>VXCM01000496.1:56785-104163 GCA_014773175.1 Lucifuga dentata | reverse complement strand
CCCCCCCCCAAATTCTCCTCTGCCCTCTTCCTGGTGTGTCTCAAAATGTGTGTGTGAGATTGTGTGTACGTGTGTGAATGCATGAGTGGTGTGCGTTTGCATTTGTATGTGTGAATGCATGGGTAGTTGATATTTTGTGAGTGGGTTTTCGAGCATCTGTGCAAATGTGTGTGTGTGTGTGTGTGTGTGTGTGTGTTCTGCAGAGGGGTGGGAGGTTTACTAGTGGGAGGGAAGCTAGATGCCCCCCTGTTTCCTAATTAAAGTCCATTCCCACCTCTTTTATTTCAGTCCATTAAGCAAAAAACTGTGGCCACCCCTCTCTCGCTTGCACACATGACACACTCCAATCAATACACTCCCACTGGCTACCTCACTGGGTGCCTCAAATGAATAGATTGCTGCGCAACATTATGTCTAATTGAATTTTGCTGGGAAGCCATGCAGAGCAGTGTTGCAGAGTTGCAGATTTCTGTTAAACATATTTAAAAGTAATGTACTGGGGTGGTTAAAAAAAGGGGGAATTATCAAAAATGAATTAGCTTTAGTGATATTCCCTAAATCCTATTGTCAAATCATATGAAAACACATACATGATAACAATATTCATATCATGGTCATTGCTTTTTTTGTTGCAGTTTTTACATTTCCCACCCCATCCCAAAATATCCAGATTTTTTTAAAAGGAACAAATCAGGTAAAAAAAAAAAAATCACACGGATTGTGTTTTCTCATAAACCCAGAGCTGTGCTGTGTGTGTGAGATTACAGTTCAGAATAAGCTTCTGGTAATAGAAAAGTAATGTGGAAATGGACATAAAATGCAGACAGGCTGATGATTATTCAAAATAAAGACTGAAAAATTCTGAAATTTCTTTTGAAATAAAATAATAATAATTAGCACCCTTACAGGAAGTACACTACTTGTTGATATTTTGTGAGGCACCAAAATAGCTGTTATTATTATTATTATTATTATTATTATTATTATTATTATTATTATTATGTTTAACAATATAGTTGTTAAAATTAGATCAGATAAACTAATTAATTTATTTATTTTACAGTTTTACAGATCTAACAGAATACCACAACTCATCTACAGACACAGCAAAGCCACCTATAGCTGCCCACTTACCTCAGCACCAGAAAGGTTCACATTAGCACATCAGGCCCCAGGAGAGCCTCTCCTCCTGGCTGGTGGCTGTGGGGGTTGAGCCATGCAGGGATGGGGGAGGTTGGCAGATGGTTCACTGGTATGTCTGTCTGACTGGCTGGTAGATGGATAGCCCTGACTGTGTGTGTGTGTGTGTGTGTGTGTGTGTGTGTGTGTGAGAGAGAGAGAGAGAGGCCACATCATATTAATTTGACATTCACATGGATCTCATCTCTTCTCCACCCTCTAATATTTCTTCTCCTCAGCTCCTTGATGCAAAATAGCGATCAACACTCCCGCAGATAAAGTTTACCAGATTGAGTTTCATATGAGAACTTTTCTGAAAGCAGCGTTGTTTCAAATTTCACGGTGTTCTTAATAATTTCCCAAATGAGACAATGTCAGTCAAACACTCTGGATGATGCCATTTCATCATCATCATTTTCTAATTGATTTGTTCACCTCACCTCAATGTTTCTGTGCAAACATCTCACTTTCTCATCAGTGACCACTGCAGCTGTTCCCATGCCAATTAGCACAGAACCCCAAAGCAGGTGCCAAGGCAAATATTTAGCTAATTATAAATATTTAATAGCATTTCTGCACTGGCTCCTTTCCTAAGGTCCAGCAAATGCTATTAAAACTCACCCCATAGATATACAGTTATGACATGTAATAACTACTTGAATATAAAAGAGATTAATAATTTAAAGTGAGCCAACAAATTAGGACCATCATTAAAAAAAATAGGCTTGAAACCATTTTGCATAAAACCAGCCTAGTTCAAGGTAATGCCAAGGCTTTCCTGATAAAGAATTACAACATTAATTCAGCCAAGTGAACTTATTGCTCCTATTCCTTCTCAGACATCCCTGGAGCATTCCAAGTAGAGGAATGAAAGGATAGCATTCATGGGAACAGAGGCACTTATTTCCATTTCCCCCATCGAACATAGTAGGAGTTTTGCATGTGTGTATGTGTGTGTTGGGGTGTAGGGAGAAGGTGGGGTCCTTTTTCATGGGACAATTGCTAAGGTCCCTATGAATAACGTGTTTTTACTCGAGGTTCTCTCCTCTGGGGAGAACCTCAAGATTGAGACACAACACCTCAGGTGTTGTGTCTCAACCTAAGGTCTATTGTGTGTTCATGCAAACAGGTACACACAGGAAGTCACATAAAAACACACACACTGTGACCTCTCTGGGTCATCACTGGAATTACATAGATATATACTACCTTTGATGTGGAGATTTTGACTGGCATCTTAATTGACTCTCCAAGCTGTGTCAAATGAATACAATCAACAGAAGTAATTTGGTCTTTATAGATCCAACAGGGTAACAAAGTGAGGTCAGCAGTCATTGCATATTTGTGCTTTGATGTGATACACCATGTGTAGTTACAACTAGTACTCTTACATTGTGACAGCAACATGATCTGGTTACTTTTACAACTGGAATTGTCATGAAAACTGTTAAGCTGAGTGGGTGTTTTGATATTTTCCAACATTAAAGTGAATCTTTCAGAATTCCTCTTCAATTCCCACTGAGCAAACATTTCAGTTTGTGTTGAGAGCTGTTGCACCTTGCAAGGCAAACTCTTTTAATGGAGCGTGTTGCTGGAGGCACCATTGCTTACTTGTGTGATATTTCCATTTACCTGCTGTTTTGAATTTTATTTGAGTTGGGATAAAAAGATCAGGAAAGGTGTGTGCTGGAAGACATATCTTAACCCTTTTTCCTACATTCTAATTTGAGGCATGCCAAATGTCTGTCTTTTGGGATTTAACCTGAATGGAGAGAGAGAGAGAGAGAGAGAGAGAGAGAGAGAGGCAAAGAGTCTACAATATTTCCCCAAGGATATGCATGCAGAGGGCAGAAAACATCAATCGGCTATTTGATGCCGTATACACTGTGTCTTTGTCATACACTGTGTCTTGTTTGGATGGTATGAAATGAATTCAGCTGAATAAAGCAAAGAAAACTAACTAATAATTTCTTATTTTGGATCACATATTAAAGGCCCAAACATGAAACAGAAAGGGACAACTCTCTTCGATGTGAAACAGAAATCTGACTTCGAGGCAGCATATGTGTTAATGTATAATTTTTCTGTCATTAGATTTCAAATTGGACATCCACACCTTCCTTATAACTTTACAAGCTTACTTCAGAGATTTCACCAACATATTGCATTGTGTGCAGTATGTTGGTGAAATCATATGACAAGATGTAACAAATAGAAATTGTCATGCAAGTCCAGGAACAAGCACTCAAACAAATACAGTATACCAGCTTTTTTGTGATTTACAGTTCAATACAGTGAGAATGTGATGCCTTAATTTCCCTGCATGGGAGAAGGTCTGGCCCCCCAGCCCTTCAGGCCCTCTTCCACTGTGAGATCTGGCTCCCCTGCAATAAAAAAGAGTTGAGCTTATAAAGTAGTGGGGGTAAGATCTTTGGAAATATATCTCTACAGATTATGTGTCAGCTCTCAGAGACAACAAAGGGACTCATGGAGGTAGCCTGAGGAAATCAACATCTTGTTTAAGCAGAATATGCACTATTGTATGGTGGATGGTTACACCTTGCAGCAATGTTCTGAGGGACTAAAAACAGCTCAGATGAACAGTTTCAGCTTAGTAATGTCATTATTTTGTTCAGATATGAAAAGAACACCAAAATATCACACTCCACTACAGGTACTATCACAATATTTTGGATAAGTAAAACAATGGTCTGCATAAGTGACTTTCACAAGAGTAAATCAAATTACATATGTAGACCCATTAAATATGAGTCAACCTGACACATTTAGAGATATATTGGTATATTGGTAATTTATGTTAACTTATCCTATTAAATTATCCACAGACAAGGGCTATAGATTTGATGGCATCTGAATTTCATGATATTTACTTATGTTTCCTGACTTAAACTCATCATTTCCCCTCACTCATCAGTTCTGTCTATTCCTTATTATTTTTACCAATCTATTCATTCTGCTACTTATATCTTCTAACCCCTTTGTCTTTTTCTATAAACCAAAAGATTATGTGCACATGCACAATGCAAACTGGAAAAAATATAATAGACTAATGCATTGTTTGAACATATGTTGAGCAAATGACACAGTTGCAATAGGCACCTCTCTTCTGCCATATCTGTGATTATTGTATATTCACTGTAAAAATACAATTGATATTGAAACTGATTTAAACTTCATATCACTGGAAGCTAATCAGTAAGTACTGAGCCAGTTAAAATTTTGTAAAAAATGAGCACCTGCTCTGCAGATTACATGTTGTGTACATGAATTATGTGAATGTTGCATTTGTCCAAAAAAAAGTGACAAAAACACAAATTGGAAGAAAGATTACAGAAGCATATTGTAAGATTAAGACAAGGCTTTAGTTATGGTTATGTTATAAACAATTCTGGTTAAAATGTAAAACTTCATACACATTAGGAAGTGTCTTCCTCATGTAAGAAAGAATGTATTCCTCACATGCAGGGAGCAAATGTTTAAATTCTAATGCAACATGTTAAGTAGTGGCTAGCAGCTAGTATTGGCTACTGACTGGGTTTGTCCCATTAATGACATTGTGTTTAGATTGCAGAACTGTTTAGTCAAGCTAACTGATGTAGAGATCTATGAAGTCAACCAGCCCATCTGACAGCCCAAACGTTAGTTAAAAGATGTTATAATGATCTTCCAAACACTTCAATGTGATAGCTTAAATCTGTTTCAACATTTAAAGTGCAACATATGAGTTATTGTTAGACTTTGTGACTTACTATAAAGTGAAAAAGCACACAACCCATTATTAATGAAAGCCATCAAGCCTGTTAGTAAGTCATTAATAATGGTATGTAGGTTTTCCATCAAGACTTAATAAATGGGTTTTGGCTCAGATGTTTTTCAGCCTTTTTCTATGGGAAACTGGTTCAAACAGTTCATGGGAGGGCTCCTGCTTGATTAATTAAGGAGCAAAATAATAAGAGAAAACAAGTTATGTGGTTGGGTGATACCAATGTAACAGATCCTTTAAAGCTGCATTATGCAATTTCTGTCCAGTGCAGCCAGAAAGACTCCAGAACAAACTCACAGAAACAAAGTTCTGATATACTTTTGACTTTTTAAAAGTATATCAGAACTCTGACTGCCTACTTGCATGTTTGACAAAAACAGAGCAAAATGAGCTTCTCATTGAAATGCGTCTCCCTGATAAGTACAACTCCAATATTTATTCTTCACCAACTCCAGAGAACAAAATCTTTAGTCTTTAGTTTTCTACATGCTTGATTTTCTTGTCCAGTCATCTTTTATTTTGGCACTGGGCAGGAAGTAAAACCTCGGCTCATCTCAGCTTTTTTGGTACAGGTGCATATGGTTTTATGTAGGTGAGTTGCTGAGAGCCATGAGACTCAGCCATACAGTTTTTGTACTGACCAGAAGGGCAAAACAATGAGCTAAAAGTGGCTTACAGAGGGCTGTATTTGGAGAATGTTTGCTTGCTTTGTAGGCCTCACAGGCTATCACACTCAGCTGTGGTGGTTACCACTTGCTTCTCCCACCTCAGCTCCACCCAGGCTCCACCCTGGTGCCTACAAAGGGGTTTTCTGCAAATAACTGGTAAGATGGTGATGAACAATAAACCCCAAACGTCCCTTAAGCCCTTTCGGAGACATGTTTTTCTGCTGGATATTTTTAATCATGGGTATAAAATGCCAACCCAAAGATTATAATAGTGTATAACTGACCAATAAATTCAATAGCATTAATACATTTTTTAATGACCTGTGTATTTAAAAATAATTCTTGAGACCGAATTAGTAATTTATACCTCAGTTGGAAATTGGAAAACTATCTCGTGTTAATTCATTATCAAAACTTTTTACAACTTGATTTATTTGTCATCTTTGTCAGTGAACTTTTCTAGGCAGAACTGGACAAAATTATATGAAAAATGGTTATGCTGCATTCAAGGTCCTAGTAGTTACCAGTACAGGTTGCAGGTTTAATTACCTGCATAGCGAGCTGTTGATTCATACAGTCACAGCAGAGCACCGGTGATCCTGGAAATGAAAGAAAACAATAGCCGGAGATCAAAAATTAGCAGAGAAACACACTCATGTAAACTAAACACCAAATTATGGGTTTTCACTTTGTCCAGAGAGGTCTTTCGGAGGAATGTGGTGTCCTTTTAATAAAGAGCATGCTTTGTGTGATAATTCAACCTGCAACAACTTCACAATTCAATTGAAATTAATTTGTCAGAAATAATAAATAAATAAACAAAAACTTGGAATCATTAAAAATAAAACGTGTGATGAACAGAGGTAAGAATCCCAGAAGAAACTTGTGCAATTAAGATGTCAGGCTAGGAGTAATTCAGAGAAATGCAGAATATTATCCAGCAAAAGACACTTACCTTTACCAAGCTTTACTAAGGTGCTCATTTTTGTTCGATATAAAACAAAACAACTTCCATAGACTTGATCCTCAGTTGATTTTTTTCTTTGTTGCTGTTTTATGAGAGGTTCAGTGCACCCAAGTAAATGTAATGAGTTATGCTTTGCTTTCTGTCAGTCACCTGAAGAAGAAATGGAAGTCTCATTTAGGGAATTATCCTACAGAAAGCCGTGCTTGCTCTCCACATTTAATAATAAACTTGATTTAACGTGTCAGATACTTCTTATTTGATATCTTTGGTAATTAGGACAGAAGTTTCATTTTAAGCAAGCATTAACACTACTTTGTATTTAAAAAAATAGCCAAAAATAAGTAAATGGTAATATGGCATATATTGTAAAATGTTTGAAAAATTAATTAGGCAAAACTATTGATAATGGTATTCATCCTTTAGGCTTCCCCAACTGTAAGTCTAGAATCTTGATGGACTTTGTTTGTGGTCCTTGAGCATAGATATTCTTGCAATATAAGGACATCAAAAAGACCTTCCCAAGGACACACATCTACAGGTAAAAAAAAAAAAAAAAAAAAAAAGAATTTAAGGATTAAAATGAACTGTGAGACCTTAATGATATGGGGAAAAAAATCACACAAGGTCATCTTTCTTAAGAACAGGAATTGTATCCCTGTGGGGCATAAAAGACAGAACTTTTTGTTTTAGCAAACTGCCCATCAAATAAGCATAATTACCATCAGAATTCATACGGTGTTCAGAGACTCCTGAAGGCAAGCGGCCCCACTCAAATTAGCAGCTCCGATAAATCACCATTAATTAGCTAATAAAAGCCAGCAGGTGGTTCGGAGCCCAAAGACATTCCCCAGTTGTCTGAATTATGTATATTACAGCACTGCACTGATAAAGTAAATGAGTAGGGAGAACAACAGATAGGAGTTCTGGAGGGCCCTCGTGTAGGGATAATACCCTGATCAAATCTCCTGCAATTCCACAATCCCACCCACAGGAATACAAGTGGCTCTGACCCCACTCAAATTACATAACACACAGGGTTCCAGTGTGAGGCATATTTATACATGGATTATGCATGCAGAATACAAAGTTTGCCTTAGCCCACTCTCAACTGAAGAGCTTCGAAAGATGGTATACTTTGATTACAGAAGCACAGGGCAATTATTTGTAGAATAGAAACATGGTATAATTGAGGCATGTTAACCTCTCAGCACTGAGGTGACATGGCTGATCATCTACATACTGTAATTATGAAAGTTATAAAGAAAAAGAATCAAATACGTATTAAAGGTACAATCTGAAATGTTAATAAAAGGGGTTACAAGATATCAGTCTCAAACTGATTAACAGCTCTTTTAATATAGGGACTAACACAAGACAACTGCTAAATCTGAGTTACTAATTTTTCTGGTGGTGTTAGACGTTTGTTTACATCAATAGTGTAGTCTTGGGAACAGCAGTAAAACAGGCCCATATTTTAATTGTAATCAGTTGACAAACGCATGAAATGTTGATTTTATCACCACTAACACAAATTCTTTGATTATGTATCTGAGTTTTACTCAGATTTAAAGTATTAAGGACTGGGACCTGAAGGGATATTTACTTTCTAAGTATTCTACAGTCAACAAACTGCATATCATAATATCTTAACAAGCAGCATGATGGGACATAAGAAAGAATAATGCAGATAAATTACTCAACAAACAGAATTTTATATTTATAGTGTGATAACAGTCTTTATTGCTTTGCATCAAAATCATGAAAACTAAAAGCAGGTGATCAAGCATAACAAGTAATTTTATATTAATCTCATTGATCATGAATTTAATGAAGAATTTACATGAATGTATCACAAAAAATGAAAAGATACTTTATATTAGTGGCTGAACAATCAGAGTATTAGTATTGTCTGAGAAATGTGCACCACTGACACACTGTATGATCACACTGTATGGATCGCTGTTAGTTATTGTACAAAACGTGCCACTTACCTGTGGAGTGAGTTTATCTGAAGCACCCACTTCATATAATCCCTGCACTGAAGCACCATTAGCCATTAGCCTGAGTGACAGTCAGAGGGAGGTTAAGTCAACATAGCAGAGCAGCTTGACTGCTGGATAGTTGCTTGATTTTTGTTTATATTGTTGATTTCCATCCATCCATCCATTTTCTTTACCCATCATTTGCAGGGTCACGGGCAGGCAGTAGCCTATCCCAGCATTCACTGGGCAAGAGGTGGGGTACACCCTGGACAGGTCACCACAGGGCTGACAAAACAAACTCATTCATGCTAATTCACAATACCAATTCATTAAACCTGCATGCCTTTGGAAGTGGGAGGAAACCCATGCAGACATGGGGAGAGCATATACTCCCCATGTCTGCTATGTCATGCTATGTTAGCATGTCCCCATGCTAACCACCAAGACACCATGCCACTATTGTTGCTCATTTTGTTTATGTTAATATTCTCTTATCATCACAGAAAGGTGTTTATGTTGATGGCATATGGCATGTCACAGCCAATTTAGCTCTGTTAAGTGCTGCAACAACCAAGTTTCCCAGTTAGCAAACCCACTCAGAAATCTAGTTTGCTTCTCTACTCCTTGGGTAAATGAACTCTTTTCTCTGGGTTAGATGTCCTGAGGCAGCCACTTGGCAGAGAGTGAAAGAAATGGCAAAAAGGCATCCACACAAGTGGGACATTGGAGCAGATGGGACACTGATTGCAGTGTTGTTTACAGCTGTTCAGGTCCTTCCTCACTGCTATATAGAGGTCAGAAACTATGTCTGTCTGCCACATTTCACAGCACAGCCACTGAGATACACAAGCATACCTCATATTAACAATTTTAAGGAAACATGCTGGTGGGATATAGTTGGAGTTTCTCAGCAATGGGGTTATTTTTCAGTACTACAGAGTGAGAGGGGATGATTCTGATTCTTTCAGCCCAGAAGGGTTTATTATTTTGCTCAAAATGCTCTCATAGAAAAATTGTAATCACTACATTCTCACTGAGAACACTGCAAGTGAGAAGGAAAAAAAAAGGACAGCAGAGAGAGAGAGAGAGTAACTGGAGGAAAAGCCATCCAACACAAAGGTCTTTGATGATCGTTAACATTTCTTTATGTTCGCATTGAATCACTTTATATGGTTTTACCAGGGATGTTGCCCATTCAAGATCGCTCCATCAGGGTTCTGACTATAGTCTATATTTGAAGCAATAATAGCCCAGAGCAGCATGTGAAATATATCCAAAGTAATCAACCTTTTGCAAAGGCACCTCAGAAGCACACATTTCAAAAGCAGAGTGTAATCTAATATAGTGGGTGGCATCAACTTGCTTTGCTGAGGCTTTATTTCCATCAGAGGATTTGCATGGCAAGGTCATGTAACTTTTATCACTGGCAATAGTAACGCTAATGTATACCTCTCCATTCTATTACTGAACCTGACATACCATCTGAAATGTGGACTTAATGGTCAAATCAGCTTTTCTGATAGGTACTGTGATGGGTTGTCATATTTGACATTTATGCCTGCCACAAATATAACCTTTTCTGTCTGTACATACTTGATGTTCATGAAGTCCATGCCTTTTGGTAGCAGTCCTTAGATGAGAATGTCTGCTGAAAATCTTCTGATGGCTCCTTTCCAATAAGATTGGCAGATTGACTAACAAGCAAACTGTACAGTCACTGTAATTATGGTTTTAGTGCATATGAATGGCCTGACAAAGTAATAACTGCAAAAAATAAATAAATAATCTGTAAGACCTGAGTGAAATATGATGTTATGGAGATAGAGATCATGCTATGATCTGTCAATAACACATGATTAATATATTTTTTACAACATCTTTTTATTTGCCATCCCATGCTTTAATTTCAATGCCTTCTTTGGCCCTTAGACACATTTTCTTTAATTTTTATTAAAAGAAAAAACAAAAAAAAAAGTGTTGCTTTTTTCCTTAAGTAAATAACCAGCTACCACTGTATTGTAATTGAGTCCATTTTGTTATTATTTCCAATCCACAACATTTAAAAGTAGGTGAAGACACATTTACAACTTGGGATTTTGGAAGAAGGCTACAAAGAGAAGTGGAAGGCATTATTTCTTCCCAGATAGAGTTATTATAATTTCACATTATAAACCCAATCAGCAGAGAGTGAAAATTGTCAAGGTAGCAAAAGTTAATATAGCAATACTTAAAATAACATATAAGAGAGATAAATAGGAATAAAGTACAGTGTATTAAAAGACTGGCAAATATTTTATAAAAGATTTTAGTAAGTATTGTGTTTGCTTTTTTATATGCTTTCAAACTTCATCTCCTGTAGCATAAAAGACTCAAATACTCTTCTCAATTCCTTAATAAGCTGCACTCTGTGGTGAGGACTGTGTTCATTTAAAGTCCAATGTCATACAGGTGTTACTTATGTCATGTGCCATTTTATTATTTTCAGCACTCTGTTTTTGAATAAAGTAGAAACCAAAATAAAAAATTAGTAACAGTGATAAAATAAATAAAATTTTCCATGTCTGTTTTGTCTCATGTTGAACTCCAAAAATGTTCTCATTGTAGATGTTTTCATCAAATGTTTTTTCTTCAGTTTACATGACATGACATGAAAATGAATGAAATTATGGAAAATGTCAAAATTAAATAAATTAAAATGTAATAGGAAAGATTTAAGTGGCTTACAGCAGTTCCTCTTGAAGCCCAGACTAGAGTAAATAAGGATTTATTTCATCATCAAAAATTTGGCTAATTTATCTATTGTCTCATGTTGTTAAATACAATGGCATTCTAGTAGTTAATGCATTTTTAATAATGCAAATATTTTAATTAGCCCAACCCCCTCTTCACACATGTAATCTCAAGTGTATAGTGTTACGGTAATGTTGGTTTCCTTGTGTCTGCCTCCACACACATTCACGCACCTCCTTCTCTTTTTTTATCCAACATAATTATAATGAAATATGTTTTATCTTAATTTCAAAATTTTACCTATAAGTAAATAGAGAGAAAAAAAAAGCTGGGGGATTGATGCTACTATGGGCTATATTTCTGCTTCAAAAATAAACCATCACATCTATGGATTATGAACAGAGGCCATCACCTAGCCAATCAGTTAACATGAATCCATGTGACTTCTAAATCATAAAGCTTAATAATGACATGCTGCTTTAATATGATATAGTGATGTATAATGTGAATCCATTATGTAATTGAACTGAATAGAGATCTGTTTGGCATTTGAATTTGTGTATTTGTGTGTGTGTGTGTGTGTGTGTGTGTGTGTGTGTGTGTGTGTGTGTGTTCATATTGGTGCTTTGAGATGCATAGCCACTGAGTCCATAATTTAGTCCATTATGTCCTCTGGTTTGCAGTCGTAGCCCCAGGCCTCTGGCGCTGAACGTTGTGTCATTTGCTACCAACTGGGTTTTTGATGAGAGTGTGTGACCTAGACGCCTCATCTCTCACCACTGTCTCATTCCCTTTATTTACATCTGTCTTTAGCATTCTAATTACTCTCTTTATTGCTTTAGCCTGGAGGAATCTGTTATACTGGAGAAAAAAAGACTAAGGACACTGGAGTTTTAACCAATAATAAAGCAGCATAACTCCCATTACCCATAGGCAAAGATTAGGCCTATGAGGGTCTGTTGTTATGCTATGGGCAAGACAGCTATAGAAGGACTTCTCAGTTCAAGGTATGTTTACAGTGGTTCCATTTGCCTATGATATGCGAATTTCAACTAAATTTGTTTTCTCTTCAAAGTCTTGCATGGTCAGAAGAGAATTGGTTTTCCAGATAATAAGCACTTGTATATTTCTGGTGTTATGATCACATTGTAAGCAAATGTTTAATTAGACTCTCATGAGCCAACAGTTTTACCTGAATTAATTTTTTGTCCATGATTTGAATATCCATACAACAAAGTTGAGAATTTAAGCAAACACAATGCATGCATGCATGCTTAATCCATTTTTGTGGCAATGTCAATGCAAAAAAGAAAACTTTTAAATGTCCCTTCCCACAGAATTTTATGAAATAGCATCAAGAGTAGGCACAGCAGTCTTTAATGAGCTCTCAACTTTAAAGACTTGAAGGATATTAACAAGCTGCTTGACAAATGGTGCTTAGAAGCACATTAAAGACGCAGCTAATGGTGTGCATAATGACGGCTAATTTTCGATCAGATATAAATTAGAGCCCCCAACAGTTATTTGCCTTAAGGACTTTATGTAAATGATTCTGTTCTGTATAAACTGAAAACTGAGAGAGAGAGAGAGAGAGAGAGAGAGAGAGAGAGAGCAGCACTCCTTGTGGGTATGATTAATAGATCTGCAACAGAACACAGCTGTCAAAGCCCAATGAACACACATCCAGTCGACAGCTCTACCACCTTCTCATTAAGGTCCAATTCTCTACGAGGTCTACAACTTACTCATTCAGAACACCAAAACAACCTCTGAGGAAGAGCAAGTGTAACACTCAATACACCGAGAAGGTCGCAGAGGATGATCAGGTGAAAAGGGAATGCAAGGGGACTTAGCTGTTCATAAACGTGCACACCCATCTGATGCCATTAAATATTTGAGAGCTGAAGGCACTTTGATGCCATCAATTTGCACATTAGACCATAATACATAACTGAATACACATAGTGTGACTGAATAGAAAGAACTAAACACATTTATTTTATTGCTTACATATTCATATACATTACGAAGACTCCACGGTTTAAACTGTGCCATTCAAATGTCAGAGGTCCTTGTCTGCATCCATGGATTGCTACACAACATTCATCCACCATGTACAATGTTATGCAGATTTTGCAATCAGACTTAATAACATGTGACACTTTAAGTGGAACCATGCTAATAATTTTTTTTTTATCAGTGCTATAACCATGTGAAATAATGTGTTGACCAGTGATCTGATAAAGTTTAAAATATTTACACCATTTATTCTTTGTATCTTTTGTAAGATCCTTTGTATCTTTTGTAAAATATGACTTGTGTTACATTTCACATATATGGCTGATCAGTTTCAAGGTAACCAAGTTTCAGTTGAACATGTTTCTGTGTCATCACTGTGCAGTTATGAAGTTAAAACACAGTATGTATATGTATTGATGTATTTCTTTTTTTTTTCTTTTTTTTTTTTGACATTTGAGGAAGATCAAACATATACAAAAATAGTTAGAAAATCATTTTAATTATTCCAAAAACACTTGCCATGGATAAAAACATTGAAAATCATCTTTCCTGGGTGGATACATTATGTGATATTATCATTTTTTAAGGGTTAAATTAATCTACTTTTGCTATTTCTGAACAAAATGTGATTTCTTTTGACAAATTAAGAGGCTCAAAATTATGTCTCCACTATATTTTTTTTGACTTGAATGATATTTCTTCCTCCATGCTAGTATCTAATTAGCCAATATTTGTAGAATGGGAGTTTTTAACTGGTGCTCCATGAAATCCCTAGCTGTCAGTGAAAGTATTGCAAGAAGTGTATAATTTCTTTCTTTCTTTCTTTCTTTCTTTCTTTCTTTCTTTCTTTCTTTCTTTCTTTATATTAGCTATTAGCACTACATGTTATCCTAAATATATTTTGTTCTTGGTAAATTTAAGTCAACATGTCCGTGATCAAATTTATGCCAAATTCAGCATCATACAACACTTAACACTAAGCAATATCATTAGTCTTAATTTAGACTTCTGTTGGGGGAAACAAATGTAAAAATGTATGGAATGGTATCAACTGTATGGACTTCAAAGAACCATCTTCATAACCATGTTATGCTTCCGTTAATCAAATTATCCAAGATGCTTAAAGGATTTACAGTCCAAGTAGAAATTTGTTTTAGCTTCTAAACCAACATTTTGGGGAGCAATCAGAGAGAAAATCACGTGACAATAGTGTCTCTCCTCCTACCCTCTAATCATGCCCCTAAGGTATTAACACTAATCCCNCCCCCCCCCCCCTTCTTTTTTTTCTGTTTTATTGAGAAATTTTGAAATTTTTGAGGTAGAATTGTTGCCTCAGTTACTCATAAGGTTTTGGTGTCTTTGAATTTTTAGAAGACCATATTGATGGTTTTGCATGTTTGAGCCCAATAAATATTACTTGCGTACATGTTACATAAACATTTTCCAAAAATAGAACTGTCTTTTAGTTTTCATGTTATTTTGTCAAATCCCCTAATCTTTCAAAATCAAATGTTCAGGTGATACACCCACCTTAAACTTCAGTGTTTCTACTACTAACACCTATGCTGGATTGTAGAAGGTATAATCTTTTAGTTCCTCAATAAAATCTTCTCTTTACAATATTACTGGTGGAAAAACATATTTTCTGGCTTCATGTTGGATGTTAAATTAAGAAACTTCCACAAAATACATAAATACATTTTTTTTTAAATAAATTAATTAATTAACAACAACAACAACAACAACAACAACAACAACAACAACAACAACAACAATAATAATAATAATAATAATAATAATAATAATAATAACAACAACAACATCAACATGTATAGTTTACTGTAATGGATTACCTATCTCAAGAACATTTCAAGTCTCTACGTTGATTTTAAGAGTATTATTGGAATAAACTGAAACAAATGGCAGTCTGGAAGAAAAACGATTCTAAAATGTACCGCTCCAATAATATGTTTTGGTAAATGGTTGGCAGTTATTTATTGGCCCCAAAACATGTTTAATCACCGGTAGTCTCCTTCCTTTAATAGCCAACCGTCATCAGACCGTGAGTATAAATGCAGTGTGGCAGTACTACTGGTCTACCGTCTACTTCAATATACATTTTATTTTTTACATTGAAAAAATACATAATACTGAATGGCGGAACTCAAAATAAAGGCCATGTGTTCAGATACATTCAATCCATAAATATTTAATGAAGAAACACTCTACGCATGTCAGGAAAATACTTTTTTCCTCTTTAGATTTGAGATTAAAGAGACTGAGGTTTTTTTTAAAAACTAATCTGTTTCTCATTTTGTGTTAAATTAATTTGGTAATCTAGTTCCAGCCATTAGGTTACTACGTTTTTCATGTCACTACAGCTTTCACATCGCAAAGAAAATATATTGCCTATCCAAATATTAGCATTATATGAGTTATCCTGTATATGGAATAAATCTGGTCAAATCATTCGCTGGAACATGAAATCAGCTAATTTTTATTATGCATTTTCAAGATTTTTTCTTATAGTAACATGTGACAAACAAAAATTTCAGATGATTTAAACTTTGAAATTTCATTAATGATTTCGTTCACCATAAAAATGCAAAAGTTTAAATGGTTATAACCGGATTTCAAAATTACCCAAAGGATTTAGAAAAAATAAATAGGCCTATCATGGCAACTACTCACGTTCTAGACTGAGGTTTTGTACGCGTGCGTGCTTGATTGAGTTGNAGAGAGAGAGAGAGAGAGAGAGAGAGAGCTATTTCATTGGCAGATACAGTGGCTTTCCCTCTTTTGCATGCCATCCTAGATCAAAAAGTATCCCACCAAACTCCTTGTAGCCAATGCAGCTCCATCGATTAGTTTCTGGAAAACACTTAACAAACTAATGACTATTGATGGCTGATTAATATTGCATCAACAACAACTGATTGGCGACAATATCAAATGGCAGTTGCCTTTTTTGTCTCAAGCAGCCACCCGATGGTGTAGAGAGTATTTTGGCGCAGCAAGATCAACAGAAATGATAAATAAAGGGCTGTAGTGAGCCGCGTTCAGTTTATGGCTCACAGTTCGTTTAATTCAAGAGCAGTCGCGTCTTTGAAGGCAGACACAATTGGCGTAAATGTACAGTTAAAATATTCTACTCTCGGGTCCCCGGGCAGAGCTCCGACAGTCCCTGGCTTCATTAAATTTTCATCAGTATCCCTGTGAAAGGGGGGAAATGTTCAGGGGAAAGAGAAAAATAAAACAGAGGGCGTAATTATAACAAAGGAAACAGCGCTGCCCTTCGTTTTGTAGAAAGCTCCCATAGTGTTTTGCTGTATACCTAACAATGCATGGAGCATATGCAACATGATCCAGGCAAATGTTAGTGTGACTTCAAGGTAAACCGTTTATATACTAAAAAACAAAAAACCCCAAAAAACTTCGATTTTATTCATTGCGCCGTGGCCTTTTCGTTGTGCGTATTTGTAGGTATAGTGCCTGTATGTGTCTGTCCTTTTTAGTGATGTTGGGGTTGCATTGATTCGCTATCAAAGAATTTAGATCGATTTTCTCCCGATATGTGAGGGTGAAAGCAGCAGTGTATTTATAGGAGCCATTGTCTGTCTCTGTCTGTCTGTCTGTGCAGCTCCGGCCTGTCAAGCAGTGAAGCTCACTGCAGAAAGTTAATTTCAATTCCCGATGAGACACTCACTCCGCAGCCCTCCCTGACCAGCGGTAATTAACAGGGATAGCTAATGACTACTTAACTCGCTCTTCATAATTATCTGGTTTTCATAATTCGATGTGTAATTTAATAATTCGCTCTTATTAAAGTATTAAGTGAACGGCTCATTTAGGAGAAATTAGAGGCACTCACCAGGAGCATCTTTTAATTGATGAACCATCATTGCTGTCTCATTAATAGAAGTCGTTTTGATTCTCTTAATTTGTCACGAGAATCGTGGCAGAACATGTTTGGTCTTAGTGAAATGAATACATTATTTTTCAATGGAGATCCAATTTATTTAAGAATTTTGTCGGATAATTAATGCTTGATATATTTTTTTATTAACAAAGGTGATGGCAATATATCTCTGATGTCACTGAAAACCAAGTGTCACTGAAAACACTAGAGGTGCTTGTCAATATTTTTGGTTATGAAAATATAACAACACCTGATGCAGCATTTTTAAGAAAGAAGGGTGGGATAAGGAAAAAAAAACCTGATTGAATATTGATATATTGATATGCTGATTAAATATGAGCTTTTTCTAGAGTCACTGCAGTTGTATGTCTTTTATATATTGCAAAAAAACATGAACCGGCTGAAGAGTATTTGCTTCTTTCTGATGGTTTATAGAATGTAATTAAAATGTGGAATTATGAAAAAAAAAAAAATGATCACATGTAAATGCATTCCCCGTGCCGTAAATAACTTATGTAAACGTGGAGGACAGCTTTGAGAAATGCTAATGTTGAACCTCGCAGGTATCTGTCCATGGTGCTGAAACGCTTGCTCAGCGCGCAGCCCTGATGCCCCTAACAGCAATGCTGCTATGGAAATGACATTCAAAAATCTCCCCTTTTCTCTTCATACCTAACTGTAACTTCGAACCAAGGTGTGCTTCAAAGCCTGTGCCTGCATGTACGAACGAAGAGTGTTTGAGTGTGTATTTAAATAGAGACGGGCACTTTGGCAGGCAAGCTGTTTTTCTGGCGGGCTGACATCTGGCAAGTCTGCGCTCCAGGGACCCATCCAGCTCTCCACAGACCCCCTGATTAGACTCTAATAGAATATTAGCATTTGCTCTCAGGTAAGGCAACAGAGAGCTGCATAAGCTGGCAGCAAGTCATCTGAAAAACCACGTGTGTCTACAACATTGATGGAATAGACTAAAAGGCTCCTGGAAGGCCTGCTTTATGATGAGCTTTAATAAGGCCTGGAGGAGAACGGCGAAATCACGTGCGTCTAAAATGAAAGAAAATGCAGCTTACATTTTAATTTTTAACATTCATCTGACGCTTTTATATTACCAATACAGAACAGATTGGGCATGGGAGGATGTCTTGCTCATGGGCACTGTGACAGGACACATGGCTGTTTCTAAGATTTAACCTGCAATTTCCAATTTCCAGTGAAAGTCGCGTTACCTTTGTTAAACTTGTCATTAGATACTTTTTGTCAAATGAGCCTAAAGAAACCAGGAAAATATATTTTAAAAGCTGTGCAACCCAAAGATAAACCGTTTCCCTCCTCCTCATAAATAAATAAATAGATAAATACATAAAATAATAATATGTCTGAGTGATGCAGAATTATGCATATTAGGCAAATAGTCATGGAAAACGTCTGATTAAATGTTAAAATTTGTTCTTTAATGAAACACATTTCAATTCAATAATTAAATAACTTAAAATTACATGGATGTAATAAATTAATAGAATATTGTAACCAAGAACCAAAAGCAACATACATTACAGAAATAAGTTACCTCAGCTAAAACAGCAATACAGCAAATCCTGTACGGATATATATATGTGCATCGACTGGTTCAAATGATATATTTACATTGTACACGTATACTTCCATGAAGCTGTTCTTTTCTCTTCAAGAAAACATTACTTAAACAAGGTGATTTTAACAAGCAACGACTTCATAATGATGCGCGTATATTTATACAAATAAATAGCAGAAAACATACATAAAATAATTTAAAAAGAGAATCTCATATATATCTCGATTGTACTATCTCAATTCCAAATTAAATTTGTGACTGTATTTCACAGTCGCTTCCCTTTACCAGAACAACAGGCTTAACTTGCTGTCAGAATTTGATTTTCTCAAGCAAAAAGAGGAGGGGGGAATCCCAATAAATATATAATGAAGTAAACATGACCTCACTCAATAAATAGTTCATAAGATACCGGCCTATGCTGGATTGTGAACTTATTGCAGCCGACAAAATTACATGTTTACTGCGAAATGCTTTGAAATCCTTACAACTGTGTCATTATTTTGATATTTCCACATACCCAGGCTTAATAAATAACCCCACCTTTGTCCAAACGCCGGGTCTGTTGAAAATAGATCCCTGAATCTTCGACTTTAATTACACATGGTAACAAAATAAGTGGAATTAATTACACATTTAGACACAAAATGAAGTGTGACATGTAAATAGTTAATTTACACAGGGTTATTTGGCAGTAATCTAATATTAGCTTCCAAGACCAAGTAATGTGTTGTCCTATTCCCCTCATGGACCCTGAATAATGTCAGACTGCATCGTCATGAACTCGGAGGGAAAATGTAGCTTAACCTATAAGCTAAAATATAAGCACAAATAGTCACCAACCAAGTGCTTCGAGTTAAAATAGCCACTTTTTATGTAAAGAACATAATTTTCATTAGGGTAGTGCTGGCCGAGGAATAATGCAAACTATAATTTTCATCTGAAATTAATCATAAATAATTGGGTGTGAATAAAGCATAGAGTCCTACTAGATTGACATTAAGAAGTGTAACGTAAGTGTGGAAACAGTGGTCTTACTTGCTCAGTCAAACGATGCTTGACTCCACGCCTCCCCCTCAGCGAGTAAAAGACGCGACAGTGGATTTCGAGTTTTTCAGTCATTTTCAATGTTAGGAATTTTTCGAAGTTCAAAGCACAAAATCATCGATGATTGAAAAAGTGTGAGATACGAAATATGATACAAATCGTCTCTGAACAGTTCCAAGTCTTTTGCGGGTGGTGGTTTACAGCGATTTAGACGCATGCAGAGTATTTCATTCGTTTCTGTTTCTGTCGCTGGTTGCAAAACCAGACCCGCACCACGTTCTTTTTGAGGTCCAGCTTTTCTGCAATTGCTGCGATTTTCTCAGAGGAGGGACGAGGCTGAATGGCAAAATAGGCCTCCAGTGATCTCTTTTCTGGTGCGGCTATCGACGTGCGCTTCCTCTTTTTCTCTGCGCCGTTGAACAACTCTGGTTTATTAAGTTTCTCCCTGTGTGATTTCTCGGCTTCTTCTAGCCACGCTTGCAGGATGGGCTTCAAAGCAATCATGTTGTTGTGAGAGAGTGTGAGCGACTCGAATCGGCAGATGGTGCTTTGGCTGAGGGAACCCACCCCAGGAATCTTCAGGCTGGCTAAAGCTGACCCTACATCCGCCTGGGTAACCCCGAGTTTGATCCGTCTCTGCTTAAACCTCTCCGCGAAGGCCTCCAAGTCCCTTGGATCGGCGTCCACGTCGTTCATGCCCATGTGTGTCGGCAACCCGTGGACATGAGCCATGTTGATCGCTGCTTGGTGCATGTGGTTCATGCCCGCCATGTGGGCAGGGTGCGCAGGCGTGGAAACCACCGAGCCATCCGGCCCTGCCATGGCTCCTAGTGCCAGTCCCGGGGTGATGTGGTCCAGTAGGTCCCCCTCCAGTGCCTGGTGTGGCTGGTGGTGGTGATGATGGTGGTGGTGATGGTGGTGGCCAGCCAAGGCGGACGGATGAGAAATAGGCACCGATGAGGAAGAGGACGACGAGGTGCAGGGGAGAGTGTTCATGGTGTGGTAGGTTGCGTCCGGCTTGTAGGGACTGTGATGTGGAGGGTGATGGTGGCTCTTGGTCTGCGAGACTATATCCACCGCCGCTAGAGCTTCAGCCCGGNTGTGGAGGGTGATGGTGGCTCTTGGTCTGCGAGACTATATCCACCGCCGCTAGAGCTTCAGCCCGGGCCAACAAACTCTCATCCAAGCCTCCGAATATATTGCTCTGCAATTGCAAATAGAATGCACACATAACTGTCAGCAGGGAATTCTCCCTCCACACCTCGGTTTAAAACATTTCCAGAATGTGAAAAAAAAAAGAAATCCTAAAAAGGAGCACACAAAACAAGACACATGCAACATCCCAGGTCATAAAAATTAATACGAAAGGCAAAGCTAACTGAATACTTAAGTTGGATAGAGGGAAAAAAAAAACATGGAGGTGTTGGGTGATTTGCTGTGCAGACATGAAAAAAACATAAAGCGAAAAAGTGGGCTGTCAAAATGTGCCTTTAAGCAGTGATTATGCAGAATACGTACCGGTGGGGTTGGGAGACAGGCTCGGCGCATCGCCTCGGAGCTGCTGCCGCTGCTGCTGATGATGCTGCTGCTGTGTCGGGAGGACGAGCAGGAGGATGAAGGTGCATTGGAAGTCAAAGTGGAGGATGAGGAGGAATGCAGTGAGTACTTGGGTTCGGGTAAACTGGTGTGGGCCATAGCAAAAGGCTGCTTGCCGTTCAGAGACATCATCATCATATTTGCAGGCGTCCAAGCCTCTGCAAGTTCCTTTTAATAAGTTAAGACTCCGCCTCCTCGGGCAGGAGTTGAAGTCCAATTGCTTCGCAGGAATCTCAAGTCACTGTCGAATAAAGTGATGCTGAAGCGGAGACGATCATCCAACACTGAAGTTATCACATCAATCTATTATTACTAGCGGAGGTATGGCGATGTCGCGTCTTTTTTGCAACAAGCCATGCAACTGAGCCGCTGCCTTACCCGCGATACTCTTTCCTTCGTGGACTCTTGAGGCGCGATTGTTCAAAAATAACCTTGGAACTTCTGCTTTTTTCCCCTTCTATTGTGTCCGGATTATGTAAATAAATATATATACATATATTGCAGCGGATTTTTTTGTTTGTTTTGCAAAGCTCCTCATAGACGACGGCAGAAAAAGAAACGTTTTTAAAAAAAAAAGTTTTCTTTTCTTCTCTTAGGATTTCCAAAATACTCGCAAATGCCGATTTCGTTGACGTGATTGATTTTTTTGGTAAAAGTTTCCGTCTTGAAATGACTCTAACAGAAGTAATGGCGGTGACAGACTCTGTACGTCTTCAATGCTGCGGGGATTCGAACTGCCTCTGCTCTGAGGCGAAGGGCAGACTGAGTGTCTCTCCGCCTCTCTCTCTCTCTCTCTCTCTCTCTCTCTCTCTCTCTCTCNTCTCTCTCAACACACACACACACACACTCACTCAACTTTTCTCTATCTCTCTTGCTCTCTCGCCCCCTGACACCCTCTCCACATTCTCTTTTCAGCTGTACCTGAAAACCCCTTTCATGATTTATTATTCTTCATTAGCCACACCATCACCACCACCGCCGCTGGGGACTCTGCGCATGGGCAGTCTGCGACAAGGCATTTATTTGGTCCAGCTATGCCACTCTACTCGCACCACATCTTCCGAAGTTCAGGGACTTTTTAAATTCCGATTTATTGTACCTGGAAAAAAAAAAAAAAAAAAAAAAAAAAAAAAAAAAAATTATATATATATATATATATATATATATTATCGCGCTGAAAACAAAAAAACAGAATTAAAATTTTTCCAGATGGACAACCACTCCTAGAGGGAGTAAAGACATACAAAAGCGATGGAGAAATAAATACAGCACCATGGACAGCTCCATTTACCCCGCCTGGGACAAAATAAGTCAAATAATTAATGTCATGAAATGTAATAATAATTTCTATTATTTTATTATGAAACCTAGTGTAAAACACAAGTGGTAAAATATTTAATATTTTTAGCAACCGACCGAACTATTATACTGTATTTAAATTTGTATAGGAAAGCTTCCTATCACTTACTATTGTTGTCTCTTCTTTTTTTAAATACCTAAACAGCCATAATGAATTCATCAATATTGAAAATAACTTTTGAAAAATGAACTTAATAAATTAGCAAGAAGTGTGTGTTTTCATTTTGTTGATATATGATATGTTGAATGCAAAGGTTACTTTATGAATGGCGATTTTTTTATAAGTGAATTTTTAAAAATATATTAGCAGTATTTAATTCCACATCTACATACTTGTCATAGCAGGCTATTATCTTATCTCTATGCTAATTAAACCATATAATCGGTAACTTAATTATAATATTTAATCACGTTGAAATTAACAAGGGATGTCTAATTCGTTTAAGCTGGCCATTCCCATTCACTGTTCTTATGAAGTAATGTACTGAGAAACACAGGAAACAATTACACTTGTATTAATATATAAATTATTATTTTTTGTTCTGCAGTGCTTTATTTTTAAAGGACCTCCACACACGCACACACACACACACACACACACACACACACATACACACACACACACACACGGAGATGTGACATTTTGTAGCAGACACTAATCCATGTCTTTGTCAGTGGGTTTATCACCCACCTTAAATGTGTATTAATGTGTCAGTGTCAGCAATATTATTTGGAAAAAAAAAAAAAAAAAAANGAAAAAAAAAAAAAAAAAAAGATTTTTCCAATCATTAGATGATTATGGAGATTATTAATCATGGTGTTAATTACAGGCTACACGTCACTTTCATGGTGGGAGTCCACAACGTTTCAGTTAAAGTCTGAAAACCTTTTCATTCAAGCTGCAGATGTTTGAGCTAATTTAGCGATAGACGCTGTTCTCAGTTCGGCGGCTCTTAAGCGAACAGAAGTCATTTCCTGTTCTTCCCTTTTGTTTTGCACGTGGACATAGGATAATCCGTCCCCACGGCTGCGACAAAGCCTGTTGGCGTTGCCGTACAGCAGTATTACAGTATTACAGAGAGCCATCCAGCTGCAGAAATGTTGGTTTCCCCAGCGGGACAGCAGGCTGGAGCCATCAGGAGACAGAGATCAGGCTCAGGAGACATCAAGGAGCAATCAGTGTCTGCTCATATACCGACAGAGTGATTTATGATAAAACTTTAAAGAAATCATTTATATTTCACCACCTCTAAATCGGTGTATGAAATTTTCATCTACAATAAAACACACAAAAAAGTAAATCTTAACTGAAATAAATCAGCAGAGCTGCTCTCATGTAATGGATTTTGAAGAACATTTCCAGCACTTATCAGTGTGTTCACTTATATCGTTACACTTTCCATGCTAACATCTTAACAGCTTTTTCACATTCAAGTAAGGGCACTATAACTATGTTACAGAATTACCTTTGATCTCCTATGGCAAACAGACATTCCAATAGGAATCACAAACTGCTTGTGGTGAATATTATAATGACTGTATATAAGGTAATGAAGAATTTGTCAGGCATATGGGCTAATGTTGCATCTTTACCCAAAAATATTTCTTTCAGAAGATTTTGACCTAAATTAAATTAAATGTAACTCCCACAAAGAATTTAATTGAACAAATCCAAATACATTGATCACACAGACGTTTTAGAATCTGCATAATATATATAATGAGTAAATACGCAAAGGCCTTCAAATAAGAAATATATCATCTTACAGCCTTGGGGTTGGGCTGGTTTTGTTGTGTCACATTTTTTATTTTGCTGTATAATTGGATTAATGCCCCTTCAAATTTTTTTAAGGCTCTTGTGCTTCAATTTGTATCATCTTATTGATGCTTTAATTGGTGGAAATGTTGCCATAAAATAAAAGCTTGTCTCAACACTGGAAGGTACACTCATACATTGCCTTTAAAAACATAAGCTCACAGTGGGATTCTGCAAAAAAAGACTTCTATCACTTCAAGGAGCTTTACTACATACAAATAAACCTGCACTGTCTAAAAATAAAAGTAAAATAGAGAGAGCACATGCAGTAAGGCTTGATACAACTCAGGTGACTTGTTTGCTTTCTTTCCTCACTCTCTTACTTACATCCGAATCAAGGAGTGCTGCAGAGGTGTCTGTGTGCTTTACACAAAGACATACTCTTCTCAGTCTCCCTCAGGAGCTCTCCACGTTAACAATCCCAATTACACCGAGACCACCAGAGACAGCTGTTTTTTTTATTACAGAACCGCTCCTTTGTGCCGCCAACAAGGTATCTGCTCCGCTCCTAGGCTGAACACAGAGATAAAACTACACTGAGAGATAGAGGAGAGGGAGAGGGAGAGGGAAAGGGAGAGGGAAAGGGAGAGAAGTCTGGAGTGGAGTGGATGAAGTCTCTTGGCTGCTCACAGTGGTGATGCCTTTATTCACAGCTTCCTCCTCCCTTTTCTGATCTCGTAGAGCTCTTTACATGTCGGAGCAGAAGGTCAATGCTTGTTGGGAGACGGTCTACAAAGAGATCAGGATCTAACTCAAGGCAACAGCAAATCACACAAAGAGGAGGTGTTTCAGCCACTAACAGCAGTGCTTTATTTATTCATCTGCTCTATCTGGGAAATGTGACAGGTTCCAGAGGAAGAATCTGGCTTTAATGTGTTGTTTAAATGCACAAAACAAAAGGTAGAAGCCTTCAGGATTTACTAAATGTCAGCTAGTGTAGCTCTCTCAGAGGGAACAAGTGACTCATCGTTTGACATAATGAAAGGGATTTCAAGAATACAAACTCTGGTATACAAACTCTGTGAAGGTTTTTTTTATTTGATCACCACATGGGGCTAAATATAGCATCAACATTTCTGAGGATATTCTAATTACCATTACACAGGTTAAGACAAAACTGCTGTGACATTTAATCAGAACTCCTCCTAAAATAGTTCAATAAGTTCGCTAAGTGTTTGGACAGCTCCTGTCAAGGCAGATCATGATCAGCACATAATGAGGATGTGCAGCTATCTGAGCCTCTTTTAGCTAATAACAATCCATACGTAGTAGTATATTCTACTATCACTGCTTCTATTGTAATCTGTGTTTTAAATTATGGTTGTCAAGAGTTAGTCTATACAGGTCAAGGTCAAGTTCAACACAGCCAGTTGCACTGGAAACGACTGAGTCATGATCAAGAGATTTCTCCTTGCTGTTAAAAGTGCAATTTGTAAATTAAATCTAAACAACAGGGTTGCCCCACTACCAGAGCTTATTAAAACACAGGGTTAGAACCCACCCCAAAATTGGTTGATACTTTAATATCTAATAAGATCTAATAACAACTAGATCTAAGTGATTAATGTTTCATAACTCTGTTAAAGGTTTATAAACACAGCAAGAAAACAGACATATTTTCAATCATGATCAGCTGACAAACACAAAATACTGATTTTTCATCATTCAGACTAATATTATTATCATGAATATAGTTCAAAATTATATTGTCAAAAATCTGCATTGGGACTTTATGGCCTAACATTTACAAAAGGGCTTAATAAAGAAAATAAAAGTCAAATCTAATCACCTCAGTACAAAATTATCTTATTATTATTGTAGCCCACTGGACATGGAGAATGTCTCCATATTTACAATTATAGTCAATTTCAACCCTAACCATGATGGAAACCAACAACAAACTCATCCAGCCTGGATTAGTAGTGAAGCCAACCTCAGGCCATGACTGATTAGAGGCCCTGAGAGTGAGGTGTGCCATGAGGTCAGCAAAACAAATAACACCTCCACCAATTTCCCTATTTCACACAAGGTACAGTATTTTCCTTTGGGGGGGAGGCATTAGATTCTGGCCCAGCCCTGCCTAGAGGCTGCAGGGCAGCAGATGATAAGGTCAAGCCTCATAATGATGTCACATACCTTTAGGTCTCTTAGATCAATATCGAGAGAGGCGTGCTATACCTGACAGCCAGTCAAATAATGCCTGGCTGGCAAAGAAAGGAAAAAAAAAATCCTCGCTTTGAGATTGTCTCTTCTGATAAAATGAGATCCTCTCACACATTATGCTTTTGGCAAGGATCGTATAGTTGGAATCCTTTGTGGTCTCTAAAGCATTCTGGTCATTCACATATTTAATAGCAAAATTTCCTACTGTGCTGACCAGATTTTAATCATTTGACAGTTCAAGTTTGCATGATAGAAGCAAGAAGGTTTGAAGTTTAACCATATGGTGAACTGTGAATCACTGTAAATTGTATGCGTTTGATATAGTGTTCATATACATGGGTTCCGTAGGATAATGTTTGACATGACAGACATTTCTTTGAGTAAACCTGACCTTGTGACAATGAATATGATGGTAAGGAAGACAGCATTTGAGGAGGAACACCTCAGTGACTATAAGGAATGTGTATGTCAAGCATGATATAAGTGATTAATGTAGCAGGATGATTGCAGAATTCTGTCCAACCTGGATGAACATTTCTGCTAGCTCTCTCATTAGTATGACTGTCCCATGTGGTAATATATTGCTTGTCACCGGGTTGTCAAATGTTTGATGCTAATTGACCTCCTTTCCCCCTTTCTTCTGCACAAATGAAAAGACTTCCTTCGTCCTGTGATGGAGCATGTCACAATCTGATCCGACAAATTAAAAAACTCTCTGCTGTCACACTGTCATCATTCGAGGCTGTTAGCTCATCAGCTATAATGATAATTTTTCCTCATTGAAACTACTGCAGTGCACTGCCAAAACACAACACTTAAGGGGCTTGTATCAGTACCAGTAAGTAAGTGTGTGTGTGTGTGTGGGGGGGGGGGGGNGGGGGGGGGGGGGGAGATGGGTGGGTGTGATATATATGAATTTGTAATATCTGTGTGATGTTTTCACTGTCTCACAACATACACTATACACTAGTGTGTTTTTTAAGAATAACTTTTCAACTATTCCTTATGTTTAATTTAGAATCAGAAGTTGTGATATTTTTTCTTTTTTAATTCTCATCTACAATAAGCTAATATTACTACCAATGCTAACTCAAAACTTAGGTTCTATTTTATCTTTTAACTTGTGTAAAGTAACATTTAACAGCTTCACATTATCTACAGTTTGTGTGACATTTACTTAATTTACTTAAATGAAAAGGTCTACTTTGATATAACTGATATGGACTTCAAGCTGACAGTCTGTGTTAAGTCACAACTACAACATGCATGCATGCATGCATACTACAGATAAAGACAATAATAATATTCAGGTTGTCTTATAGCCACAATAGAAATTCTCACAGTTGGCTTGTGATGATAGACTTCATATTTTATTTAAGATGTGATACATCTGTAAATCACTAAAACAAATGTATTTAATTGATATATGACAAAATAATTTATAATAATAGTGTAAAATAAACCTAATTTTCAAAAATGATAATGGAACATCACAGACAGACCGCTACAAATAGAATTAAAAATACCTGGATGGATCTGACACATATAGAGTTTTGTTTTGGTTTTTTTTTAATTACTGGTGCTGGGAACATGTGAATGATGTAATGAGAAACACATCCTCATTGGCCTGAAAGTGATAGAAATGCATGCACTTGGTCATTGCACATTATTGGCTGAAGAGGGATGATGATGCTCATTAGCAGCAATCAGTAGCTCTATCTGTGGCCGAAACAGAAATTGAGTGTGATGCTTTACCTGCTGACTTTGTGTGTATAACTTTATAATTTATGCGGTATACCCATACTATTGACAAAAACGCATCACAGTGATCAAAGTAAGTCATTCAGGAGGTTGGACAGGGCCACGAAGACAGGGCCTGTAACACTAATGATCTTCAAACGTTCGCCTATTTCACTGGGAGCTATGTGCAACTCTCTAGCAAGTCCCCCATCCTCCCCCTGGAGGTAATTGTGCCTGGCTGGTTAGGTGACAGGTGTCAAGTGGCCCCTCCTCAACCGATTCATCATGCTAAGCAGAGAGGAAAATCCCATCTCAGCCTCTCTCTCTCTCTCTCTCGCTCTCTCTCTCTCTCTCTCTCTCTGTATTTCTCTTTCTTTTATCCCCTCATAACTCAATGGCCTGTTACTGAATGCCCCATTAGATAAGTTAAGTTGAGAATGGAGTAAGCAATCAGACCTTGATCTTGATTCATCCTCTTAGATACAAAGTAGTGATAAGAGTCATGTGGTAAAATAAATCATCATCAAATCAATTAAATTTTCTTAAAGTGTTTGCAGTTGTCTCATTGGGAATCAATGTTTTCTCAACTGTTCTTCCCACTTTGAAAATGTTGCTTTGTGTCTTTAATTCAAAGGATTTCTACAAACAGTTCTTATTGCTGAAGTTGTAAAAATCACTCGCAAATGGACACCAAAATGAATGACAGTCTGATCTGTTTACAGTGTGTTGTGTGTGTGCATATGTGTGTGTATAGGACAGAGAGAGAGAGACAGAGGTTTGGATCCATGCTGGACATCATGATTTTGTAAAGTCAGATCATGGTCATTCATACTTAAGACAAACTGCCTTTAAAGCTCCAGTCCTCTTTGGGCCTGTGCAGAATAACTGTCAGGAGGTTGATGAGTAACTGAGTGAACATGTAGCAAAGGTGGTGGTGGGCTTCCACACAGCTACAGCAGGCAGGTCAGCACACTGGCCAAGCATTGTGTAACCCAGTGTGTCACACTGAGATGTGGAGTAAAAATACAGCCTGTATTGTGTGTTACAGAAACATAGTGTCTGTCTGTGTATGTGTGTGTGTGTGTGTGTGTGTGTGTGTGTGTGTGTGTGTGTGTGTGTGTGTGTNGAGAGAGAGAGAGAGAGAGAGAGACCACACCCTCACGATGCCCGACTGTCTAAGCAGAATCCCATAGGGACCTGCCATACACACACTCTCTCTCACACACGCCCGAGTCATTAATTCCTGCTTTGCATCTCCACACCATGTAATATTTATGGGTCACCGCAGCTTTGTATTCACAAATGGAAACGCCAAGAGAAAAAGGGGGGAATACACGATACCTCAATCAATCCTGTGAATAAGGTTGAGATTGTCACATCATGGCTTTTTTTCCCACTAAGCCAGTGCTTAGGCAGCATTCTTTTCTTTGACCTCTAAACAAGTGTTTTGGATGACAGATTTTCAGACACAACCTTTGAGATGGAGTCATTTTTTAACTCTCTTGGAGTTTAAAAAAAAAAAAAAAAAAANAAAAAAAAAAAAAAAAAAAGCTCAGTGTGACAGAGAATGTCGTAGCTATAGTGAATCTGAAAAACAACAAAATTGCAGTCATCAGTGAAAAAGATTGGAGGTTTAATAATTCTTTGCCACACATGACAGTGGAGGACAAATAGCCAGTTTTTCCTCTTGTATGACACACACCACTCTCCAGACTAATCAAGGGAAGTCTTTGACATATTTTCCCTTCTTCATCTGACAGATCATAATTAGGGCCCTTTTTAACTTCCTAGTATGCTGCCTGAAACCTGTGGTGCAACAATGGGAGCCATACCCTCGCCGCCTTTCAAATCAATAGTGGTGTCAAAACAGAGCCCTGAGGAACCCCCAAAAGATTATGGCTCACCAGACCCCTGAAGAGATTTGAAGACCACTTTGGAACTCTAATCCATTCAAAATGTGCTGATAATTTTCCTTGCCAGGACACTCTCTGCCTGGTGTCACAAGAGTGGCCTCCCGGGAGCAGCTCAGCCAATGATAACAAAGTAGCCAGATGTCTGGTGCTGGCAGAGTCCCAGAAGCCAGGCAGCGGCATGCAGCAGCATCCGCTGTGGGCCACAGATCAAAGATACCTGAGATTTACTTATGGGCACAAAATATGTGTTGCTTACTCTACAGTTCCCATTAATGACAATCTGGGAGAATTTGTATTTCTAATTAACTCTTTTCTTTCGGCATACAAAGTGCTGTAGGATGTCTTAGGCTGCAGCAGCAATTTTTTGCAGCAACTGCAAGTCAACAACAGGAAGTCGGATGCAGCACTGTTTGTGAAGGAGCCTCATCAGCTTTTAAATGCAGTTCTGAGGCTCAAAACACCCTCTGACTTGCCTCAACAAATAAACAAACAGTGTGAGAGTCAGCGTATTTAGATTTAATCTCTTCATCCTTGATGTATACCTCAAAAGCTGGCAGTGTTGACATTCAACTGATTCAAATGAGCCTAAATATGACTAACAATTTACTTGCAATTTCATGGGCCATGTATTTTTCTTTAATTAGTCATAATACTTCACTAATACTCTTATACAGATGATAACAGTAAAGACCATGATTTGCAGTTTCTATAAGGTTTAAAGCCTTGTGTTGTTTTTCACCATAGTTGTTTGTGTGAGTCAGACTGACATTAAGGCATTGCAGTTCCATGTTGTTTTTTTGCTTCAGGGCCTCCACTTCCTTTAGAATTCCCCATTTATTCCAACTTATGTGTTATGTTTAATGCACAAATATTTAGAATAGACCCCTGACTTTGTACTGAAAAGAATAGCTAAGCTCTCTGCCTATAGGGAAGGTGTTTGTTGCATTTTTTTTTTTTTTTTTTTTTTACAGCTTTATGGGGGGAAGAATTGTACTTCATCTTGCAGACATTTGTGCACATTTCATTAGGCTCAGTAATTTGCAATGCACTTAAAAGTCATTGTTCAGTGGATATGCATCCTGTGCGACGTGTGTGTGCATTGTGTTATATTAATTATTAAACACAGAAAGTGTTGCTTTGTGTCCTTACTTGATGGAGAGCCATCATCATCACCCAACCCTTTCCCCCAATTATGTATATTACCTTTGCTGTGCATGGTTCATGCAAATTCTCAACTGCATTGCTCTTCTGAATTTGTTATCTGCTGGCTAGAATCCCTCAAAGCCTATAGTGAAAACTGCCCTTCATCAGATCTTGGTGGTGACCTTTTTTTTCTTTTTATCTGTTATTCTATTACGGCTTTCATGAACAACCAATAAAAAAGAGAATTTTCTATAGAACCATATTGAGCTTTCATTGTTTTTTTTGCCTGATAAGAGAGGCATGTAATTTTTTTCCTTTTTTATTTATTTATTTATTTTTGTTCCAAAGCTATAAAGCTATTCATATTTACATTGAGGCACCTGACATGGGATGCTAAACAAACTTTACATGAACCCAGCTGCAACATTTCATCAAAGGTAAGCCCTATAATACATTCATTAGTATGCTGATGTTAGTTAGAAATTGGCAAAAAAAAAAAAAAAAAAAAAAAAAGAACTCATAAGTTATTATTAAATTATAAATACTGTATCTGTTGATATTACATTTATGTAACAGAAATGTATTTTAAATCTTGCACTGATGCATCCAGTCCCAGTGCCTTTCAGGGTTACTATAAAATAAGTCATTTTTTAAAATGTAGTTTACTTCAAAAATGTAACTTTAAAACGAGACAAAACCGTTTCAGCGAAATCCTGTCTTGCAGCTCCAGCAGCTCATCACTCCTAAAACAGCCGCCTCTCGTCCACCCAGGCCCAACCGTTATTAATGTGCACTGAATAATTTAACAGGGTAAAATTACCATGCTCTTTTGAAAAGATTTTTGCCTACACAATTAAAGCGCATTATAGTGATTGTTAGTTGAAGAAGAATTATGACTGTTTTCTCCCTCTCTTTCTGGTTTCCTTGTTATAAGCTGTGGATGAGCAGAGCTATAAGGCCTGGTATGCTCTGCCTCTGTCTGGCTGCTGAGAGAGGTTGTGCTCCAGCTTTTGACCCTTACCATGATGAGCAGCTGATGGATAATGGATGAACTAGTATATGTTTAACTTCCGCTGAGAAGGCCCCTATAATGGTGTGTTGGTCCTGCTAAACATGGGCTATATTTGGGTAGTTACAAAGTACAGGCTCAGTTCAGTCAGCTTCACTTAGTGTTAAAGAAACCTAAATAGCAGCTTGTTCTAAATATGACTGCAAGGTGTGAATGGTGGATTGTATTTAATGTTTTGTTACTTACTCTGAGTTTTTCAGTGAAGTCCTGTGCTAAGCCAAAATTATCATCTTTTAAAAAGGATTGTAACATCCTGCTTTGTGAAAATTTCAGGCTAACACTACAATATAATATTGCTATTATACAATATCAATATCAGCAGGAGCATTTGCCAGGCCTTCACTTTTATTCCATACGGACAACTGTCCACATCTCAACCACTGGCCAAAAATTGGCAGTAATTGGCACGTTGCCTGGGCTGTCTTGCGAGAGATCTGAGAGTGCATACGGCCACGGACAGGCTGCCCTTTCCACCAATTAGAGAGTTGTCTCCTCATGGGGGCGGGGGCTGGGGGAGGTCTACCTTACTGCTGCCTTGTCTCTTGATCAAAATGATTTGTGGACATCCTTTTCTCTTCACTCCTCTCTTCCTCTTTCCCTGCCTCTCTCACCACTCAGGCATTACTGTGTGTGAACTGCTAGTGAGAGTCTTCAGTCAAGGACCCCAACCAGCATCTGACAGCCCTACAGTACCAGTCAGTGGGACACTCACTTTAGAGGTGCTCAGACAGTCAGACTGAGCTAGACAGGCCTTCCAGTGAAAATGCTCCTCACAGCTTTTTGCTGCTGCTTTCCTAATACATTACTTGCTGGCTCTCTTCTCTCTATGAACTTTGCTTTTTTTTCACCAGTGGATGTGATACTGAATTGGGTTTGGCAAAAGCTGAAGTTTTTATGAATAGCCAAACTTGAGACACTTTTTTTTTTTCATACTTTTCTTGTTTGGTGGTGCATTGGCTTTTTGTTGTTGTGTCTCCAGGCATAAGCATAGCTGCATGCTTTTACGAAGATGACTTTGACGCAATGATAGCAAGTGTCTCTTGTGGTTAGAAATGTGCAGGCCACACAAGGTACCATGGGACCCCAGTGCAAAGGATCACAGGCCTCAGTGCATGCTGTTAACACTCCCCAGTTTATGCCACAGGGAAGGCTGCTGGAACCAACACCCAGCGCTTTTATTCTCTCCTCTCGTTCTTTCTTGTCCTCAAAGCTTATGTCTCTCTGTATTTCACTTCAGTAAATATGAGGAGGCGAGGAGATGCTTCCTATACTAAGAAATATGTGTCAGGCTACTGGGTTATGTTGTGTTGCAGTGTGATGTTGAAGGCAGCAAAGCAAGTTCACACAGAGAGGAAGAGAAAGAAACATCCTTACTTATTCTCTTTAATCCATCATGAGATATTCAAAAATAGGTTAAGTTATATTTCATATTACTCAATGCTTAGCATTTTTGAGCACATAAAATCTCTGTTTACACGTTTCTTCCCATATTTCATGTAGAAGTAACTAGTTATTGTAGCTCTTTTTTTTTTTCAGACAACGATTAGCACAGGTAGAGCCTTACCACTGCCACAGGTTGACTGTAAAGCAGCTTTATTTTTACAAGGACCTTCATGAGGGGGGCCTACCTAATATGCTGTCTGGCCCCAGGGCCTATGGGAGTGCAGATGGATTATTATGTTAATGCATGTGCCTCCTGCCCTCTCCACAGTCCCAGCTGGCCTCCCTGTCGTTAGGAAGTGCTTTGCTCTGACAGAGGAGTAATATGCTCCATGATTGAGGGGCCAAAAGATCGAGTTCTATAAGAGAGGGGCCACCACTGATAAGCATATGATAAAAGTGCCGTTGTATGTGAATGCCTCAGAGACATGGAGAGATGACTAAGCAATTCCTGTGGATTTCAGTGGGAGAGTGAATATGTATAAGGGGTGTGTGGCCCTTTTGTGTGGCTGAATTTAATTGCCCATAGCATTATATCTCGACTCATACTATGTATTTCATTGTACTTTTATTGCAGAGACGCTTTCATTATGTGCCCATGCCACATCTACCTGTAAATATAATGGCTGAACAAGCAAAGCTATGATGAGTTTAATCATCCTGTAGGAATCAATATTTGACTAAGAGAATATTTTATTTTATTTAATTCATAATGTAAATAAAGCAATTAGATGTACTCCAATTCTGAATGCTGTTGGTGAACACATTCATTCAAGCACTCGGTTTAAGCTCAGTTAGCTTTAGTAGATCTGCATGTCATTGATATAATGCAATAGCCCTAATATTAATTCAGGAAGATGAGTTGGTTAAGTCAGTGTACCGCCATAAGGAAAAATGATGGCACTGTTCTGCCAGATGGCATATTCTGCAGATCTATGTCACGCACTCTCATTTAATCAACTTGACACTAAAGTAAAAAGAGAGGAAAGAAAAAACTTCTTGTGACTTGCTGAGAAGGAAAAATCTGAGCTGCATTGCTTTGGATTCTGCACATAATTGTGTAAATATGTCAGCCAAACAGAGGAAGATCTTTCCCTTTAAACTGTTGTCTTTTTCATCTTGCCTCCTCAGGAGCACACGGGTAGCTAAGTATTAGCTTTACACAGGGTTTTTCACAAAGCGTGTGGAGTGTTTGTGTTTTGTAAGGGTTTGTTTTGTTTGCTTTTTTAATCAAGCTCAATTTCCTTTCCATCAATGTGACTTGTTTCCACACCCCTCTTTTTCATGTCTGCCTGGATTTCAATGTGCCTCTTTGGTGAGGAGTCTTCACCATTATTGTTTGTTCCTTTTTACGGGGCTGTAACGAAAGGAAGGGCATCAATGGGTAATTGGTGGATAAATAACTTTGCTGTGACAAGAGTGGTTGTAACACAAGCAGGTTGTTGTGCTCTTATTGAGAGGGAGACAAAGAAAGATAAAGAGAGAATGCAGAGACCCTTTAAGCTGTGTTTTAACTGTTTTTCTTCCAGTTCATCTCACAAATCTCTCTTAAAGGCTTCTCTTAAAGTGAGATATAAATATGTAAACCCAATTTAACAATTAAAATGCATTACTTCGTTTATTTCCTTGCTTTCCTTCCTTTCCTTTCCTTTATGTGCAGTGAAGTAAAGTTTTTGATTCCTTGAACTTAAAAACCAGCAAGAAAAAGCATTTGTCCAATATGATCTTGTCTTGCTAATAATAGGGTAGTGAAAAAAGTGCAGGCTGCAATTGACCATGGTAACCCATAACACTTCACAATTCTCAGATTTGAAATTTTTCATTATTGTTAGTCACCATTAATTGTTTCTCATCATTACTGTTTTCATATTGTCTGACAATGGGACAATTTCCTGACCAAATAATATAAATTCAACAAATACAAAAAAGTGCAAAGGGTTAAAAAATGAATAACCTGTGAAATTTTGTAAAGAAGTGAAAATATTACGTTAAATCATTGCCATGCCTTTACTCTGGATGATGAACCCACTGAGGTGCAGTTAGGTTGATTTTCCTTTCGCTTACATCCATTTAGATCCATTTGGGGCTCTCTGGTTGTCATGTAAATGTCATTTTTTTCAGACTGGCAACTTTTCACTCAAGTTTGGCATAATGGCACAGGCACACTTTGATTGTTTCCCTCTCCTTTGTGGTTTGTTAAAGGCCTTGAGGTTTGGCAGCAATTGTCTTTATAAACTCAAAGCTGTGTTAAATGCAGCCATACCCTGACTAATGAGGGGAGCCTTCAAAAACTCCATGAGATGATGCTGTCAAATGGGTGACATAAAAACGTTGCATGTAATCCCCTGTGCAGGCCCTGGGTGTAAATATGCCAGCTCCACCATTTTCACAGTGTTTACTCCCAGTTCAAACAATGTCTCCCCCTTCCCCTGAAAACACAATGACAGCTCTGCGATATTCTTCTCCAGAATCCTTAGCTGGCTGCGACCAATGAAACAACAAGCAACAGCTCTGATAATCTCCTTCATCCACAATATGGGTAAGACACCTCTTTTTTCCTTTGTTTCTGTGGACTGAAACTTGGGCCACTAGATTTTGAGGTGAGCATGCGTTAAATTTGGGTGTGATTCTTGAGCTTGAATTCATAACTGTTTGCATGCTGTCCATTTCTTTGTCCATATACACAGTATTAGATACTGTTGAAAAGTGTTGAAAAGTGCTTAATATGAACATACGCTCACCTTTAAACTAGGTTAAGTCATATTCTAAGCAAATCTTCAATTTTCAGCCAAGCATCTTTCTTGTAAAGTAAAGCAAAGGCATTAAATGTAGATTTCATTTAGTCTAATTATCTTAATTTTGATTTTATTTTTTAAAATTGAAACTGGACACATAAAATCTATTTCAAAAAATTATTTTGCTTTTGAGCTAAAGATTCAAACAATGGCATTCAGCTGAATTAAAAATTCGATGTGCACTGATTCATTTTAAATTAGTGGTGAGGTTTTCTGCTAATGTCTTCTGATCTGTCCCACCACACACATACACATACTTGTCCACATGCTACTTTCCTGTCCTCCTAGCCATGACCCATGCATGTTCTTCATCTATCCCTGTCTCTGTCTATTTTGGCTGCTCGTCACGCAGCAGTCCATATCGTGACTTCTCATTTGCAGGCTCTGTGTTTTGTGTGGTCCCTCTTTTGTTTCCCATGGATCTCTCTTCAGGGAGCCGAGCTGACAGACTTGTCTGATTGATGCATTGGGGGTGTCTCGTCAGCTTTAGCTTTCCTCACCAGCGTTCAGTGGTTTCAGTCATCAGTCTGATCTGTTCCTCCTGTGTGGATACAGATGTGTCAGACTCACTGTACTCTGAGAAGAAATCAATTGTATAGTGACCTGAGAATTTCCTTAACCTATGAGCAATGGTTAACCAAAGCACAGAATTGACGTTTCCATCAGGTTATATGGTCTTTTGTCTGTCAGAAACATTGTTAAATTTCATTGTGGTGAGCTCTGAAATTGTTGGCAAAGTATTTGTATTTTATTCTTTACACTAATCTGCTCCTTACAACTTTTCTTTGGATGACTTTCCCAACTTCCATATCAAAATAACTATAACTCCAACCAAGCAGACTATTCACCTTAAGACCATGTATAGTTTTCTTCTAGTTTGACTGTGTACCTGAAAACTTTCCCACAGAACTTTCCTGGATGTCAGTGTTCACTCCCCATCTACCCCCTTGAACCTTTGATAATCCTGCCCAAACTCCTTAAATTCACAAGAGAATTCTTAAGAATTCTTGAAAAACTCTTCTCTGGCAGTAGATGTATTACTACCCACTCGTTCACCTGCTTGATGAAGTGGGCAAGACTGGAAGGTTGGAGAGGCTGGATGTCCGATCACGGCACAGGCCATTAAAGATAAAGGACTGGTATGTGGTCAGAGAGGGGAAACCAAGCCAAGCATGTGGATAGTGGGCTCTCACACCCGCCCTCATAGCACCACAGACCAGGCTGACACTTCCCCCAGTAATGAGCAGGGGCCCAGACTATGGGGTCAATTATTCATACCCAGTCAGCTGGGAGAGAGAGAGAGAGAGAGAGAGAGAGAGAGAGAAACCACACTTCATCGTAAAATTGTACCACACTCTACCATGATTTTTTGTTGCAGTGCTGCCTCAATCCGTACAATTGAATGTAAGCCTAAGTCTTGTCGAGATGGATTGCAACTTTAAAAGGCATACATGAGTGGCCACTCACTCTCGTGGCCATCCTGCAGTACTAGCCCTTGGCTACTCAGACGTTCTCTGGCCTCACAATTACTGTGGAAAGGACAGGCACTGATTGTTAACACAGTACAGCTGTTTCCAAGTATTGTCATTATGCATACAGTAGACTATGTCAGGTCAGGTATCAAAGAGAATTACTCAGTGTGAGGAGCCTCAATGTGAAATGACTGGTCCTGTCTTTTTGGCTACACATGGATTTGGTTATTGAATTAGCATTGTAGATGCTCTGGGTGTAATGTCTGCTGAAAATAATTGGGGAGGTCAAATGCAAAGGGAAATAAATGCAACTTAATTTTCAATATCCTTTTCAGGAGCAGATGCATCATGGGTGATTGTAATGACAGCTTTCTTGTTTTTGCAAAAAAAAACCAAATGAGCATTTGATCACTGATAATGTGGCAAAGAAGAATCAAACCTACCAAGATGCTTTCCTTCACAGCCATTTAAGAGATGGGTTGAAGACAGTGATGGAGTTACTCGGGGGATGAGAATGACTCCTCCTTACTAGGCCATTTTACTGTGGCAGAAATTTCCATGTCTCCACATTTAGTGGCAATGCCTCTGACGTCAGGATAATCCATTTAGGTGACAGATTGCTGAGCTTTTCACTCACAAGTTGCATATCAGTCTGCATTTTAATAGTTCACAACCACAAGGGGAAGAACAGATCTACTTTCTACATATACAGTATACACAGCTGATCAGTGTGTGCATGCATTTTTCTGTATCTACATGCAATCCTACATGTACATTCAATGGCTGCTTTGGAAACATCAGTATTAATAATTTTATAATTGAACATTAATAACAAACTCATTTTCTCTTTTTATGGTTGAAAAATGAGATTAAAGGATAAGATCTATAAATGCATATTAAGATAATCAAATGAAATCATCTACTAAAAATAAACATTGCACTACCTTTCTACTAATATGGGGCTCCTTTGTAAATTTATGGTATTGTATATCTCTCCATTCACAGTGAAAGGCATGCTGGGTGCATTCAGCTGTGAGTGGCTGTGACTAGTGAAAGAAATCTATCAAAATCACATAATAGCCCACATCAAGATGTGCTGTGAAGTAAAAACACGTGTGGTAAGAAGATTCCTCTCTTTATTAGCTGTCATTATTCCCATGAATATATGTCCAAATAAATGGCTAGTAATAACCACATAGGGAGCAAATGTGTCCCCAATGAAGGCTCAGGATGGGAGGTAGAAGGAGGTGAGACAAATTGTGTGTGTGTGTGTGTGTGTGTGTGAGAGAGAGAGAGAGAGAGAGAGAGACAGAGAAAACCCAGAGAGAGAAAGAGAAAGAAAGGTGGGGGGTTCAGGGATGAAAAATCATCACCAGTCCAAATGCAGATATTGTGGCGGCCTCACACTCTTGCCTGTGTCACCCTCCATTCGTCACTGTCCGCGAGCCTGCTTCTCATTAAGTGCCCCGCTCTGGCGACAACTTAATTTCCTTAAGAGGACCAGACACCTGATTCAATTGTGTTCCCATTACAGATTTGTTTTCCCCCTGTCTAGGCCTTGCTGGAACCACATGGCTCTGAACAGAAATACACTCCCACTATATTAAATGTTGTGGACATAATTCCCAGACATATGATTCATGTGTGCCTCCCGGTATCTATCCCTCTAGATGCCCTCAGCTCAGATGGTACAACTTCCCAGTGAGGCTCTGGTCAACCAGGCTCGCTCAGTTCTTTGCTGCTTCACTAGCAGATATATCACTTTTATTTGTCTTTTACTTCATAGGTCTTCAGAAAGTCCCACTGATAAATTCTCTTAGGCTGTGTTAATCTCACTTCGCAATGTGATGCCATTTGCTTTTTTATTTTATTTTTTTTTTTTTTTAAATGCATGGTAGTTTAAATAATAGGATATTGGGCTGAAAGGTTGGGTTTTTTTTTTTTTTTGAGAGGTTGATTTTTTTTAAAGCTACCAATGTGTTTTGGACATATATTGTATAATGTGTAATTTTTCAGCATTTAAGCAAGATCATTCTTCTCATCAGATTATTAACCAGATCACTGGTTTGTTATCAAGTCATCAGAAGACCCAGAGCTCTTCAATTATTCAGAAACACTTTTGAACTGTTTCAACATGACTGTTCCTCAGTCTGCTGTCTTTGAAGATCACACAGTGTAAGATGTTTTTATCTGTACATCAGCACAGGTGAGATTTCCATTGTCCATTTGACTGCTGGTCTCCATAGCCTACCTCTCACCTACACCTGTCAATCAAATGGTAGCCATTGGAGACCAGTGAGCTACAGACTTCCTCTAGTACAGGGTTTAACTGATTGCAGCTGTAATTCTTCTGTCGTACCTTTTATCTGCAAGGTGTGAGTATGTTTGATACCAGATGCTCACCCAAAGCCACACAAATGCCTCATGTATTTATTTATTTGTTTTTTTTTTTTTTACAAGCGTCCTTATATTATCCAAAACGTTATCTTTTTAGCACTCATTTTTGATCTCCCAATATTTAAAAATTGTACTTTATTTACTTGTGTGTGTGTGTGTGTGTGCGTGTGCGTGTGCGTGTGTGTGTGTTGGAGAAGACAAGAAGTAAACCCATTGATCTTATTGGCAATATGGGAAGCCTTACCAAAGAAAATGACACTTGGATTGTTTTTGAATTTACTATTTCATCTATAAATTTTCACTCTTTACATTAGGAAAGTTGGTTACATAAACACATTCCAAATTTCCCATGGTGATTCAAAAGTGTCATCAAGACACATCTGTGAAGATTTTGGGTCCTGGGTATGAATTTGCCAGCTTGTCTTGGCTGAAAAGCAAAGAAACACCCAACAGATCGCCAGTCATTCACAGGCTTACCACATAGACACAAATACAAGGACTCATATTTGCATTAATATTCAGTTTAGAATCCTCAGTTTACCTGCATGTTTTGAATTGAAATTTCAAAACATGCAGAAAACACGCTGAAATTTTGGCACTTAATATGAAGCTGTAGCGACCTTGCAATTTAACTCTTCACATTTATTGCACTGTAAAAGGCACATAATGCATCCACATGCTTACCTTTGAGTCATCATGAATGTAGAAAGTACTTTTGCATATTTATGTAATTTTGTATTAATTGTAAGAAAATACAGTTATGGTAGCGACTGAGGTCCCCAGATGGTACAGATAAAAAAGTACTCTCCAACCACTGAAGAAACCTAGGTTCAATCCCTGGCATTGTTGTTAAAATTTGATGAAATTTTGATGAGGTACAAATAGTGGTGCACAAAAATTGACTTGCAAGAAAGGACACCATAATGTACTTGTATAGGACACTACCCCAGACTCAAGCTTTTGTACTCCAAAAGATAAAATTCTAGACCCTGTTTCTGAGAGTGCTTACTTGCATATTAATCAGTCATTTTGCTCAATTTTGCTTTGTTGCTTTACATTTTCTCCTCCTTCTTCTTCATACGTTCACAGTTTAATCTATACATTTCTATTTTTAAAGTATTTTATGATTTCTCAGTTTTCTCCCTCTTCATTTCCTATTTTTTTCTCCATCTGCTCTAGTACAGCTCAGCAGCGTGTGTGGAGGAGTGTCTCCTGTTCTCCCTGTCCTCTCCCTCTCCAGGAGCATCAAAAGGAGAAGGACCCACGCAGGGTGTTTGAAGAGCTGCACAGACACTCCCCTATGGGTGGTGAACTGGCAGATGCTCAAACCACACAACTCTATCTAGGCGGGTGGAGNACTCCCCTATGGGTGGTGAACTGGCAGATGCTCAAACCACACAACTCTATCTAGGCGGGTGGAGCATCCTTCTCATCTGCTTTTGTACCCCTACCATTGGCTTTCCTTGCAGCCACAAACCAGGCATTAGTTTAACTCCATTGTCCTTGTATTCTATCACATACACTCTGCAATCAGTTCATGCCATTCATCCTTATGTGTACAGTGCCACCTTGGTGTTAAGGCCATTTCTGCTTGTTGTCTGTTTCCACACTGTGATTTGTCTTTCTCTCTTTACACTTCATAGTTTGAATACTTCACCTTTACCAAAAGACTGCAAATTGTATCGTAAGCTTGATGTAGATGATATTTCTTTTGTCATTGCCTGACAGTTCCCAGTCTCCAACATGAACTGCTATACTGTTTATTACCGGTTCAGGTACAGTGTGTGTCAGTATCCTTCTACATTCTCAGCCATCATAGCTTCACACAGCTGTGGTCCCTGGAATGCTGATTGTCTGGCCTTTAGCTTCCTGGGTGGTAGTGCTGAAGCTTTGACCCACTCTGTCTCACTGTATTCTACTTCTTCTTTCAGACTGCCTCTATCTGCTAGACAGCACTCACCTACACTGACAAGCCTCCCAGAACGTTGGTTCCTGAAAGACAAGGCTCTCTCGCTCTCTGTTTAATTCTTTATTTCTATCTGTCTCCCAATTTTTTCTAGGTCTTTCTGTATATCTCTCTCACTTTACCTGTCCATCTATCACAGCCAACACCTCTCCCAATTCTTACACACTCATGCCAGTGAGGGGTGAAAGGGGTGTCTTAACTGCGAGGAAGAAACTGCAGCTTTGCTTCATATTATAACTCACAGAGTGCTGTAGCTGTCAATGTGTATCAGTCTCTACCGTTGCCTCCCACAAAACCTCTTCTTCGCCCATTTCACCCAAATACCTTTCTATTATACTCCTAATCAATCTCTCCAGTGATTCCAAAATGAAATTAAAAGTAAACAGGAAATGGTTTAGCAAATTAGACTGTTATGCCTGATATGAAACCTTAATCCTTAACATTTATTATGATTTTAAGGGGTTGAATCCAAGTAGCAACAAACTGGGTTGAATGTTACATCCAGTATTCCTTAAGCTGTAGTTCCTCTAATGGCCAGATGCTAGATCCAAGAAAACCACCTGTAATGAAACAACAGAACCAAAAGTTAAAAAAACAAAGCAAAACAAAACAAAAAAAAAAACCAAAAAAAAAAAAAAAAAANAAAAAAAAAAAAAAAAAAAACCACACAAATAAATAAATAAATAAATAAACAAACATGCAGCTATGATAGTTACCTCTTTGGCCAGATGCCCACTGAATGCCATTCCATCTGAGGATGTCACATTAATTCCCATCTTGATGTTTGTCAGACTGACAGTGTGGCTTGTTTAACCACTCGTATTATAGCAAAAAGATCAAGCATGTTTGATAATGTCCCAGACAATGTCAGAAGACAGGGGTCAAATTAAACCATGCATGCATCTCTCACAGAAGACAATGATGAGGTTCATAGTAGCCCTGCTTTCACATGGACTTTAAAAATTCATCTGGGATAGCCAAATTGTCTGTCCTGTCATTACTTGGTAGAGATGAGCACTTGAGTTGCAACTCATTCTTAAATTGACGTCAAACACATTGACAATGTCTTTGGAGTAACATTTTGTCAAATTATGATATTTGCAACCTTCTTTAATCTGCTAGAAGATTAGGAAAGTGGTTGGCAGCCTTTCTAATATCCTGTGGACTTTCTCTAAAAAGTAGTACACTGGCATGGCAGGCTGTGCTTTTAAAATAAATAAATGTTAACAAATTTGTAATGTTAAATTAACTTATAGAAAAGGTATCATTTTAAATGTATTTACCAACACTAATAATAATGATACTGATGTTTCCACTACCAATTTTTCTTCTTACCTGAGCCCCTGCGCGCATGTGCAACTGACTTCACCTGCTCCTGCGCGATCCAGAGGTTGTATCGCGAAGTTTAGTCGTTGTGACTATTGAAACACAACGAGTTGCGTCGGAGATTTCACTGATACAGATTATAATTTACAGCCTTTGGATTCAGAGACTTCAAAACTCCTTTACCAAAAAGACAAACTGTGGGATAAAGCCTACTTTCAACTTCACAGACCACCGAAAACAGACGCAGACGGGTGAGTTTTTAAGCTAATAGCGCGACCCTTAGGCTAATTAAACTGCTGCTGTAAAATCTGATGCTTGGATTTAATTTTTGCCGTACAGTAACAAAGTCAAGTTTTTCCTTAGACTTGGTGCTTGTTACGCTGTGAGACATGTTAGCTTGTAGTAGTCAACAAGACATGAAACTTCGCCAACGTTCTTTGGTCAGTTTATTTCAGTTCTGTGTTTATTCAGACCAGTGTTCCAGATTAACTAGTGTCCATGTTAACTGGTGACTTCTTGCGGAATTCCTCTGAGGTTATGTTGTGTTTGCAGATGTTGAAAACAGGAGGGACCAAGCAAGAACTTAAAATAAAACACTGAATTATCCATCTCTTTCCAGTCATTACACACTACGTTCAAGCTAATATTTTTTGACCTCCTTGTGATTTTGTATGTTTAAGCCCAATAAATACAACCAGTATACACATTATGTTACTGACAACTTTTCTGAAACATAAAACTGTATTTTAGTTTTCCTGTTATTTTTCAAAATCCCCTAATCTTTCAAAATCAAATGTTCTGGTGATACACCCACATCCGAATGCAGAAGGGTGGTCATTTTTAATTTCTCTGTAAAAGCAGTCTTCTACTGGTTTCATGTATAAAGTATAGAGAAAACACAAATGACTAGTGGTAGTGTTCTGTATTAAAAGACCTACTAATCAGTTTGGGAGTGATGGGTTCCAGTCATGTTTGGAAAGTGTGTTTGGTTTTTGCTAATGGTCAACTACTGTAATTTATAGTTTCCTACATAAGAAACAAAATGCAATAATAATTTGTCTGCTGTGGTATTTCTAGAACTAGTCATATTATTGTAATGTTTGAAACACTGTGGAGACTCGAGACTTGGTTCAGACTGCATCTCAGAAATGTGAGACTTGACTGAGTTAAATTTTGTGAATCATGAACATCTCGGACCCTGGAGTTTGTTTCTCCTAGTTCAGTTCCGCTTTGTTTCCCAGTAATTGAAAAAGATTATGGTGAGTGAAAAAACCTAAATCCAAGCTTTAAAACATCCATAAAACATATGGGTGATGCCACATCTGTTTTTATACAGATTATGACTGCAAGGACAACTTAATGACTTAATCAGCTAAGAGATACACTACAAATGCGGACACAAGGAATCTTCTTTGCATCATATTTGGTTTGTAATTCAGCTGGGAAGCAAAACAACACTGCTTAGTTTTTACCCACTTCATTTACAATGATACTACTTCCCCCGAGCAAGCTATTACATCTCCACAGTCATATTTCATTAAAGAACTGTTTACAATGCAATATTTTTAATAGGCTCATTGTAACTTTGTGCACGTTATACTAGTGTGGGTGGCTGTATAGGGTTCCTGTGTTCATTCGATCACTTAATCTAGTGATCAAAAAGGGACTCTTGTGTCTGTGCTGAAGGGGGTTGGGCCAATGAAGGGAGAGGGTCTCTACACATGTAATCCTTGTCATTGAATTTAGGCAATCTTTTTTCATTAATGAATATTTCAGTAGTTATTGCAGAGAGCTACTCATTTGAGTCTCCCTTTTCACTGCTCCCTTTGCTCATAACTGAATCACTGATCTAATGATTTAATTAATAGCATTGTGTCCACAGATGAAAAGCTTATATTTAATCAGCAAAATGGAGTGAACTGAGATCAGGGGCCTTGACTGTCATCAAAACGTGCTTGAGGTCCCACTTGTTCACTAAGCCACTCTAAGCCCTGGGACACCCATACTTAATTGAGAGTTAATAAATAAATGTGGTTAGAGTAATCCCTTGATCCAGACCCTCAGAGCTCCCAGAGTGTGTGTGTGTGTGTGTGTGTGTGTGTGTGTGTGTGTGTCTGTGTCTGTCTCTCTGTCTGTCTGTCGTGGCCAATCTCTCTGTCGCCACAGCCATGCCAAGGCAGAGCGTACTGTAGTGTGCCAGATACTGGTTTATTTACCTGACATGCCCCGTGTCACTCCGAGTGCCATATGTTAGATCCCAGAATGACTCGTCCCAGAATGCTTCTTCCTCTCTTTTTTTCCAAATTGAGTAAAATATATATCACGAGTGAAATGATTCACCCAAAGCCTTTTTTTTTTTTTTTTTNTTTTTTTTTTTTTTTTAAATAAAGCTTTAAAAGGTTCCATACTTTTACATAGGTGATTTATATGAAACAGAGGGCACAATTATAAAAAAAAAACTGAATCAGTAAAACAAGCCTATACTTAAAACAGCTGACAGAAACAGCAAGTCTGATTTGCTGTGTTTCCTCTTGTTAACACTAACACTGACATAAAGAGTATGGATTAATCCCATTTTAGTTGGCCAACATTAGAAGAAAGAAACTTAGAATTATGGATGTAGCATAATATAAAAGAACATTGACACAATTCCACATAAAAGATGGACCTTCATTCTATTCACTTATGCTAATGTGGAGTTTGAAGTTCTTCTGCAGAAAAAAGTTTGTGTTGACTGAAAAATCCTGTCTGGACTTCCCGAAAAAAGTGTCAGATTTCCTAATGAGAACAGAGCTGAATATGAACTGAGGACACTGTATAAAGAGAAGGCTTTGTCCTAACTGGTAGATATGTGTTTGTGTGTATGAGCATGCACACATGTATTGTTTTTAACCAGTAATTATTTTGTGTATAATAATTCACATCTGCTGGTGTGAAAGTGAAGGAAACCCAAGAAAGAAATGGAGTGTGAGAGTGTGTGTTTAGCTAAGCAGGGGCAGCCCCTGGTCCATTGCCCATCATTTATTGATAAAGGCCCCTGGAAAATGCGCGGGGAAAAAAAAAAAAAAAAAAAAAGCTAATGAAATTATCAGCGTTGTTGAATTAATGATGAATGGGAATAAGAAAAGGCTGGGCTCTCTGTGGAGCCAGAGATGAGCGCTGCTTCATTAGCCATGCGGTCTCATCACATCCTCTTTTGGAGCTACAGACTCTGGAACTCTCCACTCTCTGCTCTCCTTACCATCAGGACCTGCCACTGGATTCCATTCAGAAAAAAACAACAATGCCCTTCTTCTTCAT
>VXCM01000496.1:0-56761 GCA_014773175.1 Lucifuga dentata | reverse complement strand
CATGCCCCCCCCCCCGTATATTCATAATAATAGAAGGTCTTTGGCAGCCCTTCTTTTCATTTACCATTTCTTTCACTTTTTCTGTTCTGAAGAGAAGATGAACAGAAGAAAACTGACCTTTTTCTGGATGCAGTCGTGGTCAGAGAGCACACCACCTTTCTCCTTCCCTACCTACTCTTTCTTTTTTGTTCTCTAGCTCTCCCTTCTGACTGGTTCTCTGAGGATATCCTTCCTGATTCTGCACATGCAAATGATGTGGAGCTGCGTTTGGATTCAGTGCCCCCTTCCTCCTCCGCCTCCTCCTTCCTTGTCTTCGTTTCCCTGTGTGGAGCAGGAGCGGGCTGGCGAGCCGAAACGCACTGAGGAATCATGGGCATGAGGTCTCATTAGGTAAGCAGAGGCCAGGGCAGCAGGGCTTCACCCAGACTCTGATTATTCTAAGAAAAATATCTGGAGGATCACGATGGCTATACCCCTGATTAGAGCTTCTATCTCATTTCAGAGCAGTCTCTGACCTAATTAAATGAATGAGTCTTGTCTGTTGTGTGTATTGTATTTGAGTGTTGAAATTTACTGCATTTAAAAAAGAAAATCTCCAGTATTTTCTATATTATCTGCATTTTTTAAGATACAATAGATCTGCTAATTTTGTTTGTCGTGTCTCCTCGTAGACTATCCTCCTCTTGAATCACAGCTGCTTGTGTCTGTGAGTCTGCATTCCACATCCACAGGCCTTCCTGTCTCATTTGTTCGTAAATAAATGCACTAAGGGATTATTCTGCCAATTTTATAGATACAGTAATTACCTGTCAGCATTGTATTTATTTGAATTCAGTTTACAACTGAATGAATGACTTTACTGTGGTTCAGAGGTTCATAATAACCAGAGTAGATCACCCACATGCATGTAGCCCACTCATAAAAATTGATGACACAATGCGCTGTGCATGACAGACAGCAGTGACATGCATAATATAATGTGCAGTCCTTTACATGGTAATCTGATCTGAGAGGAATTCAATTATTTAATAACAACATGACAGACTATCATTAAAACAAATTGTGTATGTCAACGTGAGCACCCAGTCAGAGCAGGAGGTCACAGGTGTAATGTTATGTTTTGAAGTCTCGATCCATCCCAAACCCCCTTTCTGTCCACTGGTTCTTTTCTTATGAATAGCCTAAATTGATCCTCATACAAGTTAGGCCTGTCCTCAAAAGGGCTACATCAATACATTGACTCCTTTTATGAGGGTCATCAAACAGCCATTACTGGGCATCAGGGGGTCCCGTTTGGGGAGAGACTGCCCAGGGTGACTGATGAGCAGAATGGGGGTGGGAGCTTATCTGGGGACCTTGAAGCTCTGGGCCTGCTAGGAAGAGGAGTGAGGGGGCCACTTATTGAGTGTTACATTCATTAGTTAAGCAAAGCCAAATTAATTTGCTATGCAGTGGAGCTAGCATTTGTTCTGTTTTTTTTTTTTTTTTTTTTTTTTTTTTTTTTGCTTGTGTTCTGAAGAAGACCCCAAAACAATTTAGTCCACTTTGGAATATTTTCTAAAACCTGAGACAGACTGAGCATTGATATGATCATATTTTCTTAAATTTCCTCCCTCAGTGTAATTGTGTGTTGAATTCAAATTTCTGGTACAAGGGGAGTTTCAGCATTCAAGTTGTTTTGCAGCATATAAATAAAACAGATTTGCTGTCATTCCAAAATTGCATCACTTAATTGCTCCATTTATTCATCTGGGTTGATCCTGTTATTTGGATATTTCTCCGAGTGTGCTGTCTGAATTTTTTTTTTTTTTAATCATTTTGTGACATTATTACTCATGACTAGCTCCTTGCTAGCCTGATATTGGGGTTCAGTTGTTACATTCATGAAGGCCACATACAGTTTAGTTTGTGCCTCAAAACAGGTGACTTCAGATGTCACATTTCAAGTGACATAACAAAAACACTTGAAACGTCTTTTTTCCCCTATGACAAGAGAAAAAAATTATATTGAAGTAGAAATGCAGAGAAGAAAAGGTCTGAAATATTTCACATAGTAGTTCTCAGAGATGGCAGAAGAACCTTTGAAAGTGAATTGAAATGCAGCAGGATGTAAACAAACTGCATTGCTATCAAACACTTGCTTCAAGAAGTGTCAAAAGTTCACAGTTTTCAATTACAGGAGTTTTAATATGCACGCAAGCATCCCCTGACTGATTAAAATGCACCATTTTAAGTCTAATTGTTCAAGAAAACTGTGTTTTATGTTGCTGCAATGGTAATAACTAATGATAGATGCATAAAATTAGCATACATTTCCCAGACCAAGAGAATATCTGATCATTGTGCCACAGAGAATTGCTCTAAGTTAGGAAGTTAATTTCATTATCTCCTCCTCCTCATTTAAAGCTCGCCACTTTACAATAATTGGAAAACAGAATAAAAGATTAGCTTTTGACTAGATGACGGGTGTTAATAAAGTGTGATGGAATGTGAGTGTTACAGAGTGGGTACCAGTTACAGCAGCCAATCTCAGACAGGCAACCATTGATGGGGTGGTTCAATCTCTTCATCTGCCGTGCAGTACCATCAGGGACCCACCGCAGAGATCTCACTCCAGCTAGCAGGCTAATTGTGAATTCTGCTTAAGTCATAAGGAGAGCTATTTTACCAGTGCTTTGGAGCAAGGGTGAATGGTAAAAGAGGAGTAAAAAAGTCAAATTATCATTGAAATGTAGAAATAAAGTTTAAAGTTATTTTGTGGAAAAATTATAATTTGAAATATTTTCACTTTGGAAATAATATTGTGAGTACTGTCAGCTTAATAGGCTGTTTTTTTTTGGTTTTTTTTACCATTTCGTTTTAATATTGCCAGTTTGTGTTCTTTGATCTTTATTTGATTGATGCTTTGAAAAGGGATTATCTTAAATGCAGGGTCTTGTGTATTTTTCTTACGTATTTTTACACCACTAAGAACATTGTAGTCAGATTCCAGGAGGTCTTCATTAGGGTGTAGCAGGAGAAACATGGCATCCGTTTCTCCCTAATTCTCTTGGGCCACCCTCATCCCTCATCATGTCACATTAACCACATCAGTCACGGTGACCCATCACATCATCACTCATTTGCTGTTCCACCTGTTCCAATCAATCGAACAGGCCAAATGTAATTTTGCCAACTTAAATTAATGGCCTTTGTAAAATCAAATAAATGATTGTGAGAGTAACATGATGGGAGTTATAACAGATCAGTGTACAAGTCAGAAGTTTGTAAGACTATCTATCTATCTATCTATCTATCTATCTATCTATCTATCTATCTATCTATCTATCTATCTAATCCATCCAGCCATCCATCTATCCATCCATCCATCCATCCAAAGACCTGACTGTGGTTATTTAAGACAATTGAACCATGGCTGAAAAAAATTGTAACCATCATTTTTTTCCCCCCACTTCTTTAATTTGACATTATCAGAGATGTAAGTAGGACAGACTGGGAGAAATCTGTGTAGACTATCTGTATACATCTGTACACACACACACACACACACACACACACACACACACACACACACANACACACACACACACAGACAAGCTGGGCTCATCAAAAACAATGTGGTGGGCCCTTTGTTGTCAGACACTTCATGCAGAAATCGCATATTCATGGGGTTGTATTTAAGCCATTTCTGCTGGCATAAGCATGCAGCGTAGCAGCGCTGTTGTGAGCTGACTGTCGTTTTCTGCCATTCGTTGCCACTTAACCTACCTCTGTGTTTGGGCGTGTGGCACTGTGTTTTTTTTTGATGCTTTTGCACTGTATCGCAGCCCCTCTTCGAGTTTCCAGGTTTAATAGTGGCTCAGAGGCCTAAGATTAGACAAGATGCCTCCCGATTATACACTAAATAGCAAGATATGCAGTTATTCAGTTGACATCCTCTAGTTGTAGAATGGCAGTGGACAAACAGCTGCTTTGAATTAGTCTGCTGGTACATTGGTGAACTGGTGCTTACTGCCTTATCTTGCAGGAGTTAAACACAGACTTCATTTCACTCAAACAATCAAGTGCAAGCTTCACACTCAAACAGCCCTCTAACCCTGAACTCAGACAAGATATCTATATTTCATCACATCTGCATTCTTCCCAGCAACTTTATTTTAGGGACCACTGAGAAAAATGCAATGCTACTAACTTTGTCTGTTAAAGTTCTCCTTCTGCTTTATCCTCCTCCTTCTTCATAACTAAAAGATAGAAAAGGGGACCTAATACAAAAAGAGTATTTGTGTTTTAGAAGACAGGAGGAACAACCTTCCTCTGTACCTTCTGTTTTTGGCCATGAAGGCTTGTTTCATTGCTGTCAAGCCTGCTTGATCCACAGTAGGTTCCAGATTTTCTGTTTAGATCAAACTGTATCTTTGGCGGAGCTGCCAATAAAAAAAACAAAAACAAAAAAAAAAACCCATGATGTTCCAGACTTGCAGGACAGAACNGCTGCCAATAAAAAAAACAAAAACAAAAAAAAAAACCCATGATGTTCCAGACTTGCAGGACAGAACCATAACAACTTGATACACACACACACACAGACACACACAGACACACTCCTTATGGTTTTTACAGCAGGCTTAGCACAGACCCCACGGTCTATGTGACAGTTTAAAAGGTAATGAGTCTTTAAACTTGGTGCTGATTGAATGAATGAACACTTTGATTATGACCATTTTCACATAATCTATATAATTCTTGTTTTATTCTGTGCAAGCACTGATTGAGTGAAGAACTGATCATTCACATATGGTTTATAGTTCAATTTTTCCAAACTGACCAAATAGACTCACTTGTTAACAAAACATTTCATGCTGCAGCTCAAGTTCCCGGTACAAAAAACAAAACAAACAAAACAAAACAAAAAGGCTAATTCAAATTAATTGATTAGAGGCACACGTGATGTGTATCTACATGTTCAAAGCAATAATTTAGCCATATCAGCCACACCATGAATTACCTTAATTAGAAACACGACCCCAAGCTCTTTCTATTGATCGCACAGAACACTAAATCAAAAGTAATGTTGGACAGTTACCCGAGAAAGCCATCGTTGATTAATAAGGCTGTTCAGTCATTACTCTTTTAAAGAGTTCCCTTTCAAACATGTCTTCCTTTTCACCCCAGCATTTTGTATTTTTAATTTTCTTTTCCCATTACATTATTTGATGTTTTGTAACTTTTCATGTATTGCCAATAGATTGCTTCCTTTAAAAATGGAGATTCTCTACTTCAAAGGACCATGGGTTTATATGTATATGAATATTTTCGATTGATGAATACGATACACTGCCTTTGATATTCTCCTGCTGGGGTCCTAAGTGATGTCATAATGGTGGGATGCTCACCCCCAGGCAAAACATCCCACACCACAGCACAGAGGAGCAAACATTCGAGTCCTTTGACATCTTCTATGTTTAATATTACAGGACTGTTTACAGAGGAGGGAGTTGGTTCTTGTGTCCACTAGGGAACTTGAGCACGTTTAAGGTCACGCCATCTCAGTTCCTCTTCAGTCAACTTCAGGGTCTTTGATCACTTGTTGTTTCTGACTCTGCTGTTTTCAATCGTAGCCAAGTCTTTATAATGCATGAGGACATTACATAGTTATGAACAGCTTGGCGCAGTCAAAGCAGTGCAGTGGAACTTATTAGACACTTCAATTCCACAACTATATACTTTTCAACATACCTTAAGCATAATATTACTTAACTTGTCATGACCTTGGTTTATAAACTTGTTTTGTTTTGTTTTGTTTTTTTTTTTTCAGATCAAAACCGAGTTACGCATATATTCAGTATCTTTGAATAGTACTTTTTAGTAATGTGTTGTATTAGTTTAAAAATTAAACAGAGTATAGAACCATTTGGTCAGGTTGCACTTTAACAACAAATAAAGTGTACTGAATTGAATTGAAATTGAAAATAAAATGCATGTAGATTGTTCCAAGTTCACAATGTACTACAAGAAATTTTATTGCATAGAAACAAGGAAACACAAAGGAAAAAAATATTTACTTGAGTAAGTGTACAAATAACTCATCAAAAAATTACTTTGTTAAAAGTAAAATTCAAAAATTAAAATTAATTAGATTAAATTAGAGAATTAAATTAAATTAGAAAATATACTTGAGTAAAAGTCATTAAGAAGCCATTGTTAATTTTAATTAAGTATCAAAAGTATTATTTTGATGATAAGTCTACGTAAGTATTGAAAGTAAAAGTAAATTTGTTTTGCACAGATTGCAAAATTAAACTCAACTGTAGTTTTGAGAGCACTTAACATTATTACTAATTGCAATCAGTTAAACAAGAAATTATTAATTGGTGATATTTAACAGCTTAAATGTGACACGTAATTGACATCATCTGTACATCAAGTTCCATCATTGTCTGCAGTGGAAAAAATGAATGAATGAATTTATTGTCTGATTCATGCAGTCATCTTCTGCAGTGAAAAGAATATATTGATCCTCTGCATCTGTTAATATATGTTCTGCTATGCCACACAGTTAACATAGCCAATGACAATATGCTATGCACATATGCTGGTCTGCTGCCTCTGGATATGGAGAATTCGCAACAAACATCGTTACTTTTTATGAATTTATTATGTAGTAACAAACTTGGACTGAAAAAATTTAACAAAGTGAAACTGTATATTTTATTTTGGAAATGTAGCAGAATGAAGTAAAAATGTTTATGAACATTTAAATGCTCAAGTAAAGTACAGATGCTCAAGTAAAGTACAAAAATACTTAAGTACTGTAACAAAGTATTTTACTTCACTACTGCTTTTTAGTAATGTGTTGTATTAGATTAAAACAAAACAGAGTACATAAATGTTTGGCGAAATCGCACACTTCAGCATGCAGATAGAATGTTCCAAATTCACAATATACTAAAAGCTACACTTCATATCATGAGTGTGCCATATGTTGAAGAAAACATGTACTCCTTTTTTAAAGATCATAATTGGTTTAAAGAAAGAAAATTCTATTGCATTAAGGCACAAAAGAACAAAAAATGTTTCACCCAGAGTTCAATAGGTCATCTGTGAGATGTAGGTGGTCTGGTTATCCACTAGAGGAGATGAGAAGAGGACAGATCGCAAACCAACTGACCTCTAGTTGGTATGACACAGCGAAGATTTAGAATTTTTAATTGCTTAATGCATAATGCATATGAACTGTAGATTATGACTTATTGCATATTTAGAGATTTGGATTTCTTCTTTGGAAAGGGTAAAAATATGGAGAAGAATCAGATTAGTCATAAGCATTATCTTGTTTTAATGGTTTTTCTTTCCACACCATTTTGTTCTAAAAAAAAAAAAAAAAAAANAAAAAAAAAAAAAAAAAAAAAGGGGCAGTAAACGTCAGCGTGTAGCTCTTTTTAACCACATACAAATTATTCATACATTATATTTCTTTGCTTCACATGACTAAACATTTACCTACCAATTAACCTCTAGAGAGCAAAGATGCTGTTTACATGTTACTTCCTTTGTAAGGGCTCTAAGTTTTCATAGGAAACTGACAAGTTTGAGCCACTTTGCTGTTGATAATTTCTGCAATTCTTGTCTCAGTCTTTAGTGCGGGGTGAGAGTTGCATTTTAAATACTTTGCATGTTAACAGACATGGTGTTGGATTCGAGGCTGTTTCCAAAAGGAACATGCAATGGCACTTTGGCATTCACAATGTTAATTCACTTAATGGCTTCACTAGTATTTGCTCATGTAATACTTAAAGTTCAGACTTAAATTGTCCCTTTTTATTCAAGGTGCAAAATCCCTCATAACTGCTATCTTTGTTGTTTTGAAAGACAGTGCAGGTGTTGAAATTATCTAAAAAAGGTTAATGCTGGGGGAGGTGAGTGGAAAGAGGGAAGCTATCGAACCTGTGTCCTGGTTTCCCTACTAGATAATGATCTCTTGAAAATGTGTGTTTTTCCTCTTGTTCCAGTAACTGTGTGTGAGATGAAAGATAGTTCCGGGGCTAGTGCACCAGTGCACATTTGACTGAGGCAGGTGTTAGAAATGTAGATGGCTGGCGGAGACTAAAGACAATACAAATTTGAAGTGAAAACGCTACTGGCACGCCTCCTCTGTTCTTAACACGTGAAGCCCCAGGCTGATCAATTATTCATTGTATTGTGTGTGCGCGTGGCGGAGTGTTAGTTCTGTAGTCAGAGAGGAGGTGTCTGTTGCACTTAAAGAGGGAGCACCACGTCGCTTGGCAGGCCCAGGTCTGTCAGCCTGTCTCTCTCTCTCTCTCTCTCTCTCTCTCCCTCTCTCTCTCTCTCTCTCCCTTACACACACACACACGTAAAAAGCCCTTGTTCTGCTTGAGCCTTTTTAATGATGGGATCAGGGGCGAGAATTGGTGGCTAAAGTGCAGCTCCAGTTATTTGAAAAAAAAAAGGAGAAAAGAAGGAAAAGCACAGCAAGAGGAGTGTGAAAGAGAAAGATGTGGTGGGGAAAAAGGGGGGCTTTGTGCGCTGGGGGTGTTTTTCAAAGCATTGCAGACTTGAAGCCATTGGGAGACTCCTTTGACTTTAATCTTGACTGCTTCTTTGAAAATTATGACCGAGGACCACGGTTGCTTCATTAAAAGACATGTTCTGTTTCTTGTGTAGTTTCAGCCAGATTTTCTCTTTGTGCATGTGGTGCTGATTTCAGCTTTCCACCCTCAGCGCATCAAGCAGCCTCCTGAGCACCTTGCTGCATTAAGGGCCTCTCACTTCTGAGATGTGTATGTAAATAGACCAGTGAATGCTAATTGAGCAGACACACTTGATTTCCTCTTGGCCTCACAGCTGTGAAGCTCTTACCTTCTGATTTATCTACTTCCTACATTGTGCTTCATATCATTTGTATCTACTAGCTATTGTCATTTGCTACAACTTAATTTGACAGAGTGCAGATTACTTTTCCAGAGATGCAATGTAAGCTGGTCATTAAATAAGAGGCAAATCTGCAACAGTTGATGTGCATGGAACTAACGAGTGCAGTGTGTGTACAGTCCTACACATGTTTGTGGTGATGACATTCAGGCCCAATTATATCTGAACATGACTTCAGCCCTCTGGCTACTTCACTGGTTAGCAGTCTTCGTCTCTTCTGTGGAGAATACAGCAGGCTCATTTTAGGCTACTTGGGCTACTAGTTAAAGGTGCAATCCCTGGTACAAATACAAACAACGGTCGCCACACCAGCAAAATGCGAAATTAGAACCCACCATCAGTCCAGTTCTCCTGACAGTTTGCCACCTGCAGCTGTGTAATAACAGCAGTGTTATAAATATATTGTGCTGTGTGAGATGAGTATAGTAAAATCTTAGCCATAATCTGTGTCTGACTGTAGGACATCAAGTATGATGCATGTCAGATTTTGCTATGAATGCCGATGAATCATAGCACTAAGACAATAATCGGTTTATCATTGTGCTGATTTTGATCTTAAATTTCTGATATAAGAGTACTGGTCACAAGATACTAAATTGACCATTGGTGGATGTGTCTCATACTACATGCTAGAAACCACCATTTTAGAGTGGCAATCAAACATTTGATCACAATTTTCTTACAATTGTTAACTTTCATCTGCAACAGCCCGAAATCACATAATCTGTAGGAGTCATAAAATCTGAGTCTTGGTGTTTTGCTAAAGTAAATGTTCAATTTGCAGCCATTTATTTGCTTTGACTCTTCACCATTTTGCTGTGAGCATGTAGTGCAGTGAGAATGTGTGAGCTGGGAGCAGTAGCTTATGGTTTTAAAAGCAGGCTAGTGGGAATCTACCCTACCAAGCAGCAAACTAGCAAACAAAGCCAAACATAGTATAACGGTGCAATGTACAGTGAAGCATTTTAATTATAAGAATGTTTTAATACTGTTCACCAGCAACATTTTGACAAAGGTAATTCCACTGTGATTTTAAAATACATAGCGTCCACTGACTGGTTGAATCTCAACTGCTTTCTAGCAATACTCTCATACAGAAAAGGTCACTGCTTCTATATTTTTCTCTACACACACACACACACACACACACACACACACACAGGCCATGTATTGTAGATTTGATCCAGTGGCCATAGGAAATGAAGGTACAGAGATGAGACCTGTGTGAAATGCCACACAAAGTACTAATCGATCCCTTGCTGTGTTCACATACTGTGACTGCACAAATCAGGGCACAGCAAGCTGCCTCTAATGACCTGGAGCAATACACTCTCTCTCTCTCTCTCTCTCGAAAAAGATACATATAGTTGCAAAGAAAAAAGAAAATGCATACATGTGCACATTACTCAGTGGCCAGAAAAACAGAAACAATTGTTCTTTTAATAATCCAACAGTCCTGTAATAAATACTAACTTTATGAAACTAATACTTTTCAGCTGCTGATGACACTGTCAGAGNTATTGTACCATGGTTCTAATATTTTGGTTCCTCCATGTAAGTGAATGAGGTGGACAAAACAATAGAAACACCCTTAAATATAATGCAATCCAATACAACACCTACACAAAGTACAGCCTCAAAAGTGTATCATGAAATTGAGTCAGCATACAAATAACTTGAATAGCAGTCTGAACAAAAATTTAATATTTTAACGAAGATAATGTTTATTGCAGGACTGTTGTATTGCACTACATTACATTGGACAAGTGTTTCTATTTTTCTGGCCACTGAGTGTATACAGGCAGTCCCCAGGTTATGAACGATTTCCGTGCCCACAGCTTTACGTAAGTTGAATTTGTTCTTAAGTTGAAATCGTTACGTAAGGTGCACATCTAGCGTATATATTTTACTTAGGTGCGTATCTAGCGTATATATTTTAGCTTTCTATGCATAAGAAACATTAAATAAAGTCTTCCAGATATCCTAAAACATCGTAAACATAATGGAGAGAGAGAGAGAGAGTGTGTGTGGGGGAGTATAAAAAAACATGTACACACTTACTCTCGCTCCAATGATGTCTTGCACGTTGGAAGAGCTGTTCTTCTGTTGTTTTGACATGCGTCATAAAGTAGTGTGCCATTCATTATTACGAATCACTGTGTGTAACTTGAATTTTTAATTTAATAGGCTTTATGGTGGTCAGTTCGTAAGTACAGGTTGTTGGTAAGTCGGATGTTCGTAACCCAGGGACTGCCTGTATTTACTGTACATGGGATGCTAGCTGTTAGGATCTTTTGTCCTCTGCTCTTTATCATCGTCAGACTTTCTCACCATAGTGCATATTTAATTCACACAAATTTTGATGGTAAAATTGAAGCTCCAGTTGCATATATCAAACCACTGCAGTTCCCAGAGTCCCATGTGTTTTACACATACATGCAGTACTCATGCTGTAACAGTGTTAGTGTCTGTGTGTGTGTGTGTGTGTGTGAGAGAGAGAGAGAGAGAGAGACAGAGAGAGAGANTTAGTGTCTGTGTGTGTGTGTGTGTGTGTGAGAGAGAGAGAGAGAGAGAGACAGAGAGAGAGACAGAGACAGAGACAGATTGTCCATTTTTGTTTTCAAATAAGTTTGTTCGTGTTTGGAGAGATGGAAAATAAGTAAATTTACTCAAATACTGTATTGAAGTGCAATTTTAAGGTATTGCCGTTTTGGGATACTGTATACTTCTGCATTTCGGAGGAAAATATTGTACTTTTTGATTCCATTACATTTATGTTACAACATTACATTTATGTTACAACAAAGCTTAACTTGCGTTGCAGGTTAAGGTTTTTATAAACACTTATGTTTTCAAATACAAAACATACAATCTTATCAGATATGATAATATGATTACCTTACATTGTTTGGAATATTGCACCATCTGAACACTGAAATACTGATTTCATGTAATTTAACAATTATAATGAATACTATTTACTCAAGTACAAGTATTGTGGCACTAATACTTATTTTTACTTGATTAAAATGTAAAGAATGAAGCACTACACTTGTAAGGGAGTAGGTTTAGACAGTGATATTACTATACATTGAAGTAAATGTATCACACTGTTTGTGTGATAATACTTATAGTTACACATAAATCATTAAATCACGATTTCATGAATTTGATCAAAATAATTTCACCACTTTATTAATCTTATGGGTATTAGTCGTATGTGTGTATGTGTGTTTAGTCCTTATAAGCAGTGAATGATTCATGCCATGTCATCATATTACTGTCTGTGCATGACAGTACTGCAGTTGGATTTTGAGTTTCATCATGAAATGCAGTGAACTGCAGCGTGGTGGTGCTTCTATATGACACATCATCTCACAGTGTAAACTTGCTTGTCTCATATGAGAGTCAAGGTCAGGCCTCTTCCAAACCGCTGTAGGATGTATGTAAATCTGTTCAGTGTTTATGAAAACAACAACAACAAAAAAGAAGACACATTTGCAATTTGGTTAAAAAGCCAAACTGTCCCTCTGTATGCTTACATGAAACAAACAGAGAGACATGTGAGGGGCCTTTGATCAACCCATCTGTAAACAAACCCCGATGCAGAAGCTATGCAATTCAGAATGTGTAGATCAAACTGTGTCAGATTCATCAGCAGGTGAATAATAAGCTCTTGTTTTCTGAAGGGCAGCAGTCACAACAGCACCATCAATTAGACTCTAGTGTTTTTGTCTTTTCCTTTCTATTGATCGGGAGCTGAGCGAGTCAGACTCCACATATTTGGCTTTGTCTCAAACCTTATCGTGGCTGTTTGCATTATTTTGAAAATGCTGAAGAAACACATGCAGGGTGTTCTGAAAAGTGCAAAATTCTGCTGGGGCTAAATCAGAATTACTGCCATGTTGATGGGTTAAAATTATATTGGATTTTTTAAATAACCTGATGTTTTTTTTTCCTGAGCCGTTAGTAAACACATTGCACTTGGGGAGACAACCCTTTAAGCCATATTTTCAAAGATGTGCCTGGCTTGTTGTTTGATTCATTTAGATTTTGTCCTGGATTTTGTGGGCACACAGGTAAAAGCTTTATAACTATGGACAAAGTTTGCAACATTTTTTTCTTTTCACTCTGCTCCCTCTTGTTAGTGCAGGCCTCATGCTGTGCACAAGAGTATTACCCTCAAACAAGTCTGTCCTCTTTGTTTTGAGCTCTATGGGGACCCCCTTGAAAAAAAATAATGTTTTGGAAGGCAAGCTAACCCAATGTATGAATGAGAGCATGGAATCAATAGTGTCTTCTTTTCTTACTTGATTTAAATGAGGGCTACCAGCTCTGAAGTTTCTTCTTGCCATGTTCATCTTGAAAGAATGCGTGCTGGTTGCACCGACTCCAAAGCCCAGCACAGTTACCATTGGCATATTAATAATTTAATGCAAATAATCATTGAGTATGCAGTTTGTGTGTGAATTTGAGCTGAAAGACAAAAGTAGAAAGTGGGGCCTCACATTGCGTTGAGGAAAATAAAGTGAGATGTTACACAGGCCTCTTTCTCACGTCTCCGCGGGCGAATGCTGGAATGAATCCCCTCAAGAGCCGTACCATCTCATCTAGCTTTCTCTGAGTTAGATTCTATCAACCCTTCTCCTTTCAGGCTCCCGTAATGTGAGATGTCAAAGTGTAATTTGACAAAGTTTTATCAAGTAAACAGGCACTGAGTTTCCCTCAACATTTTAATTGTGCCCTCAAAGACACCTGGCCAGCTGTTAATTCAACCTGTGGAGATGGGGGTGTTGCACATCATCCACATGCAGACGTAGATGATATTAAAACTTCACCCAGGCATGGTTGCTCTTAGGCTTCAGCTCCAATATCATTCCCTCAGTCCCATTAGACTGTCAGTAATTCATGTCATGCATTTCATGGGATTCAGCAGATATTTTCACCCGTACTGATGGTATATTTCTTTTATTTACACCGGGCCTATAATGAAATAAGAAGCCTCACAAAACTATTGTACTTAGACTGTAGGCTAATTTCTGAGAGAACAGGGAGATGATTTGGAGGGAAGGAAAGCTGTTGGGGCTTTGGTTCTCCTTTCTCCTTATCTCTCTCTTTATTACTGGTCTTTCTACCTTTCACTACTCTTGTCCTTGTCTCCATGTTTATCTAGTGGCAAGCATGTTAGGTGTGCAGTTCTACAGTTTTGTCATCAGCCGTGCTAAGGACAAACCTGTGGTCGAATTGCAGATGTATTGTGTGTTTTTTGGTTTACTTAGTCAGAAAATGTATTTTTCCTTTTGTTGGTGAGAACATTAGAATATGTGTCTGATTTCCAGGTGACTTTATAACAACTGAGTGGCTGTCTAAGGCCATGCTTATAGTACAGTAACTACAATTCACAGTTTTCAGTCACGTGACTGGTGTGGACACCTGGAGGGCAAAACAACATTCCAACCAGGTGGCAAACACTGGACACTCCATAGAACTGCAGCACAGGACTGTCAATTTTCCATCTGTTTCAAACCACAAATATTTAGATCACCTCTCAAAAGAAGAAAAACAAAAATATGTGAAAAAACTGCAAGTTTTGGGCACTTGCGATCCATATACAGCACCACAGCCACAGTATTTCAATCACTAAAAACAGCCAAGTTCCCTGCCAGAGCTCCAATTTGGCAAGGTTTACATATATCTTGTGGAGAATCCCTTAAGCTGCCACAGGATGAAAGCATACAAAAGTACAGGAAGTTATATGTATTTTCGATGTCGATGAGTCAATAATGACGCTGTTTGGAAAGTGAAGGACAAGAAATTCTTCATTGTCAAAGCGAAGGTGAGTGCTAACATTAGCTAGCTAGCTAACTTTGGCCCCAGGTGTTGTTAGTTTCAGAGTCACTGTAGTCAGCATTCTAGGACAGTAGTGACAAGGCAGTAATATTTTGGTTAGGTAAACACAATGCCTTTTGACATATGACACGTCCGCTGCAAAGACGTGTGTACTTTGATGTTTGCCATTCTTTGCACTCCCCACAGACGGAGGCACGTCTAATAAAATCCACAAGCTCCTCTTTTCTGGGTTTTCTTTCTTGGACGGGATTCTGTAGAAGCACAACCTAGGCTTGTCTCCTCATTGGTTAGTGCATCTGATTGAACAACAACTATCCTGCATTTTGGCCAAACAAACAACAAACCTGGTACAAATAACTGGCAGGCAGCGGAAAAAAAACTTGTTTTGCCATCGAGGTGGGTGTTCCCATAACATTGTGACATCATGTGAAAACTATGAATATACATACTGTATGACGACTGCCATGTGTCTTGCATTCTTTTAAAGCGTTGTGTGTCCACATCCTTGAGAAGTAATGCAATGTGTGTGTGTGTGTGTGTGTGTGTAATACCTAAAACAAATTGTGGGGGCAGTATTTCTAACTTTTGTCTCGGGACATAAGTTGTACAATGAGAGTAAGCCAAAAACATTTTGTATTGAGGAGAACCTGATTGAGTTAAGCTGAACTTGCTTTATTACTTCCCATACTCACTTTTATTGTCACAGATTCTCTTTCTTAGCATAAGTAAATTGATGATCTTCTTTATTGTCGCCATTTTTTGTTTACTGACCAGGGCTACTTTCTGCGCTCACATTGTCCCCTAGCGGATTCAGTATCTAATCCTCCGGATTGATGTAAAGTCGACATCACTTGTACAAAACTGTATTCCCAAACATATGCATAGTTAAAATTGAGTATAATGCAAATCTCCAAAACGTGAGTTTTTGGAAAATGGAATATTTTGTATTTTTAATGTTTTCCAGTGAGGTTCTAAAAAGATTTTGCGGTCCTTCAAATAAAGTGAAAAGAAGTAAATCATCAAACCAGGTTTTTAGATACAGCAATATTCTGGACATCAATTAACTCAGTTCAAAATTAGATGTTATATAATAGTATATGTGGAAATTATCCTTTCATTATGCCTCACTGAAGCTAACAAGGTTCAGTTGCTGTGTTTTGCACCTTTCCACAATACTAAGATAAAGGAATTAAAATGCAAATGTATAAGACCTCATAAGTCTGAATGAGCAAAAGCAAGCACGAAAACAACCATAAAATGGTTTCATCACCTGCTATAACAATCAATTAAAATACAATATGCAAAGGTGTGTGCATGTGTGTGTGTGTACGTGCTCTCAACAATAGTGTGAAATGAATCAGCGAGTGCCCGTGGACATTGTCATATGGACATATTAGCAGCAGCACTAGATTCCTTTGTGTTTTATGTGTATAATTTCCCCCTGATGGTGGTGGTGTTTAAGGTGGTGTGTGTGCGTGTGTGTGTGTGTGTGTGTGTGTGTGTGTGTGTGTGTGTGTGTGTGTGCTTTGAGTGCGCGTGTGTGTATGAGAGAAAGTATGAGAGAGAAAGAGACAGAGAGAGAGAGTTGATGTGGAAGGATGAGGGAGCCTGAGACAGGAGAGCTGCTGCCCCCAGTAATGAGGCCCTTTTATGGGCTTTAATTTGTCCCGCTCCCCCGGGAGACTGATGGATGGCTCTCTTTATGCTCACTCTCTTTCTTTCCCCCATCTGTGATACAGAGGATTTATTTATATCCTGATATTACCTCTCTAACAAGTGCTGCCTTGCCATTACAACTGCCTGGGTCTTCCTAGACAGACAGACAGACAGACAGACAGACAGATAGATAGATAGATAGATAGATAGATAGATAGATAGATAGATAGATAGATGGATGTGTACATGTGAAATATGCACATGCATGTCTCAGGAGTTGCCATGCTGTTCTTGTATGATTCTTCTCTTATTCTTTTTCATTTTATTTATTTATTTTTTTTTCTTTTTTTGTCTGTACTAGTGGGTACAGGGAAAAACAAAACATTTTGCCCCTGGGCAATTCATTGCAAATTCTGGTTGACTCCTGCTCTGTTTGACTCTAGGGAATGAGATTTAAAAGCTAACTTAAAAGTTTATCACCAGTTGGCAGTTTTGGCAAGTGATAAAAATGACCAGTTGGAGAGGCAGATTTAGGTTGACAGTCACAGAGGGATGAAAATAGCACGCTGCATAAGTTTACCTTAGTTGTTTCAAAGGAGTGGGCACCACACTGGCAGGACTGCTGATGCCCATGTTCATCCATTCATTTCCATTTCAGCAGCTTGTCACCACACCAACTTCAAAGCAGAGTGTCAAGTGACAGTAGTCATTCAATATTAACAAACAATGCTCAATGTATTGTATATGCAGTGTGGTACTATTTATATTATAGTACCTGTTTGACCATGGCAGGCCAGATGCTTGAGAGGAAAAAGCAATGCATGAATGGCAAAATTAACCACTATTTACAACATTCTGATTATACGTAAAGTTAAATTAACTCTATATTACTACACCTTACCTGCATACTAAATTCACACAGTTAAACTTCAGCCCCATTTACTGCACATCTTGAATTGAAATGTGAGCTTTGTTTTCAATAAAGTATCCGGGTCAGGACTTGCATTAAAACCTTACATTAAAAAGCATTCTCATTATCTGTATTTTGCCTTGTGGTCAGTTCTTGGCAGACAGACATAGGAAAGTGTGTTTCCTTTTTGCTTCATGGATGAGCTTCATCTGTTTTAAAGTAACATTTTGCATGTCCATGTTCCAGGTGCAGGTGTCCATTTATGGCAAATTGTAACTCCAGTTTCAATACAATTTAAAATATATATATATATATATATATATATAATAAAATGAGGCAGGATGACACTTTCAACTTCGGCACATTTTATCTAACACTTGCCCCAGCTGTACAGATCGCATTTACACCTATCTAGTTATAACTGAGATCCAATCTAAGGACGAGCATATCTGGATAGATCACATTTTCATACAAGATGTAAACTTATTATAGTTCCATTTTATCAAACAGATTTTGATTGTATACAGCACATTCACCAGTGTGATCTTTTGCATGTTTTGTGGTTACTAGTTAAACAGTAGAATCGCCACAGTACATTATTACAGTACATCTGCGTGCAGTTCAGGATTTCAGCTCAGTGCACTTGGGATGAAACACGTTTTTTTTTCCTACCTGTTTCCAACCTTCTTCTGATTCATCCCTGCAACTCAAATAAATGAAAAAGCAACACAGCCGTAGAAGGAAAAAACAGCATTGAGTGTAAACAGAACAAAATATTGGTTTGCTTTCTTTTTGCTTCTTCTCCCCCTCTGGATATATAACTACTAATATCTATTGCATGTATTGAGGGCTGGGCAATGGTTTGGCACGTAGATTGTCAAATCACACCTCTGAGTAACTCTCAGCATACTTAGCTCAAGGCCCCTCCAGCTTACATAATCCTCTGATCTGTCTGCTGCTGGAGGAGGGCCAGCTGAGGACTGACAAACATACTGAGCTAGAAAGCAGACACGCCATCCTGTCTTAAAGGGCTGAGAAAGAGCAGTGACGACAGCCGTTGTGAGTAGCAACACTGTCTTCTTGCAAGCATATTCAACAGATAAATCCCTCAGTATCATTATTTCTCAGACAAACCACAACTAAATTTGTCATTCTTCATCTCTAGTACTCTTTGTTTTAGGCCCTTTAATAACCTTGATCTTTTAGACATCTTTCCCTTAAGGATAATTTCCCCTTTAATAAAAAAAGGAGGGTGGTCTCCTTTTCATAGTTCACCCTACTCACCCCCCACGTCTTCTCTGTCTCCATCTTTCCCCGACCCTCCACCCTTTTGGCTGGTTAGCAGGGAAGCCCACATGCAGTGCCCCCTTTGGCAGTTCTTTTCAACTTCAGTGTCCCATGGCTGAGCTTGGATCCACTACAGAAAGCCATCTGCCCACTGTGATCACTCGCTAAAGTGTCTTAATTAAGCCTCATTGCTTTTGTGTTATATGCCCCAATCAAATGGACCTCCAGAAATACCCAGAGAACATTGCCAGACAAAAGAAATATTGAGAGAGAGATAATATTGTGTGAGGAAAAGAGAGTGAGAAAGTGAGAGCTAGACTTCATTTTTACACACTCAGCCATGTTGTATATCAATGACTCATGTCACAGTATCTGACAGATATTGTCATTGTATAAAATGGCCATGCTGTAGGGATTTTGTTTTTATTCAGAGGCTCAGGAGAATTCAGGCGGGGATCGGCCCTCCTGAACTGCTATCATTTACATGCTGAACACAGCCATGGCTCCTTGATGTTGACGTGAAACACCGGCTCTGCAATTTACCACAGTTGCAAGGTCTAGAGTGCCAAAGTTACCTTGCCCAACACATAAAACACATATGGACGTTTACACACATACCTACCAAGTCCTGCGTGTCCTGCTCCATATCTTCATTTTGGGGCTGCTGATGTTTTGTTGTGAGTACTGTGAGGACCTTCATATCTATCACCAGCAGCTTCATCACCTTCTGATCTGCAGGAAAAAAAACTGAGTCGATGTTGTTTTACTAACTCCAGATTTACAGAAACATACATTTGATTTCTGCCACTCCATGCTGCCATTAGTTTCAGCTCATGTTAGTATGCTGCAGAAATCAACTTGCAGAGACATGAAACTTAAGTGAGAGGAAATTCACCAGTGCGGTGAAGTCCTTTTCATTGATTAATATGGTTGTTTGGTTTTTCAATTGACTATTGTGTTATTTTGTCAAAGTTATATGTCACAGTGATTAGGATAGTGATTTTTTACGATCTACAGGTAATGCAGGTGCAAGAATGGACTATTTTGAAATTTTGTGTTTGTGCGTTCCAGGACTTTCAGACATCCAAGATTTGAGAGCTGGCTATTGCAGTCACAAGCATTGTTACGAAAAACACATCAACAAGAAAGCGTCTTCAAAACAGATCCAAACATTAGCATGTGACAAAAAAATTCAAAAAGCAGGACATGCTGTTCACTGTGATGGATTACCAATCTGAAGTTGCTACAGCTTGATTTTTACAACATACTAATTATTGGAAATCACTGGAAGGTAGGAAGTCAGTCTAAAAACATTCATATGAATGAATATAACATGGTTGGGAGAAAATACATATGTTGTGTAGTAATTCTCAAAGTATTATCAAATAAAAGTAACTTAGTCACTTTTCTGGACATTTCTTCAATTTATCTTAACTTCATGTGTTGTCTTTGAAAACAGATGCATATTTAGCTAATCTGGTATTATCTTGTTTCTGAAGTATCAATTCTTTATTGATTCTTCATTTGTCATAGACTAAAAGAAAAAAAAATCCCAAAGTACCTCTAACAGTTTTTCCAGTTCCTCCTCCTCTCTTTTCTTCAGTCTTTCTTTCACCATCCATTACAAGTGTGTAACAGGTTCCAGACAGGTTGAGAGGGGAGAACAATGTGTTGTGACCCTCAGTACCGCCCTCCAGCTCAGCGCCTGGCTCCAGCTCTTTCTCCCAGTAGGCTGTGGGGGGCCTGACCACTGCCCGGGTGCCCCCCCCCCAGAATCAATCCTTCAGCGACACCATACAAACGACCTGCTGAAGTCCATGCATCACAGTCCAGTGCACCACCAACAATAACCAGGAATGTGGCTTTTATAGGACTGAGAGATGAAGGAGCCAGGATGAGGAATTGAGAAGAAGATGGTGAGTTATTAAGGGTAAATATAAAACTGAAATGGAAGAGGAAATTGAAATGAAAGAGAGTGAAGCAGAAAGGGAAGGAGAACAAAGAGAGAAGCGGAACCATTGTGTGTTTGTGTATAACTGCAAATATGACTGAGCTTTAATTACATCCTCGTAGATTCAGCGAGCATCCGAGGTCCTCTCTGGTCAGCCACCGCTATTGTTTACTTCAAATGTTGTATTACTCTGACTCCCAGAGGTCCCCTGGGAGCCCAGTGCCCTCCCTTCTGCCCCCCACTCAAACCTCCCCCACAAGCTCACACACACTAACACACATGCACAAATACCCCAGTCTACTATAGCAAAATTGTGTTAATTTACCCAGCCAGTGGTATTAACCATATTATATCAAATAACTGCCACAGACAATTGGGCAGCCAGCTCCGTGACTTCATTTTAATTGATTTTCTTACATGCTCTCATCTGTGGATGATTTGGTTTCCCTCTGACACTATGTTTATTAAAGGCATATTGCATAAAGGAATAAATAGATATTGTTGGTTGGATTTATATGAGCTTTGAGGGAATGCAGAGATTCACCCATTGTTTTAATATAAGACTTTAAATGTTTAGTTTGATTAAAGTCAATATGTTTGTTTAACCTCTGGACCAAAGGGAGACTTGTGTGTGTGTGTGTGTGTGTGTGTGTGTGTGTGTGTGTGCGTGCATGCGTGCGTGCATGTCCCAACCTGTCCATCACAGGAATGCACTCAGTTACCTGGTTAAGTCTACATCACTGAAATGTATAACCCGTTGGCCAGAAGGAGCTTTTAGTGCTATACTTAAAGTGCACTTTCTTTCTTTTTTCTCACCTTATTTTCATTCACTCTTTATTTACTTTGTTTCTTATTTTGTTCATTTCCTCATTTATTTTCCTCCTCCCTTTACTTCTTTGGTTCCTGTTTCACTGTCCCTCCTTATTTTTTGGTTTCCTTCATTTCCTTCCATCCTTCTTTTCTCCCTTCAACTGCTTTTAAAGCATGAAAGTTCTCTAAACAGAACATGTTTTCACTGACAGTGAATCTGCTTGTCAGTCTTCTTGTTTACCTGACAGTTTTTTTTCTAATTGGCATTTAGTTAAATATAACAAACTTTTGTAGCAGTATTTGTTATTGTAATTCAATTATTTACGAGTTTAAGTAATTTTCCATGAGATGTTTACATTATTTACTTGTAAATGAAGGCAGCTATGCAGGAAAAGATGATTTTTTTTACAGCTTTAATTGTATCAGTTAGGACATAGAAAAATAGTGCGCAGCCAAAGGGTTTCTAACCGTCCCATCATAAGTTGTGTGATGTGAGTTTTTTGGCGTACTTCATTTTTTCTCTTTCCCAGAATACCTTTTTCTTTCCCTTCCTATTCTTCCTTAACCAACACAAACTCTCACTTTGCTATTGTTCTCCCTCTTCTCCCTTTGTGCTCTTTGGACATGCATCTGGGAGGACAGGGGATTTGTTCAGCAGGTTGTCTGATTCATGTCAGTGAATGTTGAAGGCTGGGCACTGGGTTTAACTGGGAATGTAAGGAGCTACACTTTCCGGCTCACTACAGTAAAACATTTTATCTCCTGTCCTCATTGTTGTTCATTGGAGACACAGTTGTGTACCAATTACAGAATTCCTCAAACACTGTACAGGAGAATTTTCACTGAAACTTTAACAAGACTGAACTGAAAATAAGGTGCTCAGCCTAATCTAATAATAATAGACATCAACACTTAAAGAGTTCATATTCCACGTCTCTTAATGATAGAGGATCAGTCTGTATTTTGTCTGTGATTGACTTAATTTACCAATAAGCACCATGTTCTAAATCTCTTTAACTTCATGCTATTTTTTTTTTTTTCAAATGATTGAAATCTGGTTTTCTGTCATAAAAATCTTCATGTTGTCTTCATTGTACATTGCTCTGTCCTTGCTCATGAAGTGATTTTTTACAGAGTTTAGCTTACAGTAATGCCTGACTCATAAGAGATTGAGAAAGGCTGTAATGAACCCTAAACCAGTCACATTCTGCATTTTCAACTTTTTACTAGGTGTTTACGATGTCCTGTGGGAAAGATCAGGATTAGTGGAAAAGGAAGAGCAGTTCTTGGAAGGACAACTTCAAGTATACTTGAAGTTGAAAAAACAGGAAGAATAGATGGAAAGAAGTAATTAGAGGTGTAGAATTAGAATAATAACAGGGAAATGTGTACCGCTGATATGCAATCTTCCATTGAAACAGCCACATTTGGTGTTTTTGTATCTCCTCTTGTAGTTAATACTTACACAGGAATTCTAAGTCATGGGAACAATAAGTCCTTTCTCTAATTTTCCCACTTCATGACTTTATGAGTGAACAGGTAATACATTATTTTTCTCACTGACTAATGTCCTGGTTCATTTTGTCCTTTCCTCATTGCCATCGTCCACCTTGCAACACTGATTAATGCCATCACAGCAAATTAGATAGCCAAGGAACAACATGTTTATCATTTTTAGGCATTAAGAAAAGTATGTTCTTGCTTCATTTCTTTCAGTGCATTCAGAGTAGGCAACATCAAGGTGATGTATGTATATATAGCACAGAGAAGGAGAATATTAATTGGAATACAGCCATAGATGTGGCCATTCTTCTTAAGGTTAAGAGACAGAGGACAAGTGCTGAGGGTAACGTACCTCAAAGTAATGATGGTATGTTCTTAATTCTTATTCTATGGAGTCCTTTGTTGAAACAAAGGACTCCATAGAATCTCTATTGAAATCTTATAAAATAACAAAATATGAAATGAACACATTTTTATTTTAATTGATGCTGTGGAAATTGTCCTGTATATTTTATTAACCTTCTAAACTGTCTTGTGATACACATCCTGTTTTTTAGCAGCAATTTTATCACTCCAAACCCGCAATTGTCATTTCTTTTGTAGTTGTTAATGTTTGTTTTTATATATATATATATATATATATTATAAATGAGCAAATCGGAAGTCAAGTGAGAGCATATTGAATAACTTGATAGCCCTACATGTTACAATAGCAGCCTCAGGTATTGACAGAAAGAGAGCAAGCACTCAAATATTCTCATATAATTTTCACCCTCGTGTTATGCTGAGAACGTAGCCTGGCATTGGTATGTTGTTACCCAATGTTCCCTCTCCCAGGCTGTATATCACATCATAAAGAATACATAAACCCCTTCTCCAAAAAAACTACCCAGTCTCCAAGGCATCAGTGCCTAGCCCTGTTCTCTAACTCTGAACAGAAAAAGAGCTGAAACAGAGAACTTTCTTAGAAAGAAAGAGAAGAAAAACAACAACCGTTGAACAAAAAAAATCCAGAGACAATGCTAATAACTGTAAAATATGAATGGTGACTTGACATATTTACAAATGTGCTGAGAGGCGCCCTACTAAATGCGATGAAATGGGAAACCAATGGCATGGAAGAAAGCGGTTGTGGGCCCCCATCTCTTGCCATTAGATGTTCTGTGGAAGCTGTCAACAGACGGCGCATTTGCCTGCCAAGCTCCCTCTCTGACTGAGCTCTCTGCCTGCAGCGCGCCCGGAGCCCCTCTTTGACTCAAAGGATTCATTTCACTTCTTTTAGCCTCATTCGCATGTGCTGCTACACAAAAACCCAGCTTGCTTGCAGCCTGCCTCTCGTGTCTACGTGTGTGTATGTCTGTGTGTTTGTGTTGTGTGACAGTGTGTGTCCATGTGCTTTTGTTATCTATGTATGCATGTTTATATGAATGCATGTTTCAAAATCTTAACGCATGTGTTCACATGCATGTAAGTCATAACATGATGCCAGCAACCTTGCTATCACATTTGATAAGCTAAATCAGTGTTTAGCCAATCAAAACCTGTACACATCAACTCTTGATCCTGTGAACACACCTGATTGAGCTCATCATGTGTGAGTTAGTTTGAAAAAAAAAATGCAGTAGTATAATACTCAAGCACCATGATTGAGAACCACTGTGAGACTGTACTAGAGTACAGTGCATTGGCAACGAAGCAAAGAGTTTGCATGTGCTGGTTTCATATCTCTGGCTGCTTGGAGCCCCTTCAGTGATCTCTTTGGCTGCCATCCAAAGGGTCGGACCACTGGAGTGGAAGTTGAAGAGGGCTGCTTGAACGTAATAGGTTTTGACTGGCATGTGTTACACACTTCACTGCACCATTGATTGAGCACTTGTTTGCTAAATCACTGCTGGTTTCCTCTGTTTGGTAGGCCTGTGACACGTGGTGCGTGGTCACTTCAGCTTTTTTGGGGGGGAGGGTAGGGAGAGCAGAGCAGTCCAGTCCAGGTGGAACCATTGTGACCAAGAGAGCACAGAAGTCATAAATGACTCAATGTTGACAATGAAAAAGAGTAACAATAAAGGAGGGAGAAAACAANCAGAAGTCATAAATGACTCAATGTTGACAATGAAAAAGAGTAACAATAAAGGAGGGAGAAAACAAGCCATTCAACAGTTTCACTCCCCTTATGATGACACTCACCAAAAGGGATCAGCCTTTTATTTCATTCACAAACCTTTGCACTTTGGTCTTTCCTCTATGGACACTCAGCATAACACCTCCTCCTCCTCCTCCTCCTCNCCTCCTCCTGCTCCTCCTCCTCCTCCTCCCATCTCACTCACTCTCTTTGGCCCCTCACCCCACACCACCCCTGCTTCAGACATGCTTTTTACAGCTTGGAGGCTGTGGCAGAGGAGGGAGGTTAGTGTTGTGGGTCAGTGTCACAGCCACCAGCAGTCTAACTCTACAGATGTAGATGGCTGAGATAAAACCTTACACACAATTTCTGCTGTTTCTTTCTCTCTACAAATGTGTTTTTTCAAAGACATTGAGACATGGACATCCATTGACACATGGACCTCCACAGTTACCTGCCTATGGGCTAATGATTAAAAAAAAAAAAAAANTAAAAAAAAAAAAAAATAAGACTGATCTCTAGTTTGCTCCCAACACCCAGATTCATTCAAGAGTTTATGAACTTGTCACAATAATTAACACAAATTTAGCAAATTCCTTAATTATTCATATATAATTTTATTGTGAGATTTGATGTTGTGAAAAATGAAAATTTTCATATTATAAAACATAGGCTAATTGAACTTGTTTTACAAAATAAATGCATTTGACTTTTTCAAACCTGCTACCAGACATTGCTTGTCCAACGTAGGCAAAGCCTGTGTTACCCAGTGCTACTTAGTTAACAGTCAGCTCATCTTCATTTTAACGAGTTGTCTTCTGAATCTAGTCTGCGTTTGATTATGATAGAAATAAGTTTAGCTATTATTAGCAAGTTTACTTTGAGAAACAGCCATTGACAATGCCATAGCTAACAGTACAACCAAAGATTTATAAGGTGTCCATGGGTCCAGTTGCTACCTTGCCAGCATGTAAGCAGAAGCTGATGTGCTGAAATATTTTGATAATAACATGTCTTACAGCATCACCATTAACTGTGTTCAGCTTCTTATTCCTGGAAGTGTACGAATATTCCTTGTCTTTTGCTGCACACTCCCACTTTTTGCCTTCTGTCACCATTACCAGCAGCCCATTGTACAAAGGACAATAAATTACATTCATAATTTCAAAGATACTCTATATATCTCTGTAGAATGCAATTACATAAAACAAACAGCATGCTTTTTTTTTTTCTTTTTTTTTTCATCATTCTCTTCAATTCCCTCTCTCATTTCAGGCTACTGAGAGTTCTCCCCTCTGCTGTGGAAGGCTTGGTGAGTAAACAGTGTCTTTGCTCATTACAACACCTCTTTCTCTCCAGCCCAAGGTAAGATAAAACAGTTTGATCTGTTATTGATTGTCTCCCTCCTCCTCAGCCCTCTGAGCCCTCCATCCTCTTTCCTTACTACCGTTAAAAACACGGGTGAGTCAGATAGCAGCATGCTGCAGTGCTTCTAATACTGACCACTGAGGTTAATTGATATCCTATCTCTGGTGTAAAAATCATACATGTTTTTAATCAAAGATAACAAGCTGATTACAGGTTAGAATACAGATGCAGATCTTCAAATAATGGGATCAGTGTTTGATGCAGAAGAAAGTTGGAGAGGCAGAGTTTGTCTTTGGGCAGACCTGGTTTATTGATTAATCAGGCCTGAAGAGAGTACAGCCACAGCATGTGATGTGAATGAGTCTCAAAGATATTTCTGTGTAGTTGACACTTGTAGAAGAGTGAGAATATGTGTGTATGTGTGTGTGTGCATATGAGAAATGTGTGAATGAAGGATGAGCAAACCATGAATGCATCACCCTGAGATGCAGTGGCGATAGTTTGGAGAAACGATAAAAGTGAAGGTTTATGCAAAGCAGTACAAACTGGTTCTAACAAAAGATGAAATGTGCAGAGTGAGTAAAAGGTTACAAAAGGGTTCAAAGCAGTAATTTTGCATTTTCAGTGTTTATTTTGAATAATAAAAATGGGGTTAAAATCTGATAACACAATTTGTAGAGCAAGCACGCAAAATTTTAAGCTTTTATTGTTCTTTTTAGTTACTTTGAGGAACCATTCCTTTGCGTTTTCCTCACTATTTTTCTCTTCTATTACCAGCATCATATTCTGAACTTTTCTTACCACAAGGGGACCTCTTTTATTATGCACTACAGTGAACAATGCCTTCTTGAAGCAGGAAATGAAACGTGGATGTTGTTAACACAAAGGAGCCAATTGGAAAACAAATTTAGAACAATTCACTGGATTGTTGTTGTAGAGTTGAATGTTTTCCTGTTCATTGAATATTTTCACCAGTTTTGATGTCAGGCTGGGATTTCTTGACTTGTGTGCCTGTGGAGGTACTGAAGACACGCAATCAAAAATGAGTTTGCTACTGGCTATTGTGAACAAGGATTACTCACTATTGTGGCATCCTATTAAATACATTAACCAACTGCTATGAGAATGATGCATAGTACTTGCAGTTCAAAAGCCGCTGCCTAGTGTCCATGGTCACTCAACAGGACAGTGATTTAACGCCACAAAACTTCAGGCAACACATAATCATGGAAGCAACTTTGTGGGAGTAACCTACTCCTTCTGAGTGCTTCATGCCCATCTATTGTTGGCTAGTTTCATCATTTTGTCTGCCCCTTGAAGCTATGCAATGAAAACACAGAGCAAGATCCCAAAGGAGCAAAGCTAGATGAAGGAATTGAGAAATCAATCAGAGCTACTGTAGCCATGAGCTGAAGCTAAGATGTATCTAATATTTTGGTTCTGCTTGACATCAGAGAGTGATTTAGTAGCTTCAAAGTGCTAAGTGTCATGTTCCAACACTCACCTAGCCTTAATGAGAAAGAGTGGAAAAGAAGTCACACTCTGGTTAGTGTGTTTTCTTTTTTCTTATGTAGTATGTCTTTTCATTTATCTCTCTCCNCCCACTCACTTCTGTCTCTGTGAAAGGAGGTGCAGCTGTGAGATGATGAAGTTTCAGGGAAAGGTGGATGTGCCATCCATTACAGGAGGTGGAAAGGTGCAGATAAATCACCTTATCAGCCTTGCCTTCTCCCCACAGAGCTGAGGGAGCAGAGCAAGGGGGAAATCCATCAACCTCCACAAATGGGACATGACTCAGAGATCACTCTGCCTCTGTGCTGGGCTGTGTACATACCTTACACTGGCTTTAACGCTGTAATATACAGACCAACTTCCATCCACTCTCAGGCGAACATCTATGCAAAAATGTCCAACATTGGGCATCCTCAAAAAGTATACTCAAGTCAATAATTGAATTTTTATTGAATCTATAAATGCTATTCATTACCCTATACGTTTCCATTCAACGTACAAATTTTCAAAGCTGTATTAATTGATTTGTGGCTACTAGGTGTCAAAATAAGTCTAAAACAAGCTAACAAACACATAGTCTTGACCTGTCATTGCTTTAGAAAGATTGTAGGCTAACATATTGGCAAACAGTGGCTAGTTAAGCAATCAGACACAACAATATTAGCAACCTATATGACCCATTTTTTTGTCCGTCAAATAAAAGTAAGTCTTAGACACAATCTGATTGGTCTCCGTCAACATCTGGTAAAAATATCTGGAACTTTGGCTTACTTTGCTCGACTTTCTTCATCAGTAAGTCGTTGTCTGTCTTTCTTCTAGTTGTTTGGCAGGCAGGTTATCATAGCTCTTTTAAAGGAAATTTGTATTGCTAGAAATGAATTTGAAATGTACAACCTCATTTTTTTTTCATCTTATATGGCCCTAATACTCCGTCATAGAGATGAGTAGCTAAGACTTACAGTAACTATACAATAAGCAAAGGTGTTTAAAAGCTCACTAGAACTACAGAGAAGTACAGTGATATTTTTCTGTGCGCTTATCACTAAATGTAGTCATTTAATTCAGTATTAATATCTAAACGATTGATGAAGATTTCCAAAGAGTCTGCTAAATAAAACATGAATTATTGTTTCCATCAGTTAGTGTTCACTTGAGCTGCAGAAACTCTTTTGTAACTCAAGGTAAATAATGGTATTTCAGTGTCACCTAACTATTATTGTAATTCCTTACTTTCAGGAATTAGCTTAATTAGTTTTCTCTGCATTCATTTACTGCACCAAACCTTTTCCTCTGCTGTCATTTTATTTCTGTTTTCTGTGTTTTTGGTTTTTTTTGCTGCCTCTACACTGGCAGAAATAAAGCAAGAAGAAAGGGGAAGCAGGCACATACAAAAACAGGTGGATTTAAACACTTGTTTTCTTTTAGAACAGAAAACAGTGAGCGTCCCATGTTTATCATAACAGATTAATGTCATCTATCAGGCCCTATCAGGCCCAATCACCTATACTCCGTGGCAGTGTAAAGGGGATTTAAATTGGCAATGCAATAATCATATACTTATATAACTTTCCCATTATCTAAATTATCTGCTGCATCTATAGGTATACACATATTAGTATCCACTGTACACCTATACTCCTCATACAAGGTTGCTAAGCAACAATAATGACAGTGACCTTTTAGAAATCAGTGGGATATGTCCCACTAGTCAAAAGGACTACAGCACACAGAGCAGACTTACAGGGCCGCTGTGTTGACTTCAACATACACTGGATAAGCAGACAAGATAAGCCCCACCTGCACAACACACACCTTCATAAGCATTGCGCAAAGGCATTAAGCATGTTTTTGCCCTTGAGGAACCCAGAGGAGTTAGCATTTACCCACTAGCTCTGAATGTACTACCTTGTCACTAGTCCCTTAATGTAAGAGGAGTCTATTGGTATTCAGTTGAACAGGTATCTAAGAGAGCAGTGCCTTTTAAACATCTTAACTGCTGTTTGTTCTGTCTCTAGAGGGCGTGTGCTGTACACTGGGGATTTGGGAATAGACGAGGAGAATTGCAAATTTGTTTTGCCAGTGTGTGCTCTATAATTCCATGCCTCCTGCATCCGAGCTATGTGTTAGATTTATACATAAACACACACAAAGGTGTTTTGTATAATTTTTTGATGATTTTGAATGTTATGTTGGATGTTAGTTATGATTAATGACTATCACGTGCAAATATTTATGCATACAGGAGATGTGATGTACTATGTGTTTATTTTGTTGTTCATGTTTTTCCTCTGAACATCTACAGCTCAGCAAAGACATGCATAACAGGTTTTTATGTCTGGATGTGTCCTCATGTGATATACATAGAGAACATGTATGCCAGCTTGACATTTGGAAATGGAAAAGCAACCTGACAGGAGTGAGGCCTGTAAGCTATGTAGGTGTGTAGCAGTTGATTTCTCAGCTGACACATCATCATATTTGCCATACTTACCTCTTTACAACATAGCTGTTAGTCTTTTATAGTCCAAGTTTGATGCCTTACTTAAGTTCAAGACAACAGGGACTGGCCCAAATGAAGGCAGAAGAAAGTTCCCCAGGCAGGAAAGTGTAAGAGAACAGGAAACCTTCTCAGTGTCTGTCTCTTAAGTCCTGGGCATGCATCTGAATGACAAACCTGTGTGCCTGTCCCCCTTTTAAGAAATCCTTTACAAGTGGTGAGACACTAGGGCCTCGGCTGTGGAGGCTGTATATTTCTATTCATAATTGATGACCCGGATCCAGACAGACAGCACACTACACATGTAATATGGATTCACTCTTGGTTTCAGATGCATGCCCTCGTCTGGACTTGACTCTGAGCCATCATTCTGTGTGGAGAGGGAATGGAGGAATGGTGTGTGTGTGTGTGTACACTACACTACATGTGATATGGATGGTGCAGCCAAAAAGCTAATGAACTAACCTTGGTTTTCCAACTCAAGCTACAGTTTGGCTTGTGTTTGGCTGCTAATTTGTAGTTTGCTTGTGACTTCTCACTTTGAAAACATTATTTAAATTTCTGACTGTTTTTTTTTTTTTTCCTTTTTTGTTGTTTGTTTTGTTTTGTCTGCATGTACAGATCACTGTCACTATAACAGGTAGAAGTACAATGATTCAAGGTGAACTGCTACTTTTGTAAGGGACTAATTGATCAGTTATCCAAGTTGTGGGTTGGTTGTTCAGTCTCACAGTACTATTGGCCTCTCTAATTTCAGTGAGTGGTTCGTTGAAAAACTAATTTTTTTCTTCCATATCCTTAGTGATCTGTTTTGTTGGTGACTTGTTTCATTACTTTGATTATTATAAAATAATAAAAAGTATGAGGGCTAACCAGAGACCAATTTAATACGTTCTGGTAACATATTATAAGGGGAATATGGCTTGCCATATGTCAGCTTGGAAGGGCAGATTAGCTCATTTGTTAGACTATGATGACAGACACTGGTGAAAATTTATCTCTGCATGTCTAGGTCTCTATACTGTCAGAAATAATTAGAATAGTTGCATGTGTAACATACAGATATGTGCATATTTTGTAACTTAAATGAAATATTCTTTGTGTTTTGCTAAATAAATACATAAAACAGAAATTCATCTATACTCAATCCACACGTTGCATGTTTGTAGGCAGTTCCCTTTGTAATATGTGGCAGTCAATGTCAATTTTAAGTTTAAGAAACTATAGAAAGGAGTTTTTGATTTTGATAACACCAAGCTCTTGAAATTCTTGAAACACAATAAAATCACTTTTTGGTCACAGATACCCTTTGACAGTTAAAAGCCTTAACGTTTGCAGTGTTTTGTGAATTGTGCACATATTGACAATGTGAAAACAACTTCTGTGCAACCGTGCCTACATTAGGCGAGCGATTACTTTGCTCACAGATAGTGAGGTGTCTTGTTGGCAGTCATTGTTCTGTTAAAGACATATTAAGGCTTAGAGAGGGGAATGTTTTGGATGTATTTTACTACTTGATCATACTCCTAAGTAACATATTTAAACCATCAAAAGTCACATCAGGATTGCATTTTTAATTTTTTTTTTTTTCATTCATGTGGGCAAGCAGTCAATCAGACAGAGCCATAGAATGACACTAATCAGTGTCTCCAGGATTTTGTGATGGTTTTTTGTGATGTCTGCGGCCAAAAATGCATTTTTTTTGTGGCAGCTTTTCTGAACTTCTGTGATACGGTTTGCAAAGTTTTTTTTTTTCATGTTAATTTCATATGCAATAAAAACTCATAAATGTTCAGTTTTAGTACGATTTTAAGCAGAATATGTAATACAAAAACAAAAACCTTCAAAGTGCTTCATTTAATTTATTTTCCCGAGCAAACAGCTCTTTTTCTTACTTTAGCATAATCAAATGGGATTTTACATGGCTCTAATTAGCATAGCTGCTAGCAGACTTTTTGATTGCTAACATTTTTAGCATAAGTTAATGGAGTTGAACATAGCAAAAATTAGAATCACAGCTAGTGGACATTTTCTGACTGGGAGTGAGAGATGATGAAATAAAAATATTTTCAGTTCATTGCTGTCATGGAGATGACGGGATGCTGAATGTGATTGGGCCAAAGCAGAGGCAGCGTAGACATTTTCACACACAGTGGAGTAGTTGATTTTTCACCTTCTCCTCTGCAGCGGAGAAAGCGGAGAATTTTGACTTGTAGATGTCTCGCAGATAATAAAAAAGTAATGCAAAGAGTGCGACCAAATGTAACGGAGTAAAAGTCTTTTTGTTTTCTTGATAAATATGCTCAAGTATGAGTTAAAAGTACCCTGCAATAAAACTACTCAGTAAAGTGCAATTTTGTGAAACAGGTTACATAAGTAAATGTAACGGAGTAAATGGAATGCGTTACTACCACCTCTGCTTGCACTTATATTTGTCTACTCTGCTTGCCATAAAATAAATCCTAGTCTTGCTCCAGCTCTGCATCCAGAATGTCATTTTTATACAAAATGTGTAACTATGGTAGGTGTTGCATTTTTATCTTACTTTGCTAAAGGGCTGCATTTGCCTTCGATGTAGTATGTCAAAGACTCAGTTACACATGGATCTAAGTAACTATGAGCTGGTGATTATTGGAATAGAAACATGTCATTAAAATGTCATGCTCTTTAAAAACATTTCAGATTAATTCACAATCAAAACAAGTTTAGGCATGAAACAATGTGTCTTAAGGTAAAAGAGGTGCTTGTGGGCATTGTCCACATGACAACAAAAAATTTGGTCAGAAGGAGAATATTGTAACAAAATGAGACTATATAACCGGACTCTTTTTGAAATTTTGTCATTCTCATGTCTTTTACTGTATGTATTTATTTAGTTTTGATAGATCAGAGTTCAACTTTTTCAGTGTTTAGTTACTGTTGAAATGAATTCAAAGTAGTTCTTCCCAAAATTCCAAGCCACATTAAATGGCCTATGTATTACATCTAAGAAATTGTTCCTTTATTGTTTCTATTTTTCGCTTTATTTAGTTCATATTTGTCCAGTAGGTGAATAATGAACCAGTTTCTCCATCTGCTTGGGAGTTATTCTTGTACCCAGTTGATTATGTGGTTTAATGGACTTGTGTGATAGCCCGCAAGTCTCACTCTCTAGTCTCAGCTGAAGTTCACGGAGGTCAGAGTTCATACCTCCGTTCCCATAGCAACATATGACATGTCACCCTCAAACAGAAACTCCCTCTCAATCCTCCATAATGGATTTGACCCTTGAACTTTGTCTCCCACTTCCTCTCAAACTGACACATAGCATGAAGCCCTGGTTGTAGCCTGCAGCACTGTCGGCCACATTACACTCCATAGCCTTCAACAGAAGGGTCAATGATCAGCTCTACAATGGCATATGTCATCCAGGTAAACAGGCTCGCGAAAGCCAACGCCATCAGCCAACACCATCACTGCTAAAAAANAAAAAAAACAAAAAAAAAAACAGTTGTCAGGATGTCTCAAAGTAAACAATGACTTACATGTACATCATGGTTTTGGTTGAATCGGTGTTTACTAGCACTGCCTGACTCACCATGACCTCAAACAGGTCCCCTGTCATCGTTAAGCAGCTTCTCCTAGCTGTAGCCAATCCCTTTCTGCAACCAGCTTTGCCCGCTGCATTATTTATGAGCACTAATCAGGACCCCAGCTCTGGTGTGCTAGCTACCCCACTGGTAACACCACTTCTCTGACCCGACCCTGCCTGTTTCCCCACAGCATTAGCGTATGTTTACGCTAACTCTGGCTCATTAGGCCTACCTCTGCTAGGCCAGGGCCTGGTGCCTGAGCTGGGAGCCTTTTTAACATATTCTAGTCCAGGTATACCCCTAGTGGGATACAGAGAACAGCTACGTGCTAATCTCTATCAACAGGAAAAAGCAGCATTTGGTAGCAAGTATACATAGAGGTAGTTTAGTGAGAGACTTGGCCTGTGAGGACCTGCGATCAGGCTCCATTATTGTTATAATTAGCATGCCTCTGTGGAGCCTCCGCTCCCAGGCAGTAGGCCTCGACCTCCCTGCCTTTCAGTCTGTTTACAGGGCCAGCCAAGGCAACAGGGAAAGGGTGAGGGCTGGCCACATGGCTCCATGACTTTATTCAGCTGAGCAGCAGCACAGCTGTTTGTTCATTGGAAGCGTGGACACAGGAGGGTTTTCATTTCTGTGTTGTCCTTCTGTATTCAAATGTTTATTCAACCTGCAGTATAGGCAAAGGCAAACATAATAACAAAAGGATTATGGCTGGTCAGATGTTGTTTTTATATAGATTTATTCTGAAAGACTCACCAGTTAGTTGGTATTCATCAGTATCAAAGCATTAACAAAAAAAAAAAACAAAAATTGACTATTACTTACTCAGTTCATATTTAAATGGTTACTAATTTTTGAACTCCAGTTTTTTTATGGTAACTCAGAGGTTACTGATAGTTAAAGGTCTGCAGTTATCTAATGGTTTTAGCACCCATCCATAAGCATACAAATGTTGGTGTGAGTGTAAGGTATAAGCCTCCTCTTTCTGACTAATCATTTACATTCAGCTCCAACCTAGCGGCATATGCCCGGCCCGCCCACATTTACCCCAACCCTTTGGCCACATCATCAACAGGCCACCCCTTAGTGTGACACCCATCCCTGATCACCAATTAGCAAGGCCTACTATCATGAAGAGTGGCAAATGAGGAGTTGCTGTGTGTGTGTGTGTGTGTGTGTGTGTCCATGCTGATGCATTTTTGTACTATTAGATATCTCCATTAATCATTTCATTTTTACCAATTAATAATTAGTATACATAATTTATTAAATAAGATTTTATTGTAATATATATGAAGAAACTTTAGTTTTGACTAAGAATATAATTTTTAATCTCATTGCATAATTTACATCAAAGCAGATGCATATGTAATTTTACATAAAAATATAACTATGCAGTGAGGTCACCACTAAATGCATAAATAAACAATAATGCTAAATATTTGACAGAATGCTAATAATACTGATGTATATTCATTAGCAATTAGAAGTATCCTTATAAATAAATGAATGTGAAGTCCAGAAACATCTCACCAGGGATTCTCATATAGATAGGCTACTCAACATGCAGCCTGTTTACATATGGCCTGATGTGTTCATTCACACAGTGTGTGTGTGTGTGTGTGTGTGTGTGGGCCTTTGTATAAGTAAGAAAGAGAGATCTAAAGGGCTAAAGCGCCATCTGGTGGTGGTGTATTATGATGGTCGCTATTGAAATGAGTGTTTCTGCACACAGATCATCCTTCATTATCTGGATCATTGATAACTGCTGAGTTCTGATATAAAATCTCTATAACACTGGTGAAACTTGAGGTACAATTATGTAGGTATCAAGTAGGGTAGTTTTAGATTTGGGAGGAGCAGGTTCTCACCACAGTGTTTAAAATAGCTGACCTCACGCTGTGATAGTGCAGTCGCTCTCAGACACTCAGACTAAGTAACAGATTTGGTAATGTTATAATAAATACAGCACAACTTTGTGCACAGTACTGAGAAACAATTTCAGAATTCTGCATGCATATTTTTTCTGCCCACAGTCAGCATGTTAGATTCATTAATTTCTCAGTACCAACATTATACTGAATGCAGTTTAAATTAAAATGTTATATCTTTATAATTATCGCTTTTACAAAGCAAAAACTGTCATGTTTGCACATCACATCAAGCTCATTTGTGAGCAAAATAGCCACTGAAGCTTGTCCGTGCTTATATCACTCAAGACCGATACTTTGTACACAAAAGACTTATTTTATGTAACGCAGAAAGGATGTGTAGTTCTGTCCTCTCTAATTGGCATTGTCAGGCACCCCCTTGCTGGCTTGTTTCACAGTCTAATTGGATAACCTAGTCCACATGAAGAAAGGAGTGAAAGACAGTCTGAGCAAGGTTTAAAAAAGAAAAGGAGCAGAGTGAAAAGAGATGCAGGTTGTTAGGAGGTGGTAAGCTGCTTAAGAATGATCAACTGCCAAACAGACAACAGGTTCCGCTCTCTTTTATACATAAATAGTTGTCTTTCACTTGGTATCTCAGCAAACAGTTGCTGATCAAAGGTGTGTAACCAGGTAGAGGAGGAGGGACTCTAATGCAACATGACAAAAGTGTTACTTTGATATTGCCAATATCATTACTGTCATTAGGGAGATAAATGCCACTGATAAGATAGAATGGGAAAATAGATGTGGAAGGCCTGCTTTTAAGTGCAGGGAGTGAAGAGAAGAATATAAAAAAACGAGCTTGTCTGATTATCTTTCATTCTACTTTTCTCCTAAAGTCATCACTCTCTCTCTCCCATTCATTTTCATTCACTTCTTTTGCCCATCTTTTAAATCTATATTCCTATTTCTTTGTTTTTTAGTTGAAATATACATAATGCAGTTCAGTGTTTTTATGTGTGTCTGTGTATGTGCACACGCACGTCAGTAGTGTTTGCATGTATTGCTTGTGTAATCATGTAATCCCACCATAATTGTATGTTTGTTTAAGGAAATGTGTGTACAGTGTGTTTGCGTATCTGTGCGTAAGTCTGTGTGTGCCACAGTAATACCTGTTTTACAGCAGAAAGTAAGTAACTTCAGATGTCAACGTATCATGTTGCCTTGTGGTGACAACAGTGTTAATAATGGAAAGCAGATGTTGGCATCTTGATCTGAAATTTTCATGAAACTTCGCTAACGTGATTAAAGTGTACGTCTTCCTCAAGTCACTCCAAGTCTTTTAACTCTGCTCCTTGGGGAGTGGCAACAAATCACAGTTGAGACAACATGTCAAATCACAGGGAATCTTATGCATGTCAAAAATGAACTCCTTTCTTTTTTCCTTTTTAAAATACGATTTATTTATTGAAACCAACAAACATGGACAAAGTCTGAGTATTTCACACAGCCTTTCAAACTTTCAGTAGTTTTACTTTCATGTTTTGTTTTGTTTTTTTTTTGTTTTGTTTTGTTTTGTTTTGTTTTTTTAATATTGTTAGGTCAGCCAGTTATAGTTTGAAGAATTTCAACATTTATGTGGTTACATGATTGTGTATCATAAATATGTGGTTGATTTACTGAGCTTCCTAAAATACTTTTTAAAACCTGCCATTGACAATTAAATATGCTTGGAATTTTTTTCAAAAAAAAGGGAAAATATCATATTTAATTATTATAGTTTTTGTAGAAGTTTAATGTTATGTCATTGTTGTCACATTTTGTTTTTGATAAAGTAAAAACAGAAATCTCTGAAAGTGGGAAGTAAATCAAAGCATCGAAATCTACCATCATTCAAATTAATTCTGTGGCAAGTTGAGATGAATAAACTTGACATACAGCGTGCCAAGTGTCTTTTCTGTGAAAAGTGATCTATATTTCAGTAGAATTTAATGACATTTCTCTTTTTTCCCCTTGGAAAGACTTCAAAACTCATCTTTATATTTTTGTACGGTTGGATAAATGCATTTGCAGCTTCCGCTCGGCAAAGTTTATTTATATCTTAGGATGCATTTAAAAGCCCATGGCTGCTGTCACACAGCGATGGCTTTGCTCACTTTGGATTGTGAGGTGCAAATGTATGAAAAAAGGCTCAAGCTGGAAATTCAGCGCTAAGTAACCAGGAGTTTTGTGGCAGAAATATCCGATCCCTTAAATGCTTTCGCAAACATTTCTAGAAAAGATCCTTTCCTACTGTGTTTTCATTTTTCTTTCCATCTATTTATTTCTTTTTTCCCCTTAGTTTTTATTCCATTGCATCTATTCCTAAAAACAAAACATTTTACCTACGGCACACATAGGTGTGCCCTTTTGCCCCTGCACTTCCCTGAGAGATGACTTGATAAATAAAATCACAGAGACGAGGTTAATAGAATTAATGTGTTATCTCTCTACTTAGCTTTTATCTCTTTTATTTCTCCTATCTTACATGATCAGTCTATACCTAGTGACAGAATGTTGTTAAGAACAGTGTAATTATGACCCTTAAATCCCTTATTGTATCTACGAATTGAATTTATTGTTGCACTCATGGATTTAGATAACACTTCATATTGTTTTACGAAAATGGGCTAAATAATTTGCCATTACCCAAACATAAGGCATTCCATGTAACATTAAGTAAGAGAGAAAGACAGGTTTCAGATTGAACTGATGACCTCAGTTCCCTTCTTTGTGGTGGTTACATTATTGAACTTGAACCGTAAAAACAATATTTATGTCTTTGTCTTTGATATATAATCAGGCCTTACAATTTTTCACATCCTTTTTTGACTGACCACACTCACAGTCAATAACCTTTGACCTCAGTCATAATCTCTTAAAAAAAAAAAAAAATCTAACTGGGAGACTTTTAAATAGAGCATGACACCCACGAATATGGCACACTGTTCTTCACTAATTATAATGTAACACAACAATTTGTGTTATAATTTGAACAGTGGAGGGTTTGCTGACTCAAATTTCCATGCTCATTTGACTCTTCCTACTTTAATTCCATTTTATTTGGGCTCTGAAGAGCAAGCACCATAAATTGCACAAAAGAATGTGTGTAAATGAATATGAAAATGAAGCCAATGATAGCTGTTTCCACATTCCACCTCATTTTTGTGTTTTCTCTACCTTTCACTCTTCCCTAAGGCCATAAAACAGTACTTTTACATATATTACCTTTTGATTAATGGAGCTGTATTCATTATTCTGCCCTATTGCTAATTAGAAAACGCACCCTGCTAATGATATACAGTTGGGATAATACTTGCCCACGAGGCATGCTTTCACATCAGGTTTCATGCTCACACACTCCTGGTATGTGTCTGCCCATAGATCCAGATCTGTTTTCTGCGCTTGGCTTGTCCATTAGCAAAAGAGTCATGGCCTGCCTTGAGTGTCATTGTTTTTGTTTTGGCATAATGAGGCCTGTTTTCTCTAGGGAGGTGTCGCTGAAGCTTGATGAGGTGTGTGAGCACTGAGTCAGTCTCAGGATATCTCTGAAAGCGTGTGTGTGTGTATGTGTGTGTGTGTGTGGTCTTGATTCATCTTGTATTGTGCATGGGGATAGCTTCATTTCATGTTTTACTGCTTATAAAAATATGTTTGCCTTTAATCGATCTTAATACACACATCTGTGATATGACTTTCTTTTTTTTTTTTAGAAATCCCAGAGAATATCAATGTCAGTTNTACACACATCTGTGATATGACTTTCTTTTTTTTTTTTAGAAATCCCAGAGAATATCAATGTCAGTTGTTCCATTCTAAAAATGTTCCTGTTTGACTGCTCTGTCTCAGAGTGACAGCCATCAATATCACACCAGCAGACTTGTCTCTACTAATGCAGGCCTATTCCCCTGGACAGACCCTTGCTGCATTAATGGGTAGGCTGGGTGTGATGGAGGTGGAGTGAGGAGGGAGTGGGTCACGACATTTTGGTGACAAGGTAACACCAACTTTCAAGCTGACATTTGTCCTGTTCACATACTTTTTACTGTATCTTTCAGGCTAAAATGATCATATGTACAACATATGATCTTATGTATAACGTGTGTGTGTGTGTGTGTGTGTGTGTATATAACATATGTACATGTAGGCTTTTGAATCTTTTCTTTTTTTATATTCTGGTTAATTGTCTTCGTTGTAGTATTGCATATCTTTATAATTGTTTTACCTCACTTCATATATCCTTTAAATATTTACTTCTACTTTTACTTCAAGACTTAATTTCTTAGCCGAAGCTCAGAAGTATGAAAATTTTTAATTAGTGGCATCTAGTACCGTATTTCTGTTTTGTGACCCTTTGTACTTCACTTACTATTGCACTGTTTACTCTACAGCAGTTATTAGTTACCTAGATAACATACAATTTAATGTATTGCTGTTAAATTACCCAACAGTCACCCAGCAGTTGGACCATGTGCTGCACTTTCATACTTGGAATGACTGTTAGAGTTTACCACCAATTTCATGTGATCCTTTTCTACAGCTTGATAACGATTTCTGTTCATAGATAGAAACTTTTAATTTTATCCTTTTTCCAGCAGAAACATACATTCTGAACAAAATCATTCTGAAACATTCCATCACTTAATGATCTAACACGGAAAGTATAGTAGTAATTGTTTGTCCACGATGGTTGAAAAGGATGACGTCTTTTTTAATCAGTGATGATACTAACTCTCCTAATAAAAATTATACTCTAATTTGGACTACAACTCATATTCCAGAAACTGATCCATTAAATGAGTTTCACAGACAATGCCAAATTAATTGTTACTTTAAAGGGTAGATTTTGCAACATTTACCAAATAAATACATAAAAAGTAGATACACAAGTCTTTATTCCTTCAGAAATTTGTAATTGAAGTCTAGTACAGTCTTCATACTATTTACAGATATGCACACGTGAACAGACACACAAAATTACTGAGCCTCGAGTCAGAGCAAAACTGAGAATCTGTCCAAAAAGATTTCATTTGACCTGGAAATTAAAGCAGTGGAAAGGCCATAACAACTACAGGAGGGTGGACAAGATGAGGTCTGTTCTCTAGAGTCTCCAGTGAGGGAGAAGGCCAAAGGTTACAAAGAAAACCTTGAAGTACTGCCAGGGAGCCGTTAACACTTCTCACCTACTTTTTGTGGCTCAGAGGTCAGCATTTTCTGAGATTACCCCTTCTGATATTCTTCTTTCCACTCTCTCCAAGCACCATTACTGCCCAGCACACAGCCATTAGAGATCAACAGCCCATCCAGTTGTAATAGCCCCTCCACATAGCTCTAGGGTCTCCTAACCTATAGACCCTTTCTGTACTGTATGATCCTGCTGCTGAAGTTGCCACTAAGGTCAAGTTGGTTGCTTTTGAGGTTGGGATACAGGAGTAAAGTCTATGCTGTGTCCATGTTCACAATCTATTCAAGCTCTACTTAAAAAATAATGATAATATGATGCTTTATTGATCCCCATAGGGAAATCCTTTATTCTCCCACAGGGACTTCATAGTGCATGGTCAGCTACACAGCAATGGTCCCAATGCTCTTAGAGATTCAGTTGCTCAAAAGCATGACAACAGGATGGATGCTTGTGAACACAGGACTTGAATCTAGATAATATTTTAAGTTCTTCCTACTTACTACATCATCCTGATTTTAAGGGCATCTTTCAAAATGCTAGATCATCCAAAAATGATGATTTTATTTATTTGTTTATTTTGAGTAGATGCCGACGTTATTTTGTGACCTCATGGATTTTGAGGGTTGTTTTTGGGATTAGCATGGAGTGGAAAAACCAATCAGAGTCCAGAAGAATTTAAAGCTATATTTTTGATATTAACTTTGAAGCAAACTACATTCTGCCTGCATTCTAAAAGAACTGATAGTACTGCCAATTCAACTGAGAATCAACACATTCATCTGCAGCTTTCTATAGCTTTCAGCTCATTTTTGGTTTGCCTATAGATATTGTTTTGCATCATAACTATTTTGTATAATAACTTTTCGACTAAATAGTTAAATGGGGGGNGGGGGGGGGGGGGAGATATTTTTACAGGGATATTATTCCCTGTAAACCCACACATAGGACATTCCTGAGCATGAAACAACATTCCATATATGTATCCCAACAGTTGTCACAAACCCCTTGTATAAAACCACAGGCAGCCATGCAGGGGTGAATATAATGTGTAGTCATTTCTTTGAACACGTGAAATATATTGCTTTGCTTTATGCTGTCTCTCAGAATAATATCTGGGACAACATGCCACAAAAATTTCTGAGTTGCTTTGGTAGTGAAAAAGCAATGACACAAGCACAAACGCTGTTGAGCTTACATGGTGTATTTCTAATGTTGAAACTATTGGGCTTAGTTTAATTAACTTGTATTCCAGCGTTTTTAGCTGAGAAGGTGAATCATGCTGTAACTCTACTTTTACAGGAAATTTAACCAATTTTAAAATGAGCTTATGTCCCATGTGTCCACAAAATTATTTCAATTCTTACATTTTTTTCCCCCATGTATCTTTTACACTAAACGAAAGCATGTTTTGCATATGCATATATGAGTTGCATTTTTAAACTGTCAAACAGATTTCACCTTCATGGTAATCTTTATTCTGAGGATAACCTAATTTGTGATTGTGATTTTGGCCATTTGTGTGATTTTTTTTTTTTTTTTAATTTAAAATAAGCTATCGGATTTTAGTTTTATTTTATTTCACTAATTGCACTAAAAGTAATTCCATCCTTTCAGTTTAGTATATTTAATAACATTTCATAACTGTGCTACTCCGTCCTAAATTTTAAACTTTTTTTTTCTTCTTGAGCCAAACTTTGTTCCTTACTCCAGCTAAGTGGCATTCCACCCTGACCATGAAGCATCATGATAAAATCTGTATCATTGCCACAACTGATCCCCATTCCACATCCTCACAATCACTCTTCACACGAGGGCCAACAAAAGGCTTCCAGCAAGCTGAGTTGAAGGTGTAAGGAACTGAACCTTGGGACAGAATTCCTGTCATAAAATTATTAGAAAAGAATTCCTCTATGCACGCCATCGCCCCAAAAAACGCTGTCACCCAGAATTGTTGGCTCTGAAACTCTCCCACTCTAAAACATAACACAACTTTCAGGCCTGGTGCTGTCAGGCAAAGGTTGTGGAACAGAAGCCTTTTTTTTTTTTTTTTTTTTTTTTTNATTTTTTTTTTTTTTTCTTCCATATCTCCCCCAGTGTCTTAAAGCAGCACCATGGAGCCACATTTCCTAACAGTGTCAGCTTAAAGGCAGCACTGGCAATATGACAGCCAGAAGAAACAGTGAGTGCCACAATTGACATATTCCCCATCCTTTTGGCATGTCATCTCCCTTATTCTGGACACCTGATTGATTCTGACAGCCTATATTGGGCATTTCATATGAAAGAGAATTTTGTGATTAAATGTTAACGAGTTGGAATTTCTCTCAGTGCTTTCTTTTTTTTTTTTTTTACAGGCTGCCAGTTTTGAACATTTTTCAAAGTAACACATCCAAATTTCACTGTTTGCAATGAATTAATAATACTGTCTTGTCACTGAAGTATCTTGCATTCTTTAATCAGGCTGTGGATCTGAAACAGAAGCTTCTTGAAAGGTATTGATGATCAGAACAATTAAAAACTTAGCAGCAATCATGAAAGGTTGCTCATAATCACAAGTCATTTGTGTGTGTGTGTGTGTATGTGTGCGTGCGTGCATGCATGTGTGCATGCGTGTGCGTGTGTGTGTGTGTGTGTGTGTGTGTGTGTGTGTCAGAATGAGACCCCTGGGGTGGACTCTGTCTTCTTGTACTTGGTTTCTGAATTGTACGTCTTGACTGGCTCACATCAGTCATGGCTGCACACTTGAGAAGAAAAGGCCAAAGACTGTGTGAACTGCAAGCACAAAAGAACAGAACCAAGTGTGTCTTTGTTTCATGATCTGAAAGTGCTGGCAAAGTTGTAAAAAAAAAAAAAAAAAAAAANAAAAAATCCCTGAGTTTAGTGCACCCCTCCTACAGCCAACTTGGATTTAGCCCCCCATTTCTGTGTTGTTGTTGAGGACCTGACACAAATTTGAGTTGGTAGTTGGTGGTGTTTAGTCTCCTTTCTGTTGAAGTGTATAGCAGCTGACACATCTTGCATGTCTGCATCTGCAGCCTACCTGAAATCCTCTGTGGCTTTTCTCAACTGTGAGGAAAAGAAGCGAGCAGCCAGTCTTCTATTTCATCGTATTAGATTATGATACTGCCTACTTCATCCGCACTCTACCATGTTACCTCCCTCTGTCACTTGTGTGCACTGATGTGAACAGAGACAAAAAGAAAATAGAAAGTTACAGGCATGAAATAAAGAAAAAAATAGTGGCTACTCAGCAAAATGTCTGAGAGGTTCTTGTTAACAAATGTATTAATTAGGGCTGTGAACTGATTAAAAAAATAACTAATTAATCACACAGTTTTCTATGATTAATTGTGATTAGTCATGATTAATCGCAGAAACTTGTAATCATTATACAGTGAATCACCAAATTAATGTAGAATCAATGCAAAGGAAGTATATGTTGGAAAGTATTTGTTTAATTGGTTCCTGTCAAGGTTGACATGTTCCTGTTGTAGGGAAAATCATCTTATTCTGAAAATATGACTTTGTTCAAGGGGAAGTTCATCTTATTCTGAAAAGAGTGAATCCTGTTTGTGTCATGTTAGTTAAGGTTAGCTTGAATGTATCACGCGCAGTCACAGAGCAACGCAATGCAGTAAAGTGAAATAAAAGTCTGTGAAGTTCTTTTTGTTGTTTATGTGTTTTTGATTAATAAAGCCACATCTCAGTTAAAATGACACTGCTGAGTGACTGAGTTTGTGTGGTTTCAACAAGAGCCATCTGCTAACTTTAAAGTAGAATTTTCCATCTAAGGTTCTTATTTTTTTCCTTCTCCATAATTAGCATGAGCATATAGTTAGCCACAGGAAGTGGAGGAAAAGCGAAAACAATAGCATACCCTCAGGAAGTGAAAAAAAAATGATGCATTAATAGCATTAATTTTTTTTTTAAACATGTTAAACAGTCCACATTAATTGTAAAAATTAATGTGTTAATTTCCCCAGCCCTAATATTAATCGATGCAGGAATAGGTACTCTCTTATGAATTTTATTCAGTATTTCTGTTGTAATTCTTTGGTGGTCCTTGTATACTGACAGTGAGGACAGAGCAAGAGTCTGTCGCCAGGGTTTGGTCTTGTCAAAAGACTGAAAAGCCTTTGTTCATGGATTGACTTTCAGTCTCTTTGGAGTTTGTTTTAAAGACTCTCTTCTGTTCCTTGGCATGTAAAGTACAAGCTCTGTGAAACAGACCTCTGTGCTCTCTCGCTCCCTCTCCCTCTGTTCCTTAACAGAAGTTAGAACAGTTGGTGCCCCTCAATAAGTTATACCACCATCATCCCAAGTCAGGAACATGCAACAGTCTGGAAGAATTTCAGGTACAGGCCTTCCTAATTAGTTCCCATCAAAAATGTAATTCTTTTCTGGAATTATGCCGCAAGGGGAGGCCGTGTAGCCAAAAGCGAAGATACCTGGTGGAAAAAATAATGAAGGCAAAGAGATATTCTAACCTCGAGCCATAGTACATTTATATGCTTGACATGACTCTGCCATCAATGTTGGGTCGAATTCTAATTTAATTTCTAAGATGTATGTGTAATTTTGCCATTAATATGAATGTTACCATCCTAAATATTTTACGCTTCTCATGGATATTGTGAGCGTCTCATATATCCTTCAAGAGGGTATTAATTAATAAACTCTTTCTGATACTTTTTGCAGGAAACTTGTAATAAGAGAAAGCAGGTAGGATGATATAGTGGACCAGAGGGTAGAGTGGAACGAGAAGATAGTTGTCTAGTGTCCCATTAAGATCCCAGGTTCATTAAGAAGATGCTTTTTTCGTGTCATCTTTCTACACTGTGCCAGTACTGTGTGGCCTTTAAGGTAATTAATAACACATTAATTAACCAAATTAATTCCTAGGTTGGAAATGTGGTACATTTGTGAGGCCAGTCAGTTTGGATTTGGGCACTGATGGCTGAAGCCCGTTACAAGCTGATGTTGTTCATGATTTTGACAGAGCCAGCCCCCTGTCTAAAAGCCCAAGCAAGTGCCATTTGTTTCCGGGTTAACAGAAAGACGAGATATAGGGCAGGCTGAATTATTCAAGCTCCCACAACACATGCACTTTTGCTTTTCAAGCATGAGTTATAATTTAATTAGAAACTTCTGGTGCGTTGCTGGCTATTTAAATATTAAAATCTTCCGCTGATCACTTTGGATTAGCCATCCCTGTGAAATTCCCTGAGATGTCAGTTGTTGTCTTCCATCTCTCACTCCCTCCCTCCCTTCCTCTCTCTCTTTCACTCTCACTGCTTTCTCACATTTCCATCAGTGTTTTCAGAGATTGTTTGTCAACACAGTTGGTTACTTCAGTAATTATGCTTCTCCATTAGAGACAAAGGAGTCGTCAACTACCTTTGGGAACCTTAATGGATAGTCTTCTTAGAGAGCTTGGGCTGGTTTGGGAACCGTTAATGTGTGGGCCTGTAAAGCCCTTTGAACCATTGGATGTGATATTGGGCTATACAAATAAACTTGACTTGGCTTGCCTAGTGTATGTGTGTGTGTGTGCGCGCATTCTCTCTCCTCTGTCCAGTCAAAATTCTCAGACCCAATAAAAACCCTGGTAGATTTTACACGTTTCCATGTTATTATTTTTAAATTATGTGCATATGACACATTGATCCACTCTCTAGCTGCAGCACCGCAGTGCACACTGGGTGAAAATACGTTATTTTAGGTACTGTCTTTTTTAGCCCTCTCCCAGAAAGCTTGCCATGCTCTGATTGGCCAGCTGTGCCAGGCCTGAACTGGCAACATCCACAGACCGCAAAACATGGATGCTGACCAAGCACTCACTCGCAAGTCTTGTAAGTGTGTCTATGCAAGCATGTAGGCAAGTAAATTCATGTTGACATAAACATGTTACAGAATGTTTGTTTTACTGGATGCATTTCTACAGATGTGAACCTCAAATTTTGACAATGTTACCACCTACTATATTATACTACATAAACGAGGAGAAATTAAAAAAGAAACATGCCCACCTTGATCTAAATTACCTTCAAGTTATATAGAAGCTGTAATGTATTAAATGCTATTTTTTCAAACTTTTGTCCATCAATTTTGAAACCAAAATAAGGCCTTTATGTTTGTCTGAGACATCAAGCAAAAGAGAAAGAGAGTGTCTGTACTTGCGTGTCTGTGTGAAAAACTGTGGTGCTGTGCACGTGTGTGCAGGCCCACGGCACAGTTTATGTGTGACTTATGGGTGACAGGTTGCTCAATCCTATGCCTGGTCAACCCTTTGACACTTGCACTCTATCACCAGTGGCAAAGATGTACTAGTGATTCCTATCTGTGGGCCAGCCAGCTAATTATAAACCAGCATCTACTTTAATCTTCTCCTCTAGACGAGTATTTATTCCTTCATGCTCTGGCTCCTATTTTCCTGCTGCAGCTCCCAGTGAGATAGATAGAAGGAGAAAGAAAGCATTTCACGGGGACTACAGATGGATTCCTCACCTCACCTTTGATTCAGAAATAGCTCAAATCCATTGCTCTCAGATGACAGCCATAGAATACCTTATGTTTTTTTCTCCCCATATGTCTGTGTGCATGTGTATTTATGTCTGTCTATGCGAGTGTATTTCAGTCTGTCATTTAGTGAATCTGAAAAGCTGTATTTGTCGTCTCATACAGCGTATTCTACTGTGTTTCTCCAAACTCTGGCAGGGCCCCTGGCAGTTGCAATTGTATGTCAAGTCAGGCGCTGTTGCAGACGGCCTCTCAGGTCCTCCATTATGTGAGGTCCTGTTCTTCTCCTGTCTCACCCTGTCATTCCAAATTCCTTTCATCTCGCCTCCTATTCCTCCTGCAATCCCTCAATCACCAAGATCATTTATTCTCTGAGAACTACTTCTTACTCAAAATGTCTTTTTATATCTACCATAAGGTGATAAAATTCAGTGAGCATATGTTTGTGTCAAGGCTTTAAAGATGTGTTGATCTGAACAAGAAGATGATAAAATCTTGAATGGCTAATGAAATCATGTAAGGTTAAAGGTTACCTTCAAGTCAAGAGCTTCTATTTCAGAGGCCTTGACTCTTTTACAGAATGTCACAGTTCAAGCACTCTTGTTAAAAAAATAAAATGCAAAATCTGATTTTTTTCCATTCAGACAATGTGGAGAAATATTTTATATGTCAATTATTAAGATGATTGATGAATTTAATATGAATAAAATGTTGTAAATATCTAATTTTTACTTATTTTGACTTATTAGATTGTGTATGTACAGTACTTAACTAGTGCTGCTATCTATTGCTGTTACAGAGCAATTTGTAAAAGAAAATGTTTAGTTTATTTCTTTTTAAATTTAGTTTTTCACCATTATATGGACAGACTTTTGAGGCAACAAGTAACAAAGTTGAATTTGATACATTTATATTAAAGCTTTGAAACCAAATTTGACCAAACTGAGATTGGATTTCTAAAAGTTAGGATTTCTAAAATGGAGAATGTATTGGTTGAACCTGTGCTTGTTTACTTTTCATCCGTCTCTGGGTTTTTCTTACAAAGCTGGACATTTGAAGGACAGATTTAAAGTTCCTTCAGATATCTCAATAACCACTGAGTAGCAGTTACACAGCCCTGTATCTTGCTGCTCTCAGAGAAGAAAGGACAATAACTTTAGTTTCATTCTGCGCTCAGTTACCCACTGACTGACATCTTTGTTCCAGCACTTTCATTGCATAAAGATGTGTATATTATTTGCTATTTTTAAAATTGCATTTTCCATTAAATGTGTCTTTACCAAAACACAAGTGCATGGCACATCAATCCCTGTCAAATCCATTCTATATTCTGTCCATTTAAGGAGTATGTATTGTTTTGGTTCTCTCTTATAAAACTAACATCAAGATATTTTATGTGGTCCATTATACTGAATATATGCTGTGCCACCAGCATGTGGATAATTTATGTTACATTTCATATATCCTCAGTATAATTTGTATTGATGACACATATGATGTTATTGCTTTAACTTCTAGATAAAAATTGTGGTTTATTTGCATTTTATTCCGTTTTTAGATTGCACATACAGTATTTGTATAAAATTGATTGGCATGTGCTTACCAGACCAGTTCAGTGTCAGTGTACAGTCTCCCTCTCCTCTCTCAGACATCTGCAGATCTTATTTGACTCTTATTGGCTGTAATATTTTCACAGTTAGAAGGGCAGAATTCACTTCATGTCTTAATAATGGCTTGCCCCTGTAAGCATTGCAGTATTTATTGACATGTCATGATTGCACTGCGGTATACTGCACAATCAGAGAGAGAGAGAGAGAGAGAGAGAGATGGATAGGAACAGTAAAAAGTGATACTCCTACTGCCTGATGCTGTATAAAGGAATTAATATTTTAAGCAAAGGTCAAAAAGAGGTAAAATGTTTTGCTAAATGCTGATTGCATTAACATCTTGGGCCTTTTCAAATAGCACATATAGGCGCTTTGGGACAGATTCAACTCATGAGGTCAACAGCACTCATTAAGCATTCAGCATATATTAGTAAGTGAATCAACTGACCTTCAGTTACTGTACTTAAGATGAAACCTTTTCACCTTTTCACCCTGCATCGTTTCACATCTATTGATTTAGCTAAGCTTCCAATTTAGCAATGGAAACACTCTGTATAGACACTGTGTTTCTATCTGCCATGACATCTGCAGCCAAAGGTTAAGTTCAAAGATGATAAAGCGAGCTCAGAGTCAAAGGCATTTTTCTCACATGACGACTATCAGATGGCCCTGACGATGAATATTATGGTGAATGGGGCACTTTAATTATTAACTCTGCATTACATTTGAAGAATGCTCACCAAGCGTGAGATTTAAAAGTAGCCAATGTTTCACTATCAAACCATTTCACCCAATCTTCATAACAGATCTGGGTGCTGGGGAGGGCATTGGGTTCCACACCAGACGCTGAAAATATGTCTGCTTTTCCTCATCAGGAAAGACGTTGTGGTTTTCCTGGAGGGGCCAAGTGTCTTCTTGTGACTGGTCATTGGTTTTAAGTGGCTTGTGTATTTTTCATGGGACAGTGGTTGGTGGGAATGTCTTGTCACTCTATTAAGGCCTATTCAAATGGCCATAAAACGAAGCAGGCATTGAAATATTAATTTGATATTGCAACACACCCCAGTGTGGGTGTGCGTATGTGTGTGTTAATTAAGGAAAAAGCTATATGCTTTAGATGGCCAAAGCTTTTAACATACCATAATTGCGGAAGATGAGTTAAATCAAAGTGACGTTTGGCCTTCCCATCTTCAGGCTGGTGTCAATATGTAGATATACTTTATAAAGCACTTGAGTGTGATTATCCACTTCACAAGGTCAGAGTGAAGCAGAAACGAAATGCCAGATTTATAAGGAGATGTGGTTGGCAGCAAATTAATTTTAAAATGATTCAAGTAGCATGATTTAAGCAGCAGTATGGGGATCAGTTTTCATCATTAATGGAATATTATAAGCAGATGTAAGCAGATATGTGTATCATCTCATTACTAATAAACACACCTATTACAAAAGATCGCAATACTATGGGATTAAGACTATTATTAACTCTTTTATTTATATTTTATGAATTTCTTACTCTATCAAGCAGTTTGTGTCTTTTCATTTTCTTCTCACTTCCTTCTTTTGGGTCCCATATTACTGCTCCACCATTCTTCCCCTCTCTGTAGGACAGAGCAGCGATTATATACCCTATTCTCCATCTTAGAGCTTATTAACCTTTTTGTTGGAATATCTGGAGCATAAAGACCTCATTAAATATTTACATATGCACTAACCGCTATGAAAAATTAAGAAACCCAAAGTTTTATTAACCTGTAGTAATATAATGTCTACTCTTGGCCAACAAAAAAGGTCTTTTATTTTTTTGCACATTAAAGCATTCTGTAGTGCATAATAATGTATGCTAAAAAGGCTCCCCTTGCATTGATTAAGTCCATTTTAATATAACATTAGGTTTCCCTAAACTAGCTTTATCATAGAATTATGCTTTTAATACAAGGTGTGTGTGTGTGTGTGTGTGTGTGTGTGTGTGTGTGTGTGTGTGTGTGTGTGCGCGCGCGCGTGCGCGTGTGTGGGGGGGATTATGCCTCCAGAAATAAAGCATTGTGACAATCCTTAATTATCCCTAGCACAGTATGTTGTGACATACATTAAGACTTTTGAAAAAAATTCATACACTCACATTTCATGAATATATTAGGAGCCATAGTATTGAATGCCTGTCCCTGCTAGCCATACTGACCCCGTCCCTCCATAGGTGTACTTGATCTGCAACACTCAGCCATTCAAATGGGACTAAGTGCCTTTCAATTATTCAAACGTATATTCAACAAAGGCTGTATTATGCTCACTATCACTTGCTCTTGGCGTTCCACTCCTCTGAAAATGTGCTGTATTTGGTTGAATCTAATTGAGAAAAGAAATGACAGTTGAGAAAAGGCAAAGCCATTCCCCTTTACTCTGATAAGGACTCGAACCCTGTGGTTCACAGAGACATAATGCTTTGATTCAGCAGTGCATGCAGAGCGGATTGTGCTTTATCTGCATACCTGAAGGCAATTATACCTGCATGTCACTGGTGCAGTTCAGCAGGAACAAGAGGCTTATTGTCAGTGTCCAGACTTTATGCAATGCAGTTATGATAGATAGATAGATAGATAGATAGATAGATAGATAGATAGATAGATAGATAGATAGATAGATAGATAGCACTTGTAAAAAGAAAGGAGAGGTCAAAGAAGGACAGAAGCAGAGTGAAAAGTTCTATTTAAAAAAGTGGTTACAGGGTATGATGAAAAGCTCGGAGAAACAATCTAGGAAAGAAACATGGAGAAAAGACGTGACTGAGGGTGCTAGTTGTAGGTGTTAAACTTTGATGCCTCTGGTGAATGAAGCAGCAAAGTACAGTGTTGTCTGTGAGTAGTAGTAATAGACTGAGCATCTATCCAGGCAGACATCTGGAAAGAAATGACGAATTGAGGTGGCATGGGGATAGGGGGCATTGTGAAAATGAGAGAGTGAGAAGCAGATTGCTATAGAGAGACAGAGAGTAAGACGGGGTGTGGATAGTTAGATAGCAGGAGAAATGAGAAAGTTATTCATGATTTAACGCTTGTGGGGCCATGAGATGAGCCTTGCCAGTTCAGGCTGCTGTGATTGCTGGCTGGTAGTGGGGCCTTTCAGCTCATTTCATCATGGAGCTAATGAGGCCCAGGCTGGCTCCCTGAGCACGGGAGCTCCAGACACACCTCTGGTGGAGGGTATCAAGGTGCTACAGTCTCCAATGGAAGCAGCAAGTCTTGGGTATCTGAATGGGGGTAGGGAGATGCCTGCGGAGGGAAAAGTGGTGGTGGGTGTTGCTCCAGGGTGAGCTTGGAGACCTACTTTGTCCCGGGGCTGTGTGAAAAGGTCACTGCCTGTGAGGAGTACCCACAGGCCCCTGCTGCAGGGCATCTGGAGGGAGAGTTGTTTTTGTTCAAACAGGAAGTGGCAGGCTAAAAGAAGCATGTCCATCAGAAATATGCGTTGTGATTGCTCGTACGGAGGTGCATGCTTTTGTTTTGGGAGTTTGGTTATTTCATGTAGTTTTTTAATACTCTTATTACATTTTACTGTCAATTCATGCTAGAAGTTCAAACAAAAACATATACAGTAGATCATTTGATAATAAACAATAAATGATTGCTCTGACCCAGCTGTCACAGCCTGCATTTTCCTGTCAGTTACTCCATGTTGTACCTCAGATCTGTCTCAAATCCATCTGTGGAAATAGTCAAGGACTGAGTCCCATAGCATATGTGGCAAGTGGGTGCCTCCCTAATGAGAGTCAGCTCTAGGGGATATGAAAGGCAGAGCAGTAGGAGCGGGTGGCAGGGGGGGTGGGGCTGTGGCTTGCTGGTGGAGCGACCTGTCTGTTCACCCCGGCTCTGGCCTTTGTGCAGAGTTAATGATGCCACTAATATGTTCTTTAAAGACCACACTGTGATTCATGGCTTTCATTAGCCCATGTGCCAGGGTGTCTTTCTTTCTCTCTCTCTCTCTCTCTCTCTCTCTCTCTCTCTCTCTCTCTCTCGCTCTCTTTTCTGTCGGCCTTTTAATGATGGCCTGGAGACGAGGTGGCACGCTTGACCCTTAATCATATGAGCAAGAGTAAGCTGGGGTGAGTGAGGGGCGGTGATGAGGNCACGCTTGACCCTTAATCATATGAGCAAGAGTAAGCTGGGGTGAGTGAGGGGCGGTGATGAGGTGGAAGGTTTTGGGGAAAGCAAAGGGGTCGGAGAGGGAGGAAGGAATCATATGGTTGTTCTTCATAATTCAGCTCTCTGGAGCTGGTTAAGCAGGACTCTTCTGCTCAGGGAAAACTAGGTAACAATCAGTGCATTATATCCTTTTTCATTTTTATTTAAAATGTAGCTAATTCACCTTTTTTTTTTTAAACACTTGACTTCTATTCAGACACTTGGAGTGTGTTGTTTTTGACTGCTGAAGTCTGTGCACGACTGCTGCAGTCGAGAAGTTGTGGTCAAGACAAGTCTTAAAGAAGGAAAAATAGTACTTTTTTAACAGAAGCTTCAAACAAATAGTGCTTGAATTACAGCTGTTTACAAGTGTGTTCTGTAGAGTATGTTGTGTATGATGTTGTCTTAGACCACTGACACAAGGGATAATTTCAATAATTTCAATAATTTACACTCTGTGTGATCATAAGAGACACCTCACCTGGCGCTTTTTAAAAATGTAGAGGAAGGCTATGTTAGTTCCTGGCCAGCAGCCACAGCCTCTCTAAATATNCACACACACACACACACACACACACACACACACACACACACAGTCTACCTCTCAAGCCTTCAGGGTACCATGAACCCACTAAAATGTTCTTTTTTGGAAAAAGGACATGGAAAATTTGGAATAATGACTTTGAGTGATAAAGCATACTCAGATCCTGCCTTTTGTGTCTGACTCAAAACTTAAATCAGCAGTTATAATATAATATTGAAAATCCTCAAAACTGGAAATATAGGAATTTTGACCCAACAGAAACTGTTGAAGAAGGAAAGAAAGGAAATAAAAGAAGACTTAAGGAAAGAATAGAGAGAGAGAGAGAGTGTGTGTGTGTGTGTGTGTGTAGTATGAGTATGTACAGTATGTGTGTGGTGAGGTAAACTACACTTGGCAGATAAATAAATTAGATGGAGACATAACTGTGCTTGCTTTGTGGAGAATTACAGCTGTTTACAAGTGTGTTCTGTAGAGTATGTTGTGTATGATGTTGTCTTAGACCACTGACACAAGGGNGCTGTTTACAAGTGTGTTCTGTAGAGTATGTTGTGTATGATGTTGTCTTAGACCACTGACACAAGGGGTAATTTCAATAATTTACACTCTGTGTGATCATAAGAGACACCTCGCCTGGTGCTTTTTAAAAATGTAGAGGAAGGCTATGTTAGTTCCTGGCCAGCAGCCACAGCCTCTCTAAATATACACAATCTCACACACACACACACACACACACACACACACACACACACACAGAGGATACATTTACACTACAGATGTTGAATTATGATTTTCTGCCAATGACGATTTTTTTTTTCCATAGCCTCTTTACATTTTCTTTCTTTATTAATCCCATATCCGGTTCAGACCTGAAACAACTTGCATTTACAGACATGGGTTTACTTTCTGAGATGTACAGAAAATGTTGCAATGGATGCTAGTGTGACAGAAATAATTATACAAGCTACTGCTTTCTGAAGCATCTTTAAAAGTCCACAGTGATTTCATTATAGTTTAAGGCAGAGAAGAAGTATTTGAGCACTTGTTGCAACATGGGAATGTGCAGCAATGATCACTGATACGTCATTCATATGTGGACAAACCAGAGTTTGTCACATTTTATGTGAGTGTAACATTTTATGATGTGGCAGGCAGGATGGAAAGGAAATTCTGATCTGAGTGTTATAATGATAGGTGCATCAGTAAGTATCTAGTGTATACCAGAATATATTTCCTCATAAAAATGCATGCAAAACTGATCTGAGACTATTTGATTCTGTGATTTTTTTTTTTTTTTTTTTNTTTTTTTTTTTTTTTTTACTGCTTACATGTTTACAATGCATATCCGATGTGTTCCACATGTGAGCAAGCATCAGATTTGATCACTTGTAACCTGGAGGTTTAAATGTAGCAATAGACAGCAGATGTTTTCACAACCGGGGTACACTGCTAATTCCTCTTGCTATCCTATAAAAACCTCCCACATTCTCCTCTGCCTCCTCCTCCTTTTCCTCTGCACTATCCAAGCCATCCATTTTTCTGGAGAGTAAAGACAGATTAGGGTCTAAATCCCCCACAATTTGGGTCATGGCCTTTTGTGTGCTCTGTGCGGTGAGGGGAGTAGCACACAACTGGGCTTCCATTTGCCAGAGATCAGGGGGTTAAGGCTAGCCAGTGATTGAGGGGACTCACACAGTATGACCATGTTTGCAGAAATAATAAGATTGAATTAACAAACAGTCTATGTCTGCAAGGGAAAGGTTAGATACCCAGGTATCAGACAGGCGAGGGGTGGAGGAGGATGAGGAGAGGAAGAAGACAGGTAGGATGGCGAGAAGACTGTTTGTGACAGCTGTGTGAGAGTGGAAAAGGTGAATTTGTGATGAGGTGGAGTGGTAAGCCTCCTATCCTGCCAAGTTGCTGTCATGATATATTCCCACCATGTTTTTCATCCACTATAGTGATATGTAACACTGTTAAAGCTGACAACACTTCTCATCAATAGGCTGATAGAAATTGACATGCACTATAGTCATTTGCAACAATACTTTCTGTTCGTTCAAATCTGTCCAAACCTCTCACGTATCATCGTCCAGCAGAGTGAGTGGACGGGTTGTTGCTTGTATCCATCAATCAGTGGGTCATAATAACAAATATTTTAGGGTCTGCATATCCTCACCAAGGACTCTAGCTGTCAAATAAAAAAGATTCCAGTAGTAGAGGTATAAACTTGTCTCAGGTTTGGGCAGATCCCATCAGTTTAATGTTTAAATTACAGATATTCACACCAGCTTTCTAGATATTCTGGGCTTTAGATGCAGTATGAGTTCTCCTGGGATAACCTAGAAGTCTCAGCCATTTCCTGCTATCTGAAAAAAAAAACAGCACATCATTCTAACAATTCAATGTAGCACCTCTCTCCTCAGCTCCAGTTTTGGCTGTATTACCATCTCATCCTGAGTTCAAAGCCGCGTGATGTTAATGAAGGTTCCCATGTACAAAGAGAAGCTTATGTAAATGTTACCTCTCCAGATGTTCTATAGCTCTCAGAGCCAGAACTCAAACTAGCCCTGAGCCACTCGCTACCAGTTAGCATTTAGACAAACCTTTGTACCTTCACTTGCCTATAGGGCCTATCAGATCGTCACAGCCTGAAAATCAATATCTGCTGCTAATGAAGTTTAGCCACACATTCTAATGAAGGAACCAATTTGCATTTAAAAGTAACGAGGGGAAATGGGTTCATTTTCCATCCGTATCTTATTTAGTGTGTAATGCAGCCTCAAGGGGGCACAAGCCAGTGTCCTCCTTGTGCCGGTCCCAAGCCCGAATAA
>VXCM01000495.1:0-186400 GCA_014773175.1 Lucifuga dentata | reverse complement strand
TTTTTTTTTTTTTTTTTGCCTCCTAGTGCTCAAAAATAGATTACTGCAGATTTAATCTAGTGGATTTTTCTTGCGTTAGAATTAGAAATCTGTCATTTTGGTAAATGAATAACGTAAGATTTCTTGAAACTAGCATAGAAATCTGACCATTGTAAAAGACAATCAAGTGTGGAAGAGAGAAGTTTTTGTTGACCTATATCAGAAAAAAAAAATCATATTGATTCTTGAAATAAGCAAAGGCATCATGTTTTCTCATATAGAATATGAATGTCATCCATCCAGTCCACTTTCTAGTCAGCTCAGGCTGAAAGGTAGGCTATGAAGACTACTTGTACTGAAAAGAGTCAAATAATCTAATCAAAGTGGTGCATCATAAGTGTTCTTTTGATAAGAAAAAGAAAGAAAATCATCTTAGAACAAGACTTTCAGATTTTCTTGAGTTGCTGTTTTGCAGTGCATAGTGAGATACAATGGCAGTACAGTATAGTTTCATCTGTATGAGAGTTAACAGGGAAAATTATGGTAAATTTCAAACATGGGAATAGATTTTTGTGCAATAGCATTTCAGAGATATCAAGAGTACTTGCAGTTTTATGCAATGCAATCGTGTGCCATGTAGAAATCAGATTATATTGTGTACACCACCCTGCCAACCACTCCTCAAGCGCAGCATGCATATGTGTTCTGAGCTTGTCTACATGACATGTTTCAGCATTGTTCTTGTTGCTGTTTCTCCCTCTGGAGCTGAGTGAGGAAACATAGCAGGAGGCGGACTTGTGCATACCATTATCTCACAAAGCACTCATTACAGGAGTATCTCTCATATCCTCCGTATCAGCTAAACATGTCACCTCATGCTTGCCACCTCATTCTGAGCACCGCAGCGCTCAAGCCCAACACCTCTTTGGCACAGCACTTCACTCTAACCATGACTCACTTGAGTGAAATGCTTCAAACATTATGCTTGCCAAATAATGAAGTGAACAGAGTACAAGCAGGGAGAGACGTCAACTTGAAGCAGCCGCTTGTGTCCCACCTCACCTGTAAGCCCCCTTTCATCAAAACACATACTCGTGTTTTGCCGCTGTACATCATCAGAACATATATGTCATTTACAGTAAACACCAGAGCAATAAACATGAAGTAACAGTCTGCGGACAAGAACATGAAATTACTGTTGTTAGAATTGCTCAAGTTCATTATGTAAGCTCTAACACTGATTAGTGCATAAACACCAGATCCTAGTAGTTACCTTACTGAAAATCACCCTTACATTTGGTTGAATGATCTGAGTGAAGGTAAATGGGACATTCTTCCTTTATAAGGTAATTACACGTTTAGTGGCTTCAAGTCTGGAATAGTGAAAGTATGAACATATCCTAACCTGAGATGTATCTGTAGCTGCTCTGTAATTACCACACATCTTGTATAAAACTGCTGCAATACGTCATCCATGACATCCATTGCATCATGTTAAACCTGTGATCACACCAATAAGCAATGCAACAGCTACACCTTGGTTATGGTGCTGAAAGCTGGAAACAGTTTAGGATTTCAAATGTGTAACAGCAGTAAGAAGGCCATTAGGTGGTTGTTTATCAGACTTTAGAGGTACAGTTTGTCCTGAGAGTACCTCGTCCAAGAACCAGTGTCATAGCATCACAGGAGATGAGCAGAAAGAGGGCTCAAGAGAGATGGGCTTGTCAGCAGCTGTTTCAGCCTGTTGCAGGGTGTGGAAAAGCTCTGTCATGGCCTACCTAATGGTAATTGTTTGGAGTGGCGAGACCCCAGCGTCTTGTCTGCATGCTGCTATCTCAGAGTTTTGGAGTGGAGACGACAGCAATGGTAGTCTGGGGGTCAGAGGGGGNACGTCAATGTTTCTTTGAGACTTCTCATTGCTTCCAGATTTTCTCAGCTCAGAGTAAAATTTATATGGTGTTACAGGACATGGGGATGCGTGTATTTTAAAAAGCTGAGACAGGGAGAAAGAGACGTGTGGAAAGAGGAAGAGTGGGAGACAGAGAAAGAGAGGGAAAGAAAGTGTCGGGAAGAGAGAGAGATGGCGTCTCAGACAGACTGTCTGGCTGCACCGGGATCTCCAGCACTCAGCGTCATATGATTCTAGGGTCAGAGGTTATCCTCACTGATGAATATCGGGCCAAGGCTAGTCTCCCTCACAAAAGAAAGGGAGTTGTTTTCACTCCCTGGGTCTGGAAAGTTTATTTCAGGAATTCATCCTGCCAGCACGAGACTGTAAACCTGTCTCAAGTCAGAAGAGTTATGTCCACAAATATTGCATTTTTTATGGTTTTTATCACCCTGCCGGAATAACTAGAGATGCTCTTTCTCATTCAAATGCATCTGTGGTTCAAATAACATAGTAGTGGGATAAATAAGGGACATTGGTGTGTGCACTCATGAAACATACACCCCTGGGATTTGATTGGATTTGTAAGATTATAGCTTGTAGTGTGTGAACTGTGTGAAAGTACACTGGTGTTTTGTGTTTTTCCTTCCATACTAAGAGCCTCGTCCCACAACCCACCTATCCCAGTGTTTTAAGGGTGTAATAAAGATGAAAAACAGGAAAAGAAGGGAAAACAGTGAAATACAGTTAAAGCACAAATGTATTCAATTATTTCCCTAGTGAAATGTATTCAAATGAGATCATTTCATCAGGGCAACATTGAAAAGGCAACATACAGGGCTGTTATGTCATTTTTCTGTATATCTTCACCTTTAGAGATCTTCCACAGACATGTAAACTCTATGATGAATAATCACATGGCATTTCAAATAACACTGTCAGCAGGATTTCTACTAAAAGCTTCTGAGAGATTATAGCTGCCCAGGAATGACAAGAGTGATATACATGAGATTATACATGTGAACAAAAGGTTGGCAGAAGCCTGGGCATTTTATGAGTCGCTGCCTGGATTTACACAGTCTTTTGACAGTTTTGATTTGAGTCATAAAAAAACAAACCCACCAGCTATCCATGCAGAGTGAGAAGGACCGGCCTGCCAGTGACTGATGGGAGTCACAGGGTCAAACTGGAGAAGAAGGAGTAGACCAAGGTCCCCATCATCACCTACTAGACTTGGCATGCAAACCAATTCTCTGATTGGAGTCGACTCTTTCCACTGAGCCGGATGAGGTGACTTGCAACTGCAAATAAGTCGTATTTGTTTACTTTTACACCACTTTCATTCACAGCATCTGCAATAAAATAGCACATTAGAACTTCAACAATGAAAATTTAGCATAAGCAATATACAATTTGTGCAGGCCTTTGTTGATGTAGTGCACACCGTGGCTAGCTTGCCTATGCATAGGCTCAATGTAGAGGGCTAAATTTGTGTTAATCTGAGATGCTGGTACATTGAATGACCCTTGACTTGGAAACTCAGCATGCATACTTGAGTGAGTTTGAATTGATGCAACTTGCCGAAACCAAAAGACAAAATGTTGAATTGCTAACCAGAAGCACTGCAGTCCCTTACATATAGTGAAGGCTGGTTCATGCTTCATGCAGACACAGCGCAGACATAAACGTGCATGTCTCTGCAACGGACCATCTGCATGTCCTGGCATTCATACTTCTCACTTCATGATCATCATACGGTCGAACGTGCACTTCAACGGTGGCGTTGTATGTTAACAATGATTGGTTAACTACTACAAACATCGTTTGTTTATCCTCTCTCCCTTCCAAACCTCTACCACTACCTCAGTTTCCTCTCTACCAAAGCTATTTGCTTTGGTAGAGAGCCAAAGCTATTTTATACCTACCAAAGCTAAATATAAATTTTGAGAAATGCTTAAGAAATGTAACAAATCATGTTACATCTTTTNCCAAAGCTAAATATAAATTTTGAGAAATGCTTAAGAAATGTAACAAATCATGTTACATCTTTTAACATGCTATATGAAGTTAAAAGTCTTTTTAAACAAAAACTATTACAACAATCTAAACAGTGGAGCTATATGGTGATGCATTATGTCCATTCCGTCCACCAATCTGGTCTGACCAATCTGTTCACAACACTGTGGTTCCACCTTGGAGATGAATTTGGTTAATTGAAAAAATGCTACAGAAAAAATGTTACAAAAACGATTTGGGTCTTTATGGAAAACATCCAGAGCTTAAGCCCCATAAGCCCATCCCTAGTGCCGCCCCTGGTTGGAGACATGCAACGTCACACAAACACTGTCCACGTTGCTTCAAAAATCAAGTGGTGCACAACCATGCCGTCGACCTTCCAAAGCGACATCTGCAGCTGGCCGATATGGCCACTATTATGTCACACTCTTCCCTTGCCTACTGTCGCGTCCGCAACCTTGTGCAGCATGAACCAGCCTTAAGCATGTATTTTAGTGGTTTTAGCAGTTCATTAAATCGCTAACCCATAACTCAGATAAGCTAACCTACACAAGGAAGCATACATCAGTTGGTTACTTTAGTGAGTTTGAAACTGTGGAAACTGTCAAAACCAAAAGACATTTTTTTTACTCACTCACTGAGATATGTTTGGAGTAGTTACTACCATATACAAGCAAAACCCCTCAGACGTGGATTTTAATGAGGTCTGGTGTCACCAGGCTTGAAGTTACTGGACCACAACAAGGAGATGAGTAAAAGCTGGCATTTAAGGAGATGAGAGAAAGGGAGGCAAAGACATGGCATAAGGGCTGCACAAACCTTGTTGTGTTTATATTCTACATCCCATTAATCACAGAAATGAGAGTGGAATGATTTAAAGTTCGAGGTGGAAAGTAACTTAGCTTATTTACCCAAATTCTGTGCTTAAGTGCAATTTTGAGGAAGTAGTATTATTAAAGCAGGACTTCTACTTGCTTTCCTCACTGTAGTATCGCACTGCTTTCAGACTTGACCACACTAAGCAGTTTTGATTTATGAAACCCTCTTTAATGAAATTCCTTCCTCCATAATTTTGTATCTAATCATTTATTTTTTTACTTACTTGATGAATGATTAATGGAGGATATGTTTCATGCTGTGCTTGGTTTGACTACAAGGATATCATAAAACATCAGCATCTGCACCATATTCCCCAAATATCAGTGACTGAAATCATGTACCGCATGCTTTGCTCGGGGCCCCTCAGCCTCCCATATGTCAATCCAGACTTGGTCTTATCGCTTGTAGGCCTTATCTTATCAGCAGCATCGCCCAGACTAGTGAACCTCTAACTCCACCTTACTCTTTTTCTGTTTTTATCACCAGGAGCCCCAAGCTTCCGTATCTTCACCCACACTCCCCTCACCAACCTCTCCTATCACTCGGGGAAAAGATAATGAGGGATATTTGCCCTTATTAGTGTCATTAGTGCTATTTAAGGTCTAATCATCTGTTCTATCGAGAGGCACATATTACACTGGATGTCTGACATGTTTTTCATAACAACCTAGCTTTGAGCTGCTGCCGAGAAAGCCTGAGAACGTACTCTGGAGGCTCGAGGAAGCTTAAGTTATTTATCTACATACACAGACACACGCGCATGCACACACACAGGCAAAATAGGAAGGCATGAGAAAAGTCAGACAAGACAGGTTCCAAATGAACACAATAGGTCTTGGGTCTGCATGTGCAATTGTCCCTAATTATGACAATGATTCAAGGAGCTCCACATTCCAGTGCTTCTTATGGTTTTGCTGCTATGTATCTTGGAGCCTGTGGAGCCATTAATACGATACCAATCTCACCAATGGCTCCAGTTTGGGCCTCCCATGGGCTCCTGAATGCAACCTGTCCAACTCCAGGGAATCCAAACATCTACCCCCTCTACACATACACAGACACACTTTTCTCCTCAAGGAGGTGGGCATCAGGACAAACAATCAATGCCAATGACAGATCCATGTCAGACAGAGTATAATTATGGGAACAGCATTCTCTGAAAGATACTGTGTCATTAAAACCCACTGTCTCCACTCCAACTCCAACAGACTCTTTCCTGCTGCTTGTCCATGCTCTGAGATGTGTGTGTTTTTGTCTGTGTGCACTTGACTTATGTGTTAATGTGCAGAAGCTGGACTAGTACTTGTGTCGTTCCTAATGTGTCCTGTGTCCTCGTATAACTTTTGTGTAATTGCACCAGAGATTGTGGAAAGATACAGAGATGAAGCTATGTAGACATGACACAGACACAAGACTCAATTTGAGGAGCCATGCATGAATGAGGGAAGACTTAAATGTGCTTGACAGCAGCAATTTGAGAACTAAATTACTGAAAATGCTTACATAGCTGCTGTCTGATTCTTAAACCATTCTCACCCAGATGCCCTCAGAGGAAAATTATTCACAGGAAGATGTGACACATTCAGTTTGCACAAGCTGCACAAAACTGGTAGTGATGACACTTAAATCTACACAGGTACATTATGGGGTAATTTCCTGCAGACATTCCTGCAGACAACATGAAATGTGCTGTGCCTGTGTTTCTCCTTCTCCAAGGTAATTAACATCCTGAGCCAAACACAAATCATGAAAAAAAAAAAAAAAAAAAATCAAAGTCTATTCATTTATTTAGTGAATGCAAAGTTTCCTGGTCAGCTAAATGAAGGGTGACAGTCTCTGGAGATGGTAGGCTTCAATGATGTACTCAATACTGGATGGTGGACTTGCTTTGCTGCCCCAGCAGTGTAAGTCCACTTGTTGAGGCTAGCCAGGCAGGGCCCATGGCCAGTCCTTAATCTGTTTAGTGCTGATCATCCTTTCCTTGGGAAAGTTGGGGACTTGTTTGCTGGGGTCTGAAAATGTTTGACTTGGATTCCCATTCATTTTTCCCATTAGCATGGGTGGTGAAGTCTGCTGGTAGAGAATTTTGAGTTTCTTGATAGTAGATGGGCAGTAGGTAGGGTGAATATGTCTTCGGTTACGGGAGTCTCTGGCCTTCACATGGGTAAGTGTGGCTTGTCAGATGTGTGTGTGTGAGGGGGTGGGGGGTAATGTTTGACAGGAACGGGACCCAGGGGAGTGGTGTTGAATGGACAATACAATACAATGCCTCCAACATATTCTGGGTCTGCCCCCGTGGTCTCCTCCCAGTTGGAAGTGCCTGGAATTCTTCTCCAGGGGAGGCATCCAGGAAGCATCCTGATTAGATGCCAAGCCACCTCAGCTGGCTCCTTTCAACAAGAAGAAGCAGGGGTTCTATTTTCGTAATGTCTGAGCTCCTCACGCTTTTTCAAAGGGTGAGCCCCGACATCCTGTAGAAGAAACGTTTGGCCACATATCGATACAAGAGGATACTATTCTTTTAGTAGGTTTGAACAAATGATACAGAAATAATGAATACAGAAACACAGGAAGTCAGCAAAGACTATGAGACCCAACAAGTAATGAGTTATACTCTACTGCACTACTGTTACATCTTCTTTCCAATTTGAAAGACATAGAGGACGAGGATTGTATCGTAGCAACGGGTTTGTTTAGAGCAGCCTCTGTATCAGCAGGACTTGGACTGGATCTGTTAGGAGTAACTTAGGCTGCTGTGAAAAAATCTGAGGCATGCTAAAAACATAATATACAGAAGCCTGGCATCTCCAAGAGAGTCTGTCTGTTCCTTGCTGCTCTCTGCAGGTAGCCATGTTTGGAAGTGCTGACAAACAGAGAAGAAAGACAGAATACATGGGGGCTGAGCCGGTGGCTGGCGCTTTGCCAAAATGTCACATCCTCTTCATTTTTGAGCTCCAACTATGGTCACCTTTCACATCCATGCTTGATTAAGTGTGTTTTGACTAAAGTTAAGCACTTTTAAAAGTGAAAGGTGAACAGAACTGATTTCCCCTGTGCATATTAATTTTTGATGGCATATTTTGTGTTATAGGTAGTAAAAAAAAAAAAGTTGTGGTGTTGACAATGGTCACACTTGTTTTTTTTTGGTCTTCCTTTGTCTCACAAATAAGTGTACATGGGGAGATTTGGTTAAAGCCGTCCCATATGAGTCAGTCACTAAGGTAGAGGAATCTCATAATTAAGGTCTCATTAAAGTTATACAGCCTAACTATGTAGGTTTACAGGGCAGACAGAAACCTCACAAATTCACAATGGAGCCATTCATAATACCTCACTTCTCTGAAAGAAAAGAGAAAAAGCAGTTGCTCTTAGCATTTGGGCAGATGTAATTGCAATCACTCAGCTTGTCTGATGCTGATAATGGAGCGATGGGAAATTCCTGTCAGAGCTGCGGCACAGGGCGGTTTCGCAACCACTTTGGCAGGCTCAATGTTTCACGGCAGGGTAGCAAATGCGTTACGGCATGCTCACATAGCTGTCATTAAACACATTTTCAGAAAAAAAACATGAGACAATCAAAACTCACAAGTGTATGCCATTCTTTTGCTTCTTGAGCAATGAAAGGGCAAATATTTTGTGAAATGTGTATCTGCTGTCAAGCCCACATTTAACATGTTGACAGATTAAGTTTTTGTAATAAGGAAAGTGAATACACTTTAGCAATGGCCAGCCACCTAATACTGTATATCCTATGACTTCTGGCTGAGCTAGAGTATGTCTTGCAAGAGTATAATTACCATCATATTTATTTTCATTTTGCTATCACTCATGAAAATAAGGCCCAGAGGAAATATAGTTACACAGAGGCAATTTAAGAGTTTTTTTTTTAACCTCTATATTCTTTTCAGCAACTATTCAATTCCAGAAATGTGTGCTAGGAAGCTGAAATAGCAAGAGGGTGCAAAGTTCTTGTGGTTTGTTTTTTGAGTACAGTATGTGACATTCGGCATCTCAGCAATGCATCCATAAGAAGCCTTTTTAATAAGGCATTCATGCACCAATGCTAATAAGCTCATTCAATAGCTCCAACCATAAAGTCTAAAACCTTCTTATGATCGTCATACCACCCAGTGCATGATATTACCCAAGATTATTTAATAGTTAACAAATAGCAACAATAAAGTCTAGTTTTCCACAGCCTCTGCTGATTACAACTACTTAGCAATAATTAAAGGACCATATCAGTGGTTTTGCAGGTAGCCATTGGCGATAAAAATCAACTTGTAAACACTTGAAACATGCTTGAGATAAATAATCCATTACAGTGAACAATATGTCTTTTTTTTGTTTTTTTTAAATTACTTAATTAAACAATCCAACATGGGGCTACACAGAAGAAAAGTTATGCCTCCACCAGGGAATATAGTCCCAGGAGAAAACAAATACAGTTTTCTCTATATTCCCCGGTGTAGTAAAACTAGTAGTAAAATTAAAACTGTGCCTTCTGTATGGGAACAAGGATGTTAGCAAAGAAGCAAACATTTGACTTTGAAAGATTAGGGAATTTGGCCAAAACACATGAAAATTAAAATCCAGTTGTATATTTAGGAAAAGGGTTGGCAGTAACGTATACATTATTATGTAACGTATAAATTATTATGTATTTATTGGGCTGACACATGCAAACCCACCGTTATGGTCTTTTAGAGTGAAAACATGAGGAATAGAAAGTAAGTGAAAAGCAGTTTGAACATCAGCTAATAGCCATTTTCCCTGGACATATAAAGGATCTCAAAAATGTTTGAGTAATATTTTACTGGTAGACTGGTAACCACAGCAATTTACCTGGCAGTTTGCCAGTGTTTGCAGAGGTATTTGAGGTATTCTGGGTAATTTACAATTCAAATGATAACAGAGAAATATAAACTTTTATGCACTCCAGAGGATCTTTCATAAATGTATCAGGGAACTAAAGAAAAACATTTCTGAGTGCAAATATTGATAATCTCCTTCTCCTGAGCTAGTGATTATTATGGTATGTGAACTACTTAAATAAACATGCATCAATAACAAACAAATGGCCACATTTTTAAGAGTTTAATTTGAAATTACGGCATATTATGGGTATTAACAGAGTAATATGATATAATTTTATTCCCACAATAATCTGGTCTCAGTCCATGAGATTGTAAATCAAGTTGGGATTGATTCATTTTGTGTTACATCCCAAACATAAATACCATATGAAAATTCAACATCTGTCCAATGACTTTCCAAAGTTACTGGAATATCACTTATGATAAATTACAAACAACTATATGCCAAAAATAGAAATACAGCAAAAAATAAACAGATAAATGATGATGCAAATCCTTCTCAGCATCTGGAATTCTTTGACACATTTAAAAACTGAAGTAATACAACAAAAGTTATGTTACAAAGTGTAATTACATGTATGGGATCTTGTGGATCATATTATATCTATTGAGCATATTTCCAACATCCAGTGTACTCACAAAGTCTATGTACCATATATAACGTTTATAAAGGTGAGATTTAATCCATGAGAAAAGTAACTACATTCCAAGTGTGTGTATATAATAGATCATGTAGAAAAAACATCAACATGTCAGAATACATAGAACGTACAATTGTACAATTTCATGCAGCCAACTGCTCCAACAGCTATCCAGAGAGCATAACACACACTGACATTAAGACTGTTGCAACAATGTTTTCAACAATCATGACAATACACTGTAACAGACATATCCACTGCTTTATTTTTTAGGTAATTCTACTGGTGTGACAACAAGCAATAAAATTCCCTGGGGAGGTGGCAGTATGCTGTGAAAGACAAACTCAGTCCTTGAGTTCTTCACACTGTCCTTTCACCATTTGCCAAGTCCAATATCATCCTTTCTCTGAGGCTAGACTCCTTCAAATCTTCCCCATGGCTGGTGTCGGGTGCTGGTGCTCATAAGCAGTCCATAGAAAAATAGCAAAAATTGATGACTTGGATGTTGCCCTGTTCCTGGGCTGAGGTGTGAGGCTATACACCTAGCAGCATGCCCATGAAATCAGAGCCATTCTGTATTGTAATGGAAGCTCCAGCTGCATTATCCACAAATATGGATGTGTACTGCCCAGCCTGCAGAGGAAAATGTACATTTATACAGAAATATTGCACAAATAATGGTAGTTTCTGCATTTGTGTTGGCACTGTACTTACCTGTAGCTCCAGCAGCCCTTGCACACTCACAGTGAAAATCTTGCTGTTACTTTCTAATCCAACAATCATCTCCAGGGAACTGCAAATGCATTAAAAAGTAAATTTATGGATAACTATTAAGTGCAAAATGTTTTATATTTACAAATGAATGCTCTTAGGCTTAGCCTGTATAAATGGTTGTTATGTCATTTCAGGCTTTAACTGCACAGTGAGTGAACTGGGTCCTGTTAAGTGGAAAATGCTACATTTTTATGGCATATCAATCATGTTTGTCTTCACTCCAACTGCCATCACAATGAGCCTCAATTCGCATTCTCTGCATTTTCATGTGTGGGAGGGTGAGACTGGCTGGAGCTTTAGCTGGAAAAGCAAAACCCAAGCACTCTTTTGGGTTAGGTAACCCATCATCATAATATTATTTATACGTTCTTCTCATTGTATCATGCTAGAAGGGAGGCTACTGAGCTCTGCACAGTCCGGGGGAGAGTTTAGGGAGCAATTCATTTAGCAATTTTCACTAACTTTATGTAAATAGAAATTTTGAAATATTGGAAAGTACTCATAACCGTTCCCAAATGGATTTGTAATTTTTGCCATGTAGACCTATTCTGTTATTATCTGCCTCCCACATCCCAAACAAGGGCATTTCACTGCTATGCTGTTGGATATAACAGGCTGTCTGAGGTGTCAAAGGTGAGTCTATAAAGATTAGTGAGCTGATAGAGACGAGGGTCTGAAGTGAGAAGACAATCCCTTTAAAGATCTGTTCCACTTTTATACAGGAAATGCCAAACTGGTTCCACACAAACTGTAACAGACAACACCTTTAACAGCTCATAAATTCTGGTGAAAGTTAAGGCAGCATTAAACACCAATAAAATACCCTGTCACATGATAAAAGTTAAAATAAAGTGTCAAAACAAGAGTCAAGAATGTAAAGTATGGAGAAACTCTTGCTTTGTCATATTAATTAGTTCCCAAGATCAGATTTGCTAAGTTTTATGGGTTGTAGGTATGGGGACTATTGAACTCGTGTTGTAGCCATAACAAATGAGAACCACGTAGTTACAATCTCTTGATGTGCTATAGGCAGGTAGGGTGCATTTGAGTTTAATTCACCAGAGATTCATCTAAGAATATTTAACATTCTCAGCATACTCACGTGTATCTATGGCAGAGCGACTCAATGCAGATCAGTACCCGAACATTGTCCCTAGCCTTGAGCTGACTTTTGCTCCTTTTCACCTCATTGTGGTCTGTAAAGAGACAAAATTTTCACAAAAATTTCCCAAATGTTATCTTAATCATGCATCAACATTTAGTGCCATTGGGATTTTTTTCACCTGACTGAGTAAATCTTTTAAAGACTTGGTTTGGGCTAAACCAAGGGCAGTTATTGTTATTTATTTAATATTTATTTATATGCTTATTTAAATAGGTACTAATACATCAGCATAGAATATTCACAGAATAAACTAATACCACATATCATAGCATTTATAGCCAAGGCTAATTTGCAAAGCTTGTCCATAGATAAGCTTAATTTACCAATGTGGACATTAGCAGAGAACTGGTAGATCCCTGTGATGGGTGCTGTGAATCTCCCAGTTGACTGGTCCATTCCCGACCCTCTGAGGAAAGCTCCTTTAGCTGGAGGCTGCAAGCACAGAAAATGGAAGAATTGGTATGTTGAGATTTTTGTGAAAGATAATCCATTTAATCCCTGAGCTCAAAATAAAGACATAGACACAGAGCAGTTACTCCATACCAGGTAGACTCCTGCTTATGGACACTTAAAGTGTAACTTAACACAGCTGAAGACCTTGTTTTTGCTGACCTCTACTGGTTGAAGTTCTCGCCTTGCTGCAGAATGAACTCTGGTGTGTTCAGTACACTGTGACATCACTTTGGGTATGTTCAGGTGCAGCAGAGGAGACGGTCCACATCCAGCAGAGATGCGACAAACTTTCAGCAAAAAGAGCTCATTAAAACACTTTTCAGCTTGGTGTGACGTCACAATGTACTGAACACACCAGAGTACACAAGGTGAGAATTTCAACCAGTAGAGGTCAGCAAAAATAAGGTTTTGAGCATGGTATTAAGTTTCACTTTAAGCAGGGCACATGCTCTGGCCAGTGATGTGCTTAATTAAGGCCCCATTTTAATGCCCTTTCACCTTTGTATAGTTCTTCCTCTTATTTCTGCAAAAGCATTTCAAATATCCATTAGTGCTGTATTAGCATTTTAAATGGCATGGCTAAGAGCTTCAGCCTCCCTCCTCCTGCCTTGTCCACCCATCCCAACAGGGCACAGTTCTTCCACTACAGCATGCTGTTTCAAACAGTGTCTATTTCTGTACTATCCACACTTTATTCCAAGTCAGAGACAGAGTGCCTTTTGTATGCCGCCCAGAGACTGATGTGGAGAATTGAAAAAGTAGATATTTTTGACCAAAGAGCCAGTCTGAGCCTCAGAGTGGCACTGCTTTCCTAGTGCCAGTTACCAGTTAGGGGATGATCCTCTAATAATCCTCCCACGAACTAAGCCATAGTTACTAAACACAGCTAAGACAGAGAAGCAAATGGGTCAGAACAAAACATGTAACCACGATTTGCCAAACCTTTACTTTTTCAACCCCACACAAGCTTAACCACTTGGTAAATATTTCCTTGGTTTCAAACAAACACACCGTCTGAAAGTTCTGGAGCTCCACCAGAGTCTTCTTGTCAACTACCACAGGTCCCTTGAGCTTGCAGTGGAAAGCCTCCTCTATTCTCCGGTACGAAGTCATCCCCTCAAGGGTGAGGAGAGCCATGGGCAGCTGGCTAGGACTGGGTTGTCTGTCCAGGGCTGATGCTCTCCTCTCTGTAGCCTCTGACAGAAACACATCCAAGTTATCAGACTGCAGGCCCTAACCTTTCAACTGGAGCTGAATTGTTATCAAAGTGTGTCAAATAGACTTTGAATGAGTTGTGGAAATGTCAGGACCAGCCTTTGTAACTCTGAGGAACAAAAGTGAATGTGGGCTGGAAATCAACATAGTTACAGGTACCTTTAATCATTTCTTTGAATTCTTGGAGAAGAACTTCCTGGGTCACTTCTGCCCCAGGAGAACCAGGAGGTCCCTGTGGGCCAGGAGGACCTGGTGGACCAGGTGGACCTGGCTAGTGGAAGAGAGATGCAAGGAAAAAAGGCATCAAATTTGATTTGGAAACTATTATGCAATATTGTCTTATTTACCAGTTGCTGCATACAGTGGGCCATATATCAGCTGCTGGCCAGACAATGTAATCATCGCCATAAAAGTTCTGAAAATCTGCAGAGCACACGGCTCATGTAATGGTTTTACCAGGGGGCGCTTCCTTTTGCGACACTTTCCAGGGAAGTTGCCCACAGGTCTTTTGACAAAGTCCATCCACGATCCCAGTGGATCTACTCTCTGGCTGTCAGAAATCTGTGGTAGAAAATATGACAGAAGAAACATCAAGGTCAACATGATTACCAAAAAATAAAAAATAATTTGGACAAAAAGAGGAGATCAAGGAAATCAGTAATGATATTTGGTAAGAAATGGCAGATCTGCTATCAAGACAGGAAAACAACAAATCTCTCTTATTCTGCACTTACAATGCAGGAAGAATGCATGAAAGAGAGCTATAATTAGCAGATTAATCAAATATTATACTTTAAAATTATTTTGCCCGCAGAAGGATACAATGCTGGGAATTGTACCTACGTAACTAAGTCCAATGAGTCATAATTTCTTCTTTTAACCACCACTGGAAAATGTTGCACTAAGATACAATTAAATAGTGCCAGACACCAAGGAAGGTCACACAGGGAAATCTTTCTTTCTTTCTTTCTTTCTTTCTTTCTTTCTTTCTTTCCTCAGTCTACTACAGTACCTTGAAGAGGAGCAAGGCTTTTTATAAAACCCCAATTGCCAACTCTGTTCAGTTACCATTCCTCTCCAAATGGTCCACTTCATGCTTATTTTTTCATTCCAGATAATTCACTCAGGTGCCGCGTCAGTTCATATTTGCCCAGTAGGTTTGGATGAATGTAAACAAACCTTGTCAAGTGATTTTTTTTCAGCACATTAAAATTTCCATGAGCGGTCTGGTGAAAAATGAGTCTGCCCATACGTGCGATGTAGATTCTGTGGATTGTAAACCTCAATTAGTCTTTAACAACATGTCAAAGGGCCAATGTTTTCTCCCATTTATCCAAGAACCAACCAGAATATATTTTTAAAGCTGCAGTCAAATTAATAAATGTATACATTATGTATCCCATAAAAGTCCACAGTGAGTGTCATGATTTAAGGTTGTTAGTCTGTTTCCTAACCTTATGCATGTGTGGTTTTTTTTTTTTTTTTGTTTTGTTTTGTTTTTTTTATCTGAAATAGCTGAGCTATTATAAATTACTGTATAGGAGACTGGGATCTGTCTGAGATAAGAAATGATGCCCTATCATGCTCCAAGAAGCCCTCTGGAAACAACCTTTAAAGTTTTGGTAAAATGTGAAGTTATATGAATTCCAATTACAGCAAACTTGAATCTTACCCCATAACCCTTCCCTAAATGTCAAGTGACTTCAAGCGAGATAGAAGAGGAGATAAAGACGAGCCATGAAGGTGAGCTGTCTGAAATGGAATTTGTTTAGGTTTGGCAGCGGGACACGGATCACTGATCTGCAAAACCAACATGCCCCTTTCTCCCTTGTTAAAGACTCGCCTCTTGTTCCACCACAAAGTAACTCCTTGTTTGTCTTTTCAATATGTTTAAATAAAAAAAGATTTAATGTTTAAGGTTTGCAGCATTCTCTCTCTCTCTCTCTCTCTCTCTCTCTCTCTCTCTCTCTCTCTGACAGCAGACAAAATACACAGCTTAACAGGCACATTGCCTGCTGCAAGTTGAATCGTTCTAAGTTTTTGTTGTGATTTTGAGGCTTGGAAAGAGATGAAAGCAAGATTTTTTTTTTCAAGACGGGCTACATTTACTCTACTCAATACTGTTTCCATAAGACTGGGAGGCTGAAGGACTGTTTCCTTTGCTGTGAAAATTTTGTCTGACAATATTATTCAATAACATACCAGTTTTGAAGGTTAAGATGTTGATGATTAGGGACTGGGAAGATCATGGGGTTACACTGGTACTCCATAACTGTGGCACATTGAGTACGTTTCCACTTGGATTAATTGTGAAAGTGTCTGTCAAATAACTATGTGAATCATCACTGCAAATGCCTCTTAGACAGCTCTAAGATACACACCCAAATATGACAGCCAGTGGGAAACAAAACCTTAACAACTATGGTTGCTAATCCCAATAAAGTCAAGGCTTCACATTTGTTCTTGTTTTTCTGTCATAGATCATTATCAGCCTTTTCAGAAATATGAAACAACACAAGTTAGCCCACACATGTGACTTATAATTACACTTCTTAGCTATTCCCTTCATAATAAAAAAGACAGCATATCATTGCCAGGAAATCAGCCATACTCTAGGCTTGTTATCCTCTTTAACACACGCCATTGTAATTAAACCATTAAAACCCTGCCCTCAAGGATTTTCTGTGCTCTAGGAAGTCAGGCTATAGACCAAGGTAATTATTACCTTCATTTCTACCTGCAAATCACTATATAAATAATTTAATCATCAGCTTATGGAATGTTCAACTTTTTCCATTATACAGATTTTATTCTACACACAGATATTTATGCTCAGAGCTTAAAGGACTATACCAGTGAGTTTGCATGTTTGAGCCAATTAAATATCACCTGCATACACATTACATTACTGCCAAATATTTTCAAAAACATAAAACTACACTTTAGGTTTCATGTTATTTTGCCAAATCCCCTAATCTTTTAAAATCAAATGTTCAGGTGATGCATTCACCTTAAAATTCAATGCTTTGCCTGTTGACATTTACATACAGTTGTAGAAGGCATAGTCATTTTAATTTTTAAGTAAAAGCAGTCGGTACATTTTCTTCTTTTTATCTGTAGCTCAGTGTTGAATCTGTGTGGAAAGGCTAACATTACATGATGTCAACAAAAGTTTAATATGTCTTGTTCGCTGTGATGATTACTTATCTCAAGCATGTTTCAAGCCTCTATAAGTTGATTTTTAACTGAAACCACTGGCAATTTGGAAGGTAGGAAAAACAATTCTAAAATGTACTACTCCAGTATTATATTTTGGAAAATGGTTGGCAGTAATGTAATGTGTATGCAGGTTGTATTTGTTAGACTCAAACATGCAAAATCACCGGTATGGTCCTTTAACATGCACTAGTGACAGCTGGTGGCTCACACAACTTGCCAGGATAATTGTGATTCATTGTATGCAGGTGAATCTCAAACATCAAAGACGCGCGTTGGAGTCTACACATGCAGTCATGAAAACCATATTGCCTGATGGACAGGAAAAGCTGTCAGCAGCGTTCAAACTCTCGCTCTCTACTATTGACTGTGATGTAAAGTAAACCAGGGATTCACTCGCATAGCTCTGTATCAGCATGTACAGCTCAGGAACAAAGTGGGGAGGGAGCAGATCCAGGTATCAGCTTTGATCGCTGCTGATGTGCAAGTGCCTCAAAATGGCCTCGTCTGTCAGCAGGCGTGAGTACTCGCCATTCCAGCACAGACTAGGAAGATGTATCAGATATTCTAAAGGTGGGAATTTTTTACATCTGTTTTTCCTTCACTGATGAGGCTCTAAATCATGAATCATGCTGCCAATGAAATGTTAAAAATGCTTGTACCTTCTACCCATGGATGGCAGACACAATAAACCGAGTGCAGAGTGCATTGTGTACCATTATAACAGAGAGTGGTTCTCAAACTGTGGTGTGAGTACCACTGTTGATACTTGAAGCTTCCCCTGGTGGTAGGGAAAATTACTTTAAAAAAAATTTATGCAGAGAATCAAAACAGCTAAAATCTACGTACTTCCATTCCATGTGTAACTATTCATGCTCAGACTCAGCACACAAGGCTTTTCAGTGATTTTTCTTCGATGAAATGGTACTTTGATGTATTTTCTCACTTGTCTTTTGTTCAGAAAGTTTGATAACTGCTATAATAGAGTATGTGTTTGGATTTTTAGGATCAATTAATGAATCACCTGTAATCCATTTTGATCATTTACTGCAGCAAAAGTTTATGAGATCTCATTACCATAAGAAGGGTTTGAGCCTGCATAAACGACCCTTTTACACGCACCGCTTTAAGTGTCTTTGTTATATAGTTTGGGAAAATTACATCAGATTTATCTGAAGTAATAAAATGGGAAAATCTTTTCTTGGGGCAGCTTGCCACAAAAACACAAACTATTAAAACATCCCTCTAGAAATGCTGAAATTGCAGCTTATTAACATTAGAAGCAGCTCCTTAATTCTCCATGTGATCAGGTTAATCTTATTTTCACAAATGCTCTACCTGTTTGTGTTTACAGGTTTCAGGTTGGACAGGATGATGGAGAGCCTTCAGTAATCTCTTGTTTTTACATCTCTGTGCTACTCCCTGTGCGGTCATGCATGCATGGATGACACCGGGCTGGTCACACCCTGGGAGGAAGGGATCCCCATGCTGTGTGAGATGAGGGGATCCTGGTAACCCGCGTGTATCCCAGTCATCATGTATCCACCCCCGTGTTCCCCACCGCTGCACTTAAATACAGTTAGACATGCAATGCTGACTTTCTTCTCCTCTTACTGTGTTATTACTCAACTGGCAACTACTGTACTACTACTGCAAAACATAATTACTCTGTCACACTATGAGGATGCTCCCATTAATTTTCAATACAAAACATTTTGCTATTATATACAGGGATAGCCGAGCATTTAAATATGGCAAAACCTGATTTTAATTTGTTGTTTCTAACAACTTTGTTGTTGTCGAAAGAATTGTAACAGGCAAAAGTATGCATTCATTATGTGAGAATAAGTAATTAAATTTATGTTTAGGCTTAAGAAATCAGTTGAGTGAATCTTGGCTTTGTCTTGAAATAAACTTTGTTCATGGTGTCACATCTGTTTTCAGTACAAATTACAGCTTTGAAATTAGCGTGAGTGCTCATTTTCCCTGTGGTAGGTAAAATGAGCTGTTGAAAAGTGCTGGTTATCCAGTTCCATGTCAGATACAAGTATGCCCTTTGGTTTTACTATGGGCAGAATATATCAGGTAGGAAGTCATTAGATCCTCTTCAGTTTACATGATTTATTTGTGGCTTTGCACGATGTCATACAAGAACACCGATGGTTCATTTTTCTTTTCTTGGTGTATTTTTATTATGCAGCTAATTTGTTCTCCTATAATGTCAGGTTATATTACAGTTTCACTGAGAAATGTGAAAAATGACACAAACAGGGTTACAGGGTATTAACTGAAACTGCAAAACTGTGTTATCATATATCATTTGTTGAAGAATTGCATGAGAATGTTCATTTATTTTAGATCCTTTAGTGTAATAAAATGAATGAACAGGCCACCATACAGTATGTTGAATAATCAGCACTGACTGTTATTTACTGTATCTGAATCTACAAGTTGGCCCACATATTGTAAAGCAGAGTAGCTATAATGCTGAAATTATGGTAGCAAGATTTCAGCGTGAATCACAGCAACATGACCAGCACATGATAAGAATCAGGCAAGATTAAGGGATTTCTATAAATCTGGCATCAATCTGAAGCTATTAGAAATAATACAAAATCCAAACAAAACAGACTTGCTATGTCTGCTCCGTGAAAACAGAACCTCTGGCATTTAAAGGCGATACTGTCCAGATAGTTTATTTTACTTACAGATGTCAGATGTAATGACAAAGGAGTGTTTATTGTTTCTTTTTTTACTCTCTGTCAGATGAGTTCATTAGGTAATTTTACAATGTTAAATAAGCATAACCCTTTCAGCTGTCTGACGTGATGAAAGGAGAGTTCACTATCATATAAGTGGGAGTGTTGTACAGACTATAGGTGGGTCACAGTATCAGTAGTGCGTGTGAGGTGTGTGCTCCCACACTGGCCCTGTTTCCTGTGGGACTTTGGTTTTGTCTCGCATGTGTAGATGATCCAAAAGGTCCCACACGCTGCTGCATTAATCATCGCTGGGGATGAGAGAGAGGAAACAAAAACCTTTGCCCAGGGCTAAATCCAGCCATTACTCAACATGCCAGGCGTGATGTTTGACTTGACTCCCTCAATTACAGCCATCACAGATCCCTCACTGCTCTCAGCGCTGACAGATCCCTCTCATCTTTAGAGTGGAGAGTAATAAGGCTTACATATAGCTCCTCTGCAGTGTTTATCAGAGCAGTGAAATGCAGGAGTGGAGTTTTGTAGAAGTTAATAATCCACTCATCATATTATCATTAACATTATATAAAAGTAGAAACTGGAAAAAAACAGTGTGATGGTGCATGGAGTTCACGGTTATTTGAAGCACTTCAGTTATCATCTCATGAACAAAAATCCACTCACAGTATAACTCCTCACCTATTGTGATCACTTTCAAGTGGAAAATCTCTCATGGAATGCGTCTACAACTGCAGGCTGCCAGCAGCCCACACACAGGATTGGTCAGATAGAGAGTGAAATGTCATCATAATAACAGTTTCCACTGTTTCCACTGGGCATAAGGGAAAAATGTAAATGTGAAGCCTAAATGTTTGGCTTGTTAAAGAATACAAATTTCTTGCCAAGACAGCTCCAATGAATTTGTTGTTTTCTCAAGGATATAAAAGCTACTAATGTATGATAGGATGAACTTTCAAAATTCTCAAGAAAAGCAAGTTTGCCACTTGCAGGTTGTGCGACACACTTTTTCTTTCACATAAACCTGCAGTGGCATCATCAAATCCTGTGCATTTTTTCCAACTTCCAACACAAGCAGATGTTATACTTAAATCTCAGGTTCTCATCAGAGGTGACAATTTTTGGCAAAGGTACTATCTGGCATAACACTGCATCTTAAGAGTGATTATGTCATTACCTTCTGATTGTGGCAGATGAGATGAAAAGAATGCTAGTCAGGGAGGCACAGGGGTCTAATCCTCACAGAGGTGTTCTCTTTCAGGGCCCTTTCTATGGGGCTTTGTGAGGGGCTTACACGGCATGCTGCCCCAGTTTTTGGGGCCGCACCGCCCCTATCGGATGTCCCAGACACCACGGAGACAGGCTAGGCCTGTGAATGACAGAGTCAATAGGCTGGGAACAGCATATATATATATATATATCTGCCTACCTAATTTTCCCAGGAGTTACATCATAGCTTTAGGCCTATAAGGAACCTCAGGGGAAATTATGTTTGTGAAGACAGAAAGAGACCCCACTGCCTGTGGGATGAGACAGAGGAGTGAAATCCCAATGGGGTGCAATCTTCAGCGAGCTTGAGGGTTGACACAAGGTCATCCTTCATAGCCTCTGCTTTTACAGGGCAAGGTAAGTCAAATAAACATCAGCAGGCCACAACCACCTACAATGTGTTCTTAAAGATACAAAGAAGACCTCACAGCTTTGTTGCACACACACACACACACACACAAAAAAAAAAAAAAAAAAAAAAAAAAAATTATGGTTAGGATTCCAGAGACAGCCTGGTAGGAGCTGAACTGAAGGCTGGTATATAGGGCAGTGAGACTTATATGAGAATGCCAACATAATGGGTGGGCTGAAAGCAAAATAAATATCCTGTTGGAAACCATAGCAAATATTCAACAACAGCAACAAACTAATAAATAACATAGTCAAGAGCCAACTGCTATTTTTAAAAATGGAATTGCATCCCTGCAATATAGTTTTTCTAGAAGTATTTTTTCCCTAGATTCTGTGCTTTTTCTGTAACTTATTCTGCACTTCATGTCTATGTTTTAAGCAGTCATTGTAATAACTTTTTAGCTAGTAGAAACACAGTTTAGAGGACCATACTAGTGATTTGCATGTTTGAGCCTTCTCCTGGGATTATATTCCCCACGGAGACATGTATTTTCTTCCATGTAGCTCTGTGTTGGATTGGTTAAATTAAATTACTTCATAAAAAATTTAATAGACATGTTTGCTGTTTATCTCAAGCATATTTCAAGTCTGTACAAGTTGATTTTAATAGCATAGGAATGAATTGAAACCAATGAGAGTGTAGAAGGTAGGAAAAAATTCTAAAATTTACCACTCCAGTAATATGTTTTGGAAAATGACTAGCAGTAATGTAACATCTATGCAGGTTGTAAATATCAAACATGTAAAATCACTGGTATGCTCCTTTAAGCATGAGGAAATGTGGTGTTTTTGATTTTTATTCTTGTTTATAGTCTATATTTCTCCTGCAGTAATCAGAGATCAATAAAGATCTTATCTTATCTTATCTTATCTTATCTGAATACCTAATACATGAAACTTTCCTACGTCCTGATGTGTTCACATTGGCTGGAAAATCAGTTGCAGACACCTGCAGTGTCCACTAATTGATGCACTGATCAGCCTTTAGATGTTCACATTCCTGGCATTCCTCTGGAAGTCATCCATTCAGTGTTTCACACATTTCAGTCCGTCTCACCGTCTGAGGCTTGACCCAGCAGGGCACACCTGTCTTAGCTTTTGCCTTTGCCACACTTTATTTTGCCCAGAGTATTACCTGTGCTGACACAAAATTACACATCTCTAATATATCTAAGCTGCCTGGAAACTCAAAACTGTGTAGAATTTCAGTTTCATGTTTAAGTTTGATCTGTATTTTAGTCTTTTTTAAAGGCAATCTTATTATAAAACTAATCGGTAATGGATTGTTAAAATCAAATGTAACCCTTAACTATTATTAATATCTTTTTTTTTTTTTTTTTNCTTTTTTTTTTTTTTTTTAATTGTGATTTTAGAATTAGCTGTTACATTAACAAAATTTCGGTTACTACCTTGATGCTTCCACCGACCTCTTCACTGTTGGAGAGAGTAGCATTGTACGTCTCTATCTGTTGTGGGGTGGCCTCCTTTGGCCTCTTCCTTTCCTTCTTGGCATCCACCCCTTCCAAAAGGATACACTGAGTCCAAAACACTGCAGCAACCACAGCCAGAGGCCCTGCTGCACACCACATCTTAACACTCTCTCAATCACCTGGATCCCTGCAGAAACAACCTGAAGCTTCTAGGGAGGATCAGACAGAAGCTGAGGATGCAACTTGCGTTGGCTGAAGGCTCGCAAACAAAAGGAGACAGGAGGAATGCAGCTTCAGGGACTCCCAGTCCAAAAGACTGTCAGACTGAGTGCTTCTGCCGCTGCTCCCCTCTTGATGAGCTCTCAGCCAGCAGAACGTTGCGGGGTACTGTTAACTCTAGCCAGAAAGCCAAGAGGCTTACTCAACTATGAAATGTGTCAAGCAGAATGGTCCAAGGGAATGGCAGATCGGCACAGATCTGACAGCAAATAAACCCATTAGTGAGATTTTTCACGCTTCCTGCTCTGTTGGGGGGTGAGGGTGGGGGGGGCACAGGGGGCAGAAAAAAAGAGGCAGAGAGGAGGGGTGTCCAAAGCTGAGGGTGGGCTATGGGCAGCCTTGGGATAGAGATGGATGGCAATAGTCTCTTTTACCCCTCTTTCCCGCTGCTTCTCACATTGAGCAATGGATCCACTCTCCAGGAACGTTGTGTAGTAGTTGGAAAAGCTGCAAGATCCACAAAAGATGGGCTTTCATCAAAATATGCAGTTCAGCATGTCTGCTCTCTCACTGTGTGTCCACAGGGGTACAGATTGAACTCAGAGAAGATGGATAAGGTCCAGTCTTGAGCTTTGCCCAGTGTTCGTCTTTTCTCCTTGAAGTGTGAACTAGTTCCTCACAGTTATCGCCTATATGAACCTAGCAGTCTGATCTTCTGCCTCCAGCTGAAACAACTCAGGTGTTCTCTGCCAACCGTCCCTACAAGTCATCTAGTCCAAGGCCATGTGCAGGTCTCACATCAGAGAGTCAGTATGTGTTGTAGGTCCCCTTTGCCTGTTGCATTCACTCTCCCTCTGGTCTCAGGAGCTGTTTTACTCTCTGACTGAGTCTACAGGAGGGCACACAGTGGAGTTTTATCATCACCCTTTCTCCCTCCCATTTCTCTCTCTCTCTCTCTCTCTCTCTCTCTCTCTCTCTCTCTCTCTCTCTCCTTTGCCTATTGGCAGCCCCACTGGCTTATTCAGCTCTGTTTTATCTCATAAATGAAATGCACAAGTTGAAGAGGTTCTTTGGCAGACAGGCTGTGTGTGTGTGTGTGTGTGTCTTTCTGTGAGTGTCTGTCATTTTGGCACAGTAGTCTCCTACTCTCAGCAAATCCCCATGTTTAGATCCTAGTAAGAAATAGAGATGGATTTATGTTGCGTTTTTCTAACCCTTGTGTGTATACTGCTTGAAACTGTGCCAAAGTATAGTGACCATTCCATTTAGAGTGTATAAGTTGTACCTGTCTTTTGCGTTTTGATGTACAACAAAAAGCTGTTAGGAAATTTGCTATTGTTATATTTTTAAAAAGTGCACAGTTCAAGATTTTAAAGACCAAACGGTGTTAATTTAGACCTTTCTGCACAGTTAAAATTGTCTTTGAAAAATATACATCCTTCTTATACTCTGTTTAAGTAAAGTTATCTGACGAATGCTTAGCGTGTTGCTTATTTACAACAAATTACTTGACTGCTGCGTCTATTTAATATTGTTACATTTGAACACAGTGCCACTTAGAGGCAATAGCGCGCAGTACAACAAAAAACTAACCAACAGGAGCCTTTCTTAAATTCCTGTTTCCGCCTATCGGCTGGCACCGCTGTCTGGATACGTAGCAGATAGCCAATCAGCGTCAAGTCTGACAGAGAAAAGCAACAAAACCGGAACTCGCATGACTTTTCTTCAAAATAAAAATGACATGGCAAAAAAATAAAAGAAATCAATTAATTTTAACAACCATATCCCTCTAAATACAGACCACTTTGTTCGAAATTAAACCACCTCATGCAACTCTCTTTTTTCTGGCAAGAAGCTCAAAATGAAAATCCTTCTTCGATTTCTTTGAAATGGAATCAGAAGAAATGTCACCTTTCTCATGTTGTAACACTGACAAATACGGCTTTAGTGAATCTAATCTGATCAGAAGAAAAAGTTGCTATTGCTGTTTAAAGCCTTCTGTTATCTGTTGTGTGGCTCTATGGCGTCCACATATTTGGCAATAAAAGATTTTACAGGATAGATACAGTGCATTGCTTTACCTTGGAAGTATTAATCGGATGTTTTTTCTTATTCTCGCGATACTAACACTTATGGAGAGCGAATAGACGTAGCTATAGCTGCTAGCCAGCAACCAGTTCAACTACCGCCTTGAGAAAATAAACCAGAATATTTGCGCCAGGAGGCTTTTATCTTACGTTTACCTCTCCAGGGGCGTCTGTGACTTGGTTGTTCCTCATTCTGGTCTGAGTTTTGTAGAAGAGCCACGTGTACAGGAACTAACGTCTGACAGCTCTGCTGGATCCTACTGCAGCTCTGTTTGACAAGGAAGTCCCAGGTAACACTAGCCAGATGTTACTGATCTGTCGCTAGCCGCCTCTCATTTCCTTAACTCAGTAATTCCACGCCACTCCTGAAGTTTAATTTTGTCGTCGTATTTGATAGGTTTGTGGTTTTCCACGTATCATATCTTCTTTAGGCGCTTATTTTTATTCATAGCAGTTAGCTACAGTGTTATTGTTAGCCTGCTTGTTCTAGCTAGCCATTTAGTATAGTTAACTATTTAAAAAAATCCGAATGACGACTGGCCTGACGAGGCTAAATTAACAGGCTAGTAAGTTAACTTTAATGCAGCTAGGTGATGGGTAAACTGAATAATGTCAACACGCATGCTTTAGGATAACGAACTCAAGGTTAAGGTTAAGTCAACATTATAACCGCATGTGTAATTTGAGTTATATTAGAAGATGTGAGATGTTACTGCAACAATTTACAGACATGTTTCACGTCTTTGCATTAGTGGCTGGCCTTTTTTTTGCTCCAATTTTTGTTTTGAAATTGTCTTTAAAGTGATACATGGCCTGTAGAGGGCAGTGTTTAGTAATGTTGAACTCGACTTTTGTACATTAAGTATAATAAATACATATATACGTACTATTTATGATTAAAGTCTCAGCACATCAAAAGCGATCAGAAATTATTTGCATTGATTTGGATTGCTGGATGTGATTTTCTACAAAATCCTCTTGATGATCTTCTTGATGAAATCATCTTGCGTTTACAGTGTCTTAATTCTTAAAATATTCCCATATTCTCAGACTTCTATCTGAACAGTTACCCATTGGGCACATTGAATTTACAGTAAATCCAAACTGACTTGAATGCAACATTAATGTCAGTGCAACAGTGTAACTGTACACGTGTATGAAAGTTCCACTGTGATGTGCATTGCAATAATATCTGGGTGGTTCATTAAATTTATTAGACATCTTTGCCTTCAAATTCTAGTGTTACAGTCCATGTAACTAATGCTGTGCCCACCCCACCCTTCCTTAGGGCATTTGGGTAAGCAATAATCATGGCAGTTTGGAGGCAAGTGTGGAGCAGACACTTCCTGGCTCTGACCTTGCTTTTATACGTCCTACTCCACACCATGGATGTGCATGCACGGCCAGCCAACATGTCAGCTTCTAAAGATAAGAACCCATCAACCAAGGATGAGAATGAGATTTTGCCCCCGGACCACCTAAATGGGATGAAGCTTGAGATGGATGGCCATCTCAATAAGGACTTCCATCAGGAGGTTTTCCTGGGTAAAGAGATGGAGGAGTTTGAGGAGGACTCAGAACCAAGGAGGAACCGAAAGAAGCTTATTGAAATCTTCAGCAAGTAAGATGTGTTTGTATCAGCATTTCTGACATACCTAAATAGCTGTAATGCTTTAGCTATCTGCTGCTCAGTTTCTTCAGAATTCCTAATTCAGATTTGCATTATTACTGGGTACCAACATTAGACTATGGTTTGTACTTTGTGTTTTTTTGTTTTTTTTTTAATCCAATACATTTTAATACTGGATTAAAAGCATAGAGACATAACCCTTGGAAAATATATCCTCAGGTGAATTTGTAACCCTGATAACAAGGTGAAGGTGAATGAGATTTGCTTGCGTCACAACACAGCATTGCAAAATGAACTGCAAACACACAGTGACACAGTGAACTCAGTCTTTAGAAACTTTGGAATTATTTTCTCTTTCTCATTCCCCTCTCAATACAAGACAGAACCCAGATAAAGAACAAATCCTCCTTTCAGCAAAGAACAAACGTAAGCCACTGCCAAAGTATTCTTGTCTTCTGAAAGAACGAATCAACTCAAGTTATAAATAATGTTCTCTTAAACAAACTTTATCTACATACTGTAAATATTTGCAGGTCTGGGTGCCATTATTTTAGGGTAGAATAATGATATATGTTGAGGGAAAAGCAGACCATACTTTTAACTAATCCTCAGTTTTGACTTGGCTGGTTTTCTTTGTCAGCAAGAAAGGTGCTTGACAAATCATCAGTGATTATTTCCTTGTTTTACTTTATATGGTAACAGAATTGGCTGTGCTAGAAAGTATTGCTTCTAGGTTGATTTAAACAGAATTGCCAGATTGTACACTAGTCAGATAATGTGAGTGTGAGTAATTAGGCATACGGGTAATTACAGCTGACAGCGTATAATCAGCAGTTTCCTACATCAAAAGGTAGAGTACATGGAGTACAATGACAGTGTTAATGTTTAAGACCTCAGAGTCAATTAGCAGCTAAAATATTTATCTATTTCCTCACAGAGTTGATCACAACAAAGACAGGAGTGTGAGTGCCAAGGAGATGCAGCGTTGGATTATGGAGAAGACAGAGGAGCACTTTCAGGAGGCCATTGTGGAGAACAAGAATAGTTTCCGTGCAGTTGACCCAGATGGTGATGGTGAGGGCCTTTGATTAATAACCCTGTGGTCTGCTTGGGCCTTGTTACATTGTCGTTAAATTTGGCCTCTGTATAATCAAACCAAATCCTAAACGCTTTGTCCATAGGTCATGTCACATGGGATGAATACAGAATCAAGTTTCTGGCCAGCAAAGGATTCAACGAGAAAGAAGTTGCTGAGAAAATAAAGAATAATGAAGATCTGAAACTGGATGAAGAAAGTAAGTACAGAAGAGTAAAACCACAAGTAGAAACACGCTGATTCTACTGAATCTGGGAATATGTCCTGCAGACATTGGGTCGATGCCTGAGGAACCGTAGTATTGGCTTTAATATTTGTCTCCTTTTTATCACTGCAGCTCAGGAGGTTCTAGAAAGCCTGAAAGACCGCTGGTTTCAGGCCGACAACCCCCCAGCTGACCAGTTGCTGAATGAGGACGAGTTCCTGTCTTTTCTCCACCCTGAGCACAGCAGAGGCATGCTCAAGTACATGGTGAAGGAGATCGTTCGTGACTTAGGTATATTTTTACCCTGTATCTGAAAAATAAGCTGTTACTTTACGCCGCTGTGTAGAGTAACAGCTCTGGGTTTGTAAGAAGGCGTTTAAGAAGCTTAAAGGTGGTACATGTTCCACTTTATTTGTCTGTTTACATTAGAATAGAACTCTGTTGTAAGCCTGGTATCTTGAGCAACCTGCACAATTGCACTGCACTATTCACACATTCTGCACCATCTCAATGTTTGTGTGTGGTATATTTGCATCATTTGTCTATGGTAATTGTAGTCACATTTATGGAAATCAGTCAAGTTCAAGGAAGCATGTGCAACCAATTAACATCTTCTGCCTTTGCTTTCCAGACCAGGATAATGATAAGAAATTGACACTGTCAGAGTTCATCTCCTTACCCATGGGCACCGTGGAGAACCAACACGCTCAGGAAATTGATGACGATTGGGTTCGAGAGAGGAAGAAGGAGTTTCAGGAAGTTATTGATTCAAACCATGACAACATCGTAACCATGGAAGAACTGGAGGTGTGTGATGTTGTTGATTTGATCCTTGTTGTACTGCTGAATAGTTCCCATTCATTTTAATTTGTGCATCCAATATGTAAGCATTAAAAATATTGATTAACATTTCCCGTGATGCGTCTCTTTGCACGGCCCCACAGGAGTACATGGACCCGATGAATGAGCATAACGCTTTGAACGAGGCCAGGCAGATGATCGCTGTGGCAGATGAGAATCAGAATCACAGCTTGGAACTGGATGAGATTCTAAAGTACAGCGAATACTTCACGGGTAGCAAGCTCATGGATTATGCCAGGAACGTTCATGAGGAGTTCTGAAGGCAAATTCTCTGGCTAAAAGTCTCTCCTCGCTGTCTTCAACAAGGCAGCACAGCATTTTACATCTGCTTCAGGGGCAGGCCTGTGTTACTGATGGGGGGAGGAGATATTTTGCTCTAACGTGCAATTGTGTTTAAAAGCCAAGCCTCACAGTCTCTTTCACCGCTGCCTCCAATTAAATCATCCTTCCTTCATCTCTGGATTTTTCTACCATCAGAGTCAACATGATCAGCCTTTTTGTTCCACTGGACTTGCTTTGTATGGATTTAGGCTTTTCCCTCCATGTGAGGCACCACTCCAGCTCCAGGAGTTATTTGTGTTGATAAAATTGCGAAATGTATGTATATGAGGAATTTGAACCCCAGACTAGTTTTCTCTTTTCTGGTGCAGCAGTGAGAAAACACCTTGCACAACTATGTCACTTAATTGTTCTGCAGGATCTGTTGTTTTTACTGTTTTAGCCGGTGTGTTTGTCTGCAGTGTGTATATTCAGCCTCAGTCAGATAGAATGGATGAAAAATATAATGCTGCTGAGGGAAAAACCCTTACTGAGATACCGCTTATGATCTGAATGTTCTGCTAATGCACAAATTCATTTGTTACACATTAATATCCCATAGTTACAGTTAAATGAGTTTTCATGACAACAGATATTATCCATCCTGCTACTTATGAACAGGGTATTGATTCTTTGTGTCGAGATAGAGAATAACAACTCTAAGAGTTAAAAAAAAAAATTACTTAGCCTTTATCAATGGTGTGCATAGAAGTAAGTGATAATTCGTATTGTAGAAAATGAGACTAATATATGGGGGAAACTTTTTGTTAAACTTCATTGCAAGTCATTTCATTTTAAGGCTTCTGTTAAAAGAAAGTTAACATTTATTTAATCCGTATATTTGGTCAGCTGCATCTTTGAATTTCACACTGGTGTGCGCTTAATGGATACTTTGTCACCACAGGTTCATCATGATATTGTTTTCTTCCATTGGAAAAGATGAATGCCTGTTTTAATTCTCTGCAAATTTGCTTATTTTTGTATGTGCTTGGTTTACTCATATGATTCCACTTTGTTTTTAATGCATGGGCAAACAGTGGAATTACATTCCTTAATTTCTTTGCAATCTACAGTATAATACCCTGTGAAATGTTTGGATCTTGCTACACTCTCCGCCGTCTTTGGATTGTAAGATAAGATTTATGATGAAGAGAATGTGATACAGCTTTAGAAAATGCATTGCAAATACAATGGTAAACAATAAAATATCTTTTTAATTGAAGACCACCTGGATTTCATTAGTGTTTTAAATACAGTTTTGGACATGCCATTTACTTCAGCAGCATGACATGTTTGATTTGCTCACATTTGTGTTCTTTACATTTCAGTATGTTTAAATAAAGTTGAGCAAAATGTTACTACCACCAGGCGATTGGTTTTTCTTAATCTAAATTTTTGGGAGATTTTATTTTGATTGTTTTTGAGTATTAGACTGTGTTTAAACTGGCTTAAGGTGGACTGTCTAAACTGGTTTGGTGGACTGTAAACGCAAATTTAAACTGGTCTGTAAAGCAGTTTGAGATGGACTGCTTAAACAGGTTTGAAGTGGACTGTGTAAAGTGGTTTAAGATGAACTGTCCAAACTGGTTTGGGGTGGACTGTTTAAACTGGTGTGAGGTGGACTGTAAACTGGTTTAAAATGGACTGTAAAGCGGTTTGAGATGGACTGCTTAAACAGGTTTGAAGTGCAGTGTAAAGTGATTTAAGGTGAACTATGTAAAGTGGTTGCGGTGGACTGTGTAAAGTGGTTTGAGATGGACTGCTTAAACAGGTTTGGGACCGTAAAGTGGTTTAAGGTGGACTGTAAACTGCTTTAAGGTAGAATGTCTAAACTGGTTTTTAAGATGGAGCACTTAATGACCAGTTATTCAAATTTATTTTAAAAACTATAATCACTGTGATCCGTCCATCCATCGTCTGTACCTGCTTATCCTGTGTAGGGTTGGACAGGATTGGGAGCTTGTCCCAGCAGCCATTGGAGGAGAGGCAGGATACAATCTGAACAGGTTTGTAGTGTAGTTATTCATGCTCACATTAACAAGTCACAACAGGAAACTTACGACTTTCAAAGACATTTTTTTCCTTCGTCACCCATCTGTATATTACTATGTACAATATGTGGATTATACCAAGTGCCATCTTTTCTGTTTTTCTTGACTTTTATCCACATCTTATAATAAAGCATAATTAATAACTGACTGCAAATTAAATTTACATAATTGATTGATTTCTGTGGACTGTTCTGAATGATCAACAACTCCTAAATTTTGTTTTGGTAAGATTTTTATTGCGCATATATGGGTTAAGGTTCATTGTGTGTTCAATGTAATGTAGCACTTCACAACACAGCAGGATTGTAAAAACAACCATCATGTCACCAAACCAATGATTTGTTTAGAAGCAGTTACATACTGAACATCAATTCATATTTTCATGAATCACTTCTGTCAGATCTGATTATTCACAAAGTAAATTCAAACGCACTACAGCGAATTCTATAATTGTAATCTAAATGGCGTTATTTTTACATGATAGCGTGATAGCCAATCAGATTTTAATTGCACGCTTAACTTCACAGACATCACTTCACAAGACAAGAGCTTTTACATTTTTCCACTATCATGAGATTAAACATAACATTGCACTATCCTACCAAGACCACCAACACTGCAAAAGTGTGTGTGTGCATGGTAGTACACAAACCTCTCTTGAATGCTACTCCATGTCAGACACATGCAACCTTAAACTGTAAAAACATGAGTTTTCTCTGAAAAAACTTAAATCTACACTGAAAGGTATTTTTAGTTTAACATATTAAACATATAAATATAAAGTCAGTGATACTAAAACAAAATTAACAAGGAAAACATCTGAAGACCTTTTTCAGTACACAGTGACATATCAGCATACAGTACATCGCTTACTTTCTATTTCTGTCTATAGTACAGTAAACATAAATACAGTACATTCATAAAGGAAACATACAACATATTCACTTAAAACAAGTCTATCTGGTTTTGTGCTGATATATTAAAAATTGAATTCCTAAATAAGTAAGGCGATTGTGTATGAATGCAACTTTTAACTCTTAGGTAAATAAAACAATTATTTAATTTTGACATTAGGTTAATAATGATAAAAAAAAATAATAGACAGCAGCGTTGTAGTGCTTAGTTACCAAGTTGACACAAATTTCTTATCACATAATATTGACTTATGTCATTGTATGTGACATAACTAAAGAAAGAGTGATGAAGCTGAAATGGCTGTTTAAAACTAATTAAAATATAAATACATTTTGTGATTATTTTATCCTTGCATTAATAAAATAATCAGAGAAATGTTTTAAAACAAGGACCAGCCAATAAAGAAAAGTAAATGATCAGTCTCCTGTGATGAGCTTGTGCTCCTCTCTAGTCTCGGTCTTCATTTGGTCTTCATGCAGGGCTACAGTGTCGACGTCCATCTCCATCAGCTGTCAGTCTTTACAGGTAGGGATACTGGTTAAGTTTTCGCTGGTAGGTGGCGCTGGAGCGGTGGAAAGGCTGCCCTCCCAGAGGATGCTGCTGCTCTTGCTGCTGCTGCTGTTGGTGGTGATGGTGATGGTGGCTGCTGTACTGTCCTGGAGCAGAACCCCCCAGAGCGAGGCTGCTGTTTTTTTGGAACAGTGCCAGGGAAGAGTAAGCCCCGCTGGCCCTGCCATGGCGTGATGAGCCCCCTTGCATCTGGTCCACAGCCTGAGACACGGAGGCCAGGGCTGCAGATGCTGGGTAGGCATAGAGGTTTGGGGTTGAGCTGAAGAGAGGGTTCTCATGAAGTCGGAAGGACGAATGGGAGGAGACAGAAGGCGGGTATGTGGGCTGCCGCCTCAGAGAACTACTGCTTCCTGTTTGGTCGTGAGCTGATGACATTGTGGCCTGTGGTACCTGAAACAAAAAAGATCACTAACCTGATTAAAGTCAAACAGGGACATTGTGGATTTTGAGAATTACAGACCCTGTATCAGACACAGTGACATTTAAAAGCTGTTACTTGACTCAGGTTAAGAGGCTGAGATCTGCTAGATGCAGCCTGTTGGTGGCGATCAGTGCTGGAATCTCCTGGCCAACTGGGCTGCTGGGATGACGCCTTCTTGGACTTTCCAGAGCCACTTGCAGCTTGATCTACCATAGTGAAACCACAAAGTACAATGGCTTAAGAACAATGTAGAGAGTAGCTGTTAGAAACAAAGTGCAGGACAGAAAAATGATTGTAATGTCCATCCATTTACTGATACAGCCAAAGCCATAAAAGCTAACATAAATACAATACTGTATATGAAAATTTGTATTAATAATATACATGGATGGACAGAAATCTGATGCTACACATGAAAATGAGCTTTCTATCTTCAAATGCAGCCAATTAAATATGATTTGTGAAGTTTTCCACCTGGAGCTGCAGGAGCTTTGTGAGTTGTGTTCTCCCCAGGCTGGTTCTTCACAGAGGGCATGATGACGGCCAGAGACTTGGAGGGTTGTGAGCTGGTCTTGGGACTCAGGGGGCTGCTGGTGGACGAGTCAGAGTCATGGGAGTCGTGCACCGTCACACAGCTAATTACATTGGTCCGCTGGCTCGTTCCAGAGCTGCAGGAAAGAATATGGGAAGGGTAAATATCTGATGCAGCTTTGATTTTACAAAACAGTAAGAAGTGTAATAGCCCCAGTATAGTTTAGACATTAGACAAAAAAGACGATAAAACAAGCCAATGAACACATCTTACAGCACCACTTGCAGAATAGTCTTCCTTTTGTCTTTTGTACTTGTGATACCGGTGATACAACCAGCCATGTGATATTTGGACCAATTACAGCCAGGTGATGGTATCAGATTTAGAAAATATAAAATACCAAAGTTCGCTTTGGGAGCCTGGCACAAAGACCCTGAAAGAACTTTAATCACTGTGTCTTGCAAGATATCTTTTTTTGCCCTTTATATGAAGTAAACTGGCACCAAGTCTAATTTTATTAAAATCACAGACAAAATTTTGTTGAAACATCATATGCTTAATATTGTTTGAAATGAGTGATCCAAACAATCAAATGTTCAATGAGGAAATGAGCTCACCAAGCAGCAGCAGAGAACTTCCTGTCATCTTCATCTTCTGAGTCGCTGTGGATGGTGATGATGCTGACGGCGGGACTCGGTGTGTCAGATATGATGATTGGCTGAGACTGATCGCCAGCGAAAGTAGGAGAGTTGTGGACCACAGTAGTAGACTGCACCGATGACACAGGCCTGCAGGGGAACAACGTGCTCACTTGCCGCTTAATTGCAAATATGTAAATTAAAAATCTATTCTAATGTTGTTAGAGAGCCACAAGTTCATCATAGCAAGTGGAAAAACCAGATACCAGAGATGAGAACCTCATCCGGAAGCTAGATGAGATTCTCATGTCTTTCCTTCCTACTTTTTCTAAGAAGTACATTGTAAATCAAATGCATATTATAAGAGCGTCCAAAAGAATACACTATGATGTGACTGCATGGACCCTGACCTGGTTCTGCTATCAGCATGTCGAGCCTTGGACCTCTTGCCCTGCTGGGATCTTGAGTGAGCTGCCCCTGAGTTGTGGTTTTGGGAGGCAGCGTGACGACCCACACCTGAGTCCTGCTGGTTGAGGCCATCATACTGGCTGCCGTGACGACCTCTAAGAAAGGAAGCAACACTTTGAAGAGGTATCACTGCTTTATTCCTGCAAAATGAACTTCACGTCTGATATTACAGTGACCTTGAGTTCGGCAGAACCCACCTCCAACCAGAAGCTTGTTGGCTGTCAGAGATGGGGGCTCCTATGGGTGAGTCATGAACTACGGCCTGCCCGGGGTTATGGATGGCCATGCCTGGCATCTGCTGCCATGTGGAAGGGATGAGGATCTGCTGGGTGCCTGCTGGCCAGCCCTGCTGTGTGCACCCATGCACACATACATACATACACACGGAAGAAAAAGAAGAAAAAAAAAATGCAAAGACTAGATGTTACTTGGTCAGATTTGAGTAGTGACACTGTAAAAAGGGAAAACATGTCATGATCTGAACAACCACTGTGGAATATATTTTGTTTTATATTTTGAGACACCTTTGCAATTGTGTTAGCACACCTGAAACCCATAATCCTGTTCAATTAAGTAGGTAAAGTGTCTTTACTTGGGTTACAGGGTACTGATTTTCCTAAAGTTCAATTCTGGGTTCAGAAAAAGCCAAAACAAAACAGCTTTCTTAATAAACAAGTCAGGATATTGTTCTCTTACAAACTAAATATTATTCCATGCATCAAGTTGCAAAGAAACTGAAGATTTCATACAAAGTTGTCCACCACTATCTTGAGAAAAAAGGGCAAACTGGATCTAACAGGACAGGAAAAGAAGCAGAAGGCCCAGATGCAAAACTGCTTGAGAGGACAAGTACAACAGATTCTGTTGTTTCAGAAAAAGACACCTTAAAAGTCCTCATTTGGCTGCTTCCTTAAATAGTTCATCCCAAGTAATAGTGTCATCTGCACGAGTGAAAAGACAACTCCAGGCTGACCAGCATCCTTTGTGCATCACATTAGAACTATGCATTGACACAGCACTGGAGAGGATTCCTCATGGCCACCACCTGAGTCCAGACTAAATCCTGTGCAGAGAGAGAGCGCTACATTTGTTACTGCTGAGGAGGAAACATGCTTCAGTGACTCAAGAAGGTGAGTCACAGCAGGCTAACCAAGCTTACATAAAGGCAGAAAAACACATAACACTTCATTCAGGTTCTAAAGCTTTTGATGCCAAGCACACATGCCACAGGGTCCTCAGCCCTGAAGAAGAGTGTCCCATTACAAGTCAGTCAACCTGAAATTAAAGGAATCTGTTAGTTTATGAGAAGAAAATGGAAGAAATGAAGGTGCCAACACCAGTTGAAACTAAACAAATCCCATTAGCTGAGAAGACCGCTCTGGATACCATTAAAATATGGATTCTGTCTTCTTTAAACACTGAGAAAAAACAGAGTCAAAAGAAGCTGCAAGCAGAAGTGCAAATGAGCCCGACCAGTGAGTTGTACATGCACCCCCAGAAATATATGAATGAGGGACAAGAGGAGGAAGAGGACGGGGCAAAAATGACCCACTGAGGCAGATGTCATGATGGGTGCTTTACCAACATGGAGGCATTGCGATCCTGTGGGCGGCCAGGGCTTCCACCCCTACAGCCAAACGCCAGTGGGACCGAGCCTAAGGGAAGAACTCCTGCCAAAGGGGCGTACAGACTGCCTAACATCAGGGGGTTGAAGGAGGCCTGGGAAGGGAAGTGAAGTAAAGGGATGATGGAAGGAGTGAGGGTGTTAGACAACCAAATGGATGAGAGGAGACATTTGGAACAGACCCGCTCCATGTTGTACTGAATCCCACAGAAGAGGGAGGCAGTTAACACTCCTTCACTGTGGAAGAGGATTTCCATGAGAGATAACAACAGCACGATATTCACATGCTGAGAGTCTTTGCTTTTGCTGTTGAATTTAACACGACCAAAGTGAAGAGAATGTGTCTGCATGTATGACAAACATATAAAAGGAAGCACATGTACACAAACAAATGCACAGTATGCACATGGATAGAGGTCATGCGGTGGGTCCTACCTGTGCTAGCATGCTGGGCTGGATGTGAAGAGGCTGGGAGGACTGGTTTTGAGGAACTAAGGGTACTGAGTTGTCCATCCTCACTGGGTAACCTGAGGGCTTATTGGATGTTTGAAGACCTATAAGGAAAACATGGAAGCAGCTAAAAACAACTGTATATGTATCCATGTTGGAAAATATGAACTTAATTGAACTGGTCCAAAATGTTAAAAAGCGTCTCTGTCTTGTGCTTTTCTTGACTGAGAATTTCTTTGGAAATACCTTACAAATGAATTCTATTCTAGTTTCTACATTCTAACTAAATTGAAAGTAATTGTGCATTCTCACCTTGGATGGTGGGGGGGCAAACTATGAGCGTTTGCTGGAAGGGCTCAGTCTGGGCACAGAGTTGGGTGGGTCTGGTCTGCAGGGGTACGCTCTGCTGGGCCAGNGAAGGGCTCAGTCTGGGCACAGAGTTGGGTGGGTCTGGTCTGCAGGGGTACGCTCTGCTGGGCCAGGCCGGGGATGTTTATGGTGGCTTGTTGGTACAGGCCAGGCTGGTAGTTTAGCAATGGGACATTACTGCTCAGAGATAGGGACTGTCCCCCTGTGGAGGCCATCTGGAAGACACATTTAGAAAGTGGGACATCAGAACGCTGTGTGTATGATACCTAGATACATGAGTCAAAACTTGAGTTAAGAAGCAAAACTGATCTCTACTTTACACGGTATTACCTATAACAGCTGAAAATGGGATAAGAACAAAACCCTGAGGCGTATGGAGGTCAAATTCCCACCTGATTGTGCTGATTCAGTTGGCTGCTGAAGGTGACAGTAAGGTTGGTTGCTGCACTTGGTGTGCTGTTGCTGGCAAACAAGTTTTTTCCATTCTCAAAGACGCTGAATCTGCGTTTGCATATGTCCATATTTTGGAAGCAGGACTTGACACTGTAAAAAGAAGAATGAAGAAAATAATTAAGCGGGAGCACAGATGGAAATGAGTTCAGAAAAAATACAGTTTTATATTTTGGAAAATGGTTTTCAGTAACGTAATGAGTATGCAGGTAGTATTTATTGGGCTTAAACATGCAAAATCACTGGTATAGTCCTTTAAGGCTTGAGATTGGCTGCTTAGATCAGTTTCACATGATAAGCGTTGAGTGCTGCGCTGACCTGGGCGTAGATTATTGTTTATTGGGAGCTGAGCGCTGACTCCCAACGTCGCATCACGCCACCTTGAGCACTGTGCTGCACTCGGATTGTCCGTTGTGACGCGGCGCTCAAAGTTCAACCAAATGCAACTTTGACCTTTCCGACGCTGACCTTTCCTACATGCAATTAATCAGAGAACTATTGTATGTCACATAAGCAGAAATGCCACAGCGATGAAGGAGAAGCTCATGACCCCTGTAGAGCAGTTTAGAACGGTGACTCAATATTCGCCATTTTTTTGCTTTTCTTCTCCAAATGAGAAGAAGAGTTAAAGCCTTCTTTGTTGCTATGTCTATGTTGCGACCCGATTTGGCCCAGAAACCCGATTTGAACCACGTATGTGCAAAGATCATCCATGTTAACCGCTGCTCAGACGCCGCTCATGAACAAGCAGAGTGCTGGATGCCACTCAGCGGCAATGCTCAACGCTTATCATGTGAAACGGGCCTTACTGTGAGCTGTGAGGAAAGTGCAGCAGGTGTGTCATGGTGACAAAGGGGTGGTTCAGGGTCTTCATTGGCGTGATGCGTTTGTCTGCATCTAATGTCAGCATTTTCTTCAGCAGGTCTATAAACTCCCGTCGGTCTGCCTTCTCAGCCAAGATGTCGGTCCCTTCCAGGTTTGTCATGTTCACCTGCAGCAGGATAAGAAGTCACTGTTTTTAAATTTGTGAGACTATCCCATAATCATACGATGTTTGAAGGTTCCAAAATTCTCTTAATACATCGCTTGCAGAAGTTGCAATACAACACACATTGGACACACCCTCTGCAATTATATGCAAACAAGCTACGTGCCTACACACATATGACCCAAGACAGGAAAAATTTTAAAGCAGCAACAGTACAACAGTACAATACAGGACAGGAACTGATCTGGAATAAATGTTGACCTCCTCACCTGCATCATATCATCTAGACAGTTGAAGATATATTTTCTTGCCTCCTTTGACTTAATCCCCATCTCTGCCTCATGCTCTGCAGGTGTCTGCAGAAAAATAAATGCAGCATGACAGTACAGCTTTATGCTTAGAGCAGAAAATGTCACAGAAATTGAGTGATCCTTGTAAAGCCTCCTACTTTGAGTCTCCACAGGGGGTAGCTTGAGTCGGGACCCCTGTTGAAAAAGCGGCTGGTCTTCGTTCCTGCGCTCAACAGGTACTCTGCTGGAAGGCCTTGGGTCTGAGAAATGTACCGAATCTGGCAGAGAGGAATGCAGCATAACTGTCAGTTGACACTGTATGACAAATGTAAACCTTGTGACTTGAGATTTGCTTTCTTACAGTTTATAGAGTAACAGAAAAGTCCTTGCGCAATATTTCAGTTTAAAACTCCCAGGAGGGTTGATTTTGCAAACCAGAATGTTCCTGTTTTTAGAAAGAATCACAAGAAAAACATGCAAAACTCTCCAGAAATTTCAAAGAATCTGGCAGCTTGCGTTAGACAACATATTCAGTAGCCACATTTCCCCCAATACAAGCATCGAAATAGAAATAGATCATAAATATCAACAAGCAAATCAATGTCAGTTGTGGAGGTGCAGCTAACCTGATCATACTCTGAGGCACCAGGATAGAGGGGCCATCCCAAGAACAGCTCAGCAATGACACATCCTAAAGACCACATGTCGATCGCTTCACAGAAGGGAAGGCCCAGAATGATCTCTGGAGCTCTGAAAACACATCAAACATCAAGTAATGTTAAGTAATAACATGATGAATTATGTTCTCAACTCCATGCCATGGAATACCATGCCAAAATGAGTCAATATTTGTCAAAACTGGACAATATTTGTTGTATCACACTCACCTGTAGTACCGTGACTGCAGGTAGGTGGAGCAAACTGCTTTGGACACATGGCTGGCTGAGCCGAAATCGATGACTTTCACTCTGTACGGCTGCCTCAAAGGGTCAACCAGCATAATGTTTTCAGGCTTCAGGTCAGCGTGAATCAATCCCAGGCTTTTCAGCTTCATCAGCGCCGTGGCTACCTGCTGCAGAACAGGCCGAATCGATTTGAGCAGCAGAGGGCTAAATTTGCTGTGCTTCAGGAAGTCATAAAGGTTCTGCTCCAGCATCTCAAACACAAGGCACGTGTGGTTCTTGTGCTGGAAACATTCATACGAACGGACGAAGTTGAACTCATCTGCGTTCTCTGTGCTCAGCCTGCTAAGGATGCTCACCTGGAAGGAGGAAGAAGATGTTGATATAAATTTACTGTAAGATCATTATTATTTTATATAAATTACATTACTATCTCCCTGTGCCCTCCCTGATGCTTTGGCACACAATATACTCACTTCAATTTGACCTTGCCGAGCATAAGAGGGATGGTTCTTCAAGATTTTAATTGCCACTATTTCATTTGTGCCACGCTTCCAGCATTTTGCCACTTGGCCAAAGGTGCCCCGTCCCAGGAACTCAAGCACCTCATAACTATTGGACATTGAACACAAAATCTCATGCTGCACCAGCTGGTAGTCACCCTCGCTGTGGGAGCTGCTGCTCTTCGTCGTAGAAGTGGAATGTGCTATGGACTGAGCTGTGGTGGTCCCCCCTCCTCCACCAGTGCGGTTAGAGACCACAGGAGCTGAGAGCTCTTCCAGTATCTGGACGCTGTCGCTGCTGTCCACCTCCTCACTCTTCCTCTTCAAGTTGTACTGTTTGTGGTAGAGGTTACAAGGCTGGGAGGAGGACTCCGCATCTTTCATGCGACGGCTGGAGGATGAAGACGAGGATGAGGATGAGGGTGGTCTGCGGAGGCTCCCTGTGCTGTCTGCTGCCCGAACCACTGTCTGCTCCCGGGAGCCCACAGTCGGTGGGTGCACCTGGTTGGAGTTGTATGCTGGGTTGAAGTTGGAGCCAGACGTGGAAGGTGCAGACCCCTGTGTGGGGCTCTGCTGATAATAACCATTGTCTCCCAGCTGATTGGTCACATCCCAGGAAGGATTCTCTACCTTGAGCCTCTTAGAACGAGAGTAGGCACTAGAGGACACAGAGGGGGAGGAGAACACCTGGAGCTGGGAGGCCATGTCTGTGGACAAGATTCAAGATAAGTCACAAATGCCAACAGGAATTCTTAAACCTCACACGTCTACTGATGGTGATCCTGCCAGGACACAAAATTGCAGAGATGGCTAATATGTAGGTATCATATAGTGAACTGCACACGGATGGAACTTTTTTTTTTTTTTTTTTCCAAAAGGCCGAACAGTTTATCTGTCACAGGCTGACTGTATTTATCACCAGGCTGAAGAAATTCCTATTTTGGGCAGATGATGGTGATGGATAACCTTTGATAAATTGCTATGAATTGAACATTTTTAGCCAAAGTTGCAGAGAGAGATTATATCCCCTTTCCTGTTCACATTAGGGTTGGGGTTTTTGTTTGTCAGACCTGTCCCTGAAGAATCTGTGCATTGCAGCATTATTGATGCTTCCTGACAGGCATTGCAGTGGCTAGACGGGATGTTTTAAAGAATGACAGTACCTCTATGTGATGACTGAGTAGACCGTCGCTGATGTGACATTAAGGCCTCATCGTGTTGTCTTCCAGCTCGGAGTGCTGCTGCAGCTGATCAGCCGGGCTGCTCGCTGCCTGCTGAGACTCTGTGGCTGCACGGAGGAGGGCTAGCTAACAGCTAGCTTGCTAGCTACAAGCATCTGGTGCATATCTGACTTCAGGCCGTAGTCACATCACGTGTCAAGCTACGGAATAAAAATGTGCATATTGTCACTGGAAAAGTCAGATATTATCAAAATAAACACTGTTGCCTTGACAGACCACCGCCATCATCACGAACTGCTCTCCGTATTTCCTACACGACCTACGTAACATGGAACGTGATGACGTCTGTAAGGACGCAGTTTACGGCGTTGCATGGAAATGCGTAGTCAACACAAGTACTATGTTTTGATTTTTGTGTTTCTAAATCTACTTTTTATTTATTTATTTATTTATTTAACTGTACTTACACAATTTTTATATATAGGTGCAAAACAAACCGAATCATAAGAAGATGGGTACCAAAGTGCAGATTATTTGATGTGATAACTGGAAGTGATCTCATGTATGAGTCACTTATTTTGGCTCAGTATTTTGAGGTTTAAATGTTTAAATGTCTGGTTGTAAATCTATTTTCTGCAATTTGTCTAAGAACAGAACAGTATGGCACAATCGCAAAAGATGTGGAAAACAAAAAGGAAAAAAATAAAACAACTTCCCATATTATGATTGAATATGTGGGTCAATCCACCAATAGCACCAAGTACAGCATAATATAACTGTAATATTATATTTTTGAAAACTCCTGTCTGAATATGAACATCTAAAAGAAAATTTCTAAACTAAAATACTATTAATTTTCACAAAACCTACCAGATTATGAAAAATTTGGATCCTACCTCAACTGGTCAACACAATTGTGACTTTGACTTTGTAGTAGTCTTACGTTTCAGCACAAGAGGGCGATGTTTTTGCACACACTCACATGGTAGTTTAGTGTAGCTGGTTGTCGTCAAAGTAATCACACTTACTGCATTAAATGTGAACACAGAGCATATTTATTTTCATCCACCTTTTATCAGTATTCTTGTTCATTCAGATATATTAGCATCTTTGCTTCTACAGCATGTATACAGTAATGTAAGCACTGCATTTCATAGTGGTCCTGCAAAGTACATTTAAACAAACTGTTACAAAGACTACACCAGCACAGTCAATGCAAAATATTATATTCCATATAAAAACTGACCATCAAGAGAAATAAGACTGTGATTTCAAGATGTCAGATTGATGCTGGTAACTGATGATGACTCTCTGTTCGTACAATAGTTTAGCATTAGCTGAGTTCAAGTTTGAATATGAAATACCATGAAAGCAAATGCATGCATTACACATACAGATGGACAAAAAAAAACAAAACATTTTTATTTCTTTATCTATTTATGAAATTCCTTCAAGGAATCAGATACACTGATCAGACTAATGTAACAGATAATGATTAATGTCAAAATAAAGAATGAAACAACTAAGTGCTTGCAAATTTATCTGAAGAAAAATGAACAATGTACAAAAACAATGCTATGTTTATATATTTATATATAAGTAAAAAAAAAAAAAAAAANAAAAAAAAAAAAAAAAGAAAAAAAAAAGAGGATCAGACCAGCAAATCCTCATAGAACAAAACCATATCAAAAATGTATCAAAATAAATGGTTTACCACAAGACTCTTGTCGATATATTAGGCAGCTATTGTAAACAAGAGCATCACTGATGATTGCAAACAACAGCATCATAACATTTTTACACCTATGTCATGACTTTGCACACTTTCCACCAAATCTTCAAAAATGTTTGAGTAAATTTCTCTTTGGAATAAACCAGGCTGGGTAGTTTTAGAGGACAGACTGTTTTATGATGGTACAATGTGATCCTTAAGCAGCATTTTCTTACAATGAAAAGACTTTCTGTCTGGGAAATCGTGACTTTTCCAGATAGAAAATCCTTATGTTTTGAGCAGAGGATCACAGATGATTTTAAACTGACTAAATTTGGAAAGTGGCTGTTGCGCTTTTCAAGTATGATTTTGTTGCTCTCCAGATGCTTGGTGAACTACCTGAAGGAGTGTCGGAAGTGCACACTCCTTCGCTTCAGCTTCTCTGGGTTGTGTGATGCCATGTGGGAAAACTCCCGGAAGATGTCAAGGTATGTCGTGTCACCTGATTTTAAAAACAGGGAAATGATGAATGTGATGGAATTTCTACTAAAACTCATACAAAAGAAAATGAAAACAGAACTTTGCACCAGGTTTTATATCACCAACAGTTAAAGGAATATACCAGTGGCTTTGCATGTTTGAGCTCAATAAATGCAAACTGCATACACGTTACATGACTGCCAATCATTTTCTAAAACATACTACTGGAGTGGTACTTTTTAAAATTGTTTTTCCTACCTTCCAAGCAGCTTTTGGTTTCAACTCATTCCGGTACGCTATAAAAATAAAGATTATAGACACTTGAAATGTGCTTCAGCCATCACAGTGAGCCACATGCCAGTATTATTTTTGTGTTGGACCGATCCTACATGGAGCTATATGAAACAAAATGTTGTATACAACAAAATATCTCAAAAACTATAATACAGTTTTATGCTTTTGAAAATGGTTGGCAGTAATGTAACAGGTATACAGATAGTATTTATTTGGCTTAAACAACCAAAATCACCTGTATGTTCCTTTAATATGAGAAGAGAAAGCACAGGAGCTTCTGGGTGAGAACGCCTCATGAATGGAAACACGAAACAGTCTGAGGCACCATGAAGCTCCACTCTTTCTACTTTCTAAATTCTGAGCTTTTACTTTTGTTGTAGCCATGGTAACGGTTGGATCTACAGAATAACAAAGGCAGTTGAACTCTTTTGTGTTCCATGAGAGCTCCCAGGCCTGACTAATTAAAATGGGAAATAAACATTCCAGTCTTGCACAATGTGTGCGTGTGTGTGAGAGAGTTTGTAAGAGAGAGAGAGAGAGAGAGAGAGAGAGAGAGAGACTAAGATCAGAAAGAACAAGCTTTGTAGTTGATCATAAGTTACAAAATATATGATGATGATATGTGATGACTAATTAAGTGTATCAGCTGTAAGAAATTAGATGTTTGTTCATGCAGTTAGCTGTAGTGCGAAAATATCAAAGTTAGTCAAGAAAACCTTAGAAATGAAGCAAAGAAGAGGAAGTTATTTTTGATCCACATATTTCAATTTATTATTTTTTTTTTTTTTTTAGTATTTTTAGAAAGACACTGGGAGGAGCTACCAAACAAAAAGCAAACATAGGTAGCAGTTAAGTGTTAATATGCGACAGATATTTTCTGAGACACACATTCGCTTACAATATTCAAAAACAGGTAATAGTCAGAAACAGGAAAAAATACAGAAAAGTTCAAAGTTGATGTTAGAAGCAAGCAGTTGTGTTAAAAGTTTTAGTATATATACACAACAGTCAACTTGCTGGCCTACTCACTGATATAGACACACGGTACTGCACAACACATAATCCATAATCATTGTTTGGTCAGTGATCAGAGCCATCATCAAGTATAATCAGCTTTCTATTGACCCTCCTAAAGTTGTCACAACTGTGTGTGAGAATTTTGGGTACAACGTATTAAATGGGAAAAGGCTGGATTAAGATACTTCATATTTCAAAGTGCTTTGAATGTAGAAAAACGAGAAGATTTGCTCTTCCTTCATGCCATGGCCACCTAAACCTTTCCTCTGTGTTCCTCTGAAAAACTCCCTCTGGTCTTTGGCTTAAATTAAAACCCAACAGTCCATAGCAGCATCTTTGGAAGACGGTAATTCAATATTGTCGTTTAGGCAAATTTTGTCTGGAATTAATGTGAGAAGGGCAGCTACACACGAGGATGTTCAGCACATATACCAGCAGTTTGTCAGTTTGAATAAATGTCCAAACCACAGCCAAAGTGAGTCTATGAGCTTGTGTCAGTCTATCATTTACATCCACTGAAAGCTGTGAGGATTGTTAGTGGAATCTGTACACGGAACATATACAGTGGCTGTGCTGACAGGATAGACAGAAGAAGTAAATCACCTCACACAGTCACCAGGCTGCCATGTTCATTGTCATCAAGCTCAACTATCTTTGCACCAGCATTATCCAGCCCATGGAGATCAGCTGGGATCAATTTCAGACCAAGGAATGCCATCCCATGCACTGCTCTCTTGATTGAGCAGTATATAATATAGTTATTAACAGTATTCAACAATACTAAATGTCAAATATTCACATACACTGGGTATAGAAGTAAATAAAAGCAACAGAGCTTAGGAGGATCTGAGCAACAGCCAGCCATGCACTATTAGACTGATAAACAAAGAACAAATCTAATATACTGTAGGCCTAGTCATGATACATCAGATTACCATAAACAAATGTTCATTTCAACATACAAATACGGTATGTACAGTAATACATGTTAGTTTAGAATGTTATATCAAAATGTTCACCTTCCACTTGGTTGATTCTAAATGGTTTTCGATAATTAAATTGTGGAGAAATGTTACCTTTCTCATACTACAGTATAATACTGGTGCCGTGTGTGAGTGCTCGGCAAAAAATCTAACAAAATATATCCATCTCAAAAAAAAAAAATATCATCTGCATTGTTGCGAAACATAATACAAAAAATACAGAGTATTGTACTGAAATAATCATTGCGCTATTGCTCTAGGTTTCATTATAAATAAGAACAAAACAAAAGCTTTTAAATGTATTTCATTAAATGAAATTAAAATTAATTATAGTAAAAACAAAACTGAAATCAACGGTAAGAAAAGTGCATAATTCTGCTTTTAGTTACACATAAAAGCTTGATCAACTTCTCTATCAATACAGAGTAATATTTCTCTGATCATTTACTCTCAATCACAGTTATAATTTAGCCTCACAGATCTCATTTATGACTCCACTCCAGACAACAGGTCCTCAGCTCGTAAATATGCACAGTCACAGGCCTTTATTTGATCTAATAACAACCAAATGAACTGGCTGTACCACCCTGTGATGGTAAATTTGATCCTATTCCATGCTCTGATTGAACACTTCATGTTTTATTACAGTTATATGATCAAATTAAACTTGTAAGTATTGGGATACTGCATGTAGAAATCTAAATCAAATGAGTTGTGGCAGGTCTTTGGTTTAAAGACAACTACTGTATATGCTCTTCGAAGCAACACCTACCATCCTCTGATTGCTCCAAATAAAGGGCGAAGTTGGTCCAAAATACACTGGTGATGACTTTAATATTGATGTTTTGATTGTTTTAACGCTAAATAATCTACAAAAAAAAGCTGACATCAAAAATGAAACCCTGTAAAGACGAATAACTAGAATTCTTCCCTGGCAGTGAATTGTTGTGTAGTACGCTGGGACTGATCAGCACCTCGCTTAATACTGTATGCCACAGTTAATGGTTCAAATCTGACATCATTAAAGGAACTTAGCTAAGTTCTCGTGTGATCCTGAGAGGAAAGTGTTGTCTCAGCTCGACATTGTTTGGTAGAGGTTGGATAGATTCGCTGTAGAGAAGTTAATCTGATAGTGAAAAGATGTTTGTAGAGAACACGAGTGAGGAATCTCTGCAGTTATGTATCTATTGGTTGTATATTGGTTGTATAGCATTGTTTTAAACTATAACCTGACTGGGTTTGGACATGAGGTTGGCACTTCTAGCACTCAGCTATGTTTATACAGATAAACTCTTGTATGCATTTCTTATACTGCTGCTCAGTGGGGCTGCTGATTGGGTATTGACCTGGCTGACCGAAGGGTCCCTCTGACTCCCGCATCTCCTCATTCATCCTGCTCAGACGCAACCTGAAAAAAAGAAGGAAAAATAGAGGAAAAAGAGAGTGAGGAAAATTAAGTGAAAATAAATAAATCTTTCTAAAATGTCTGTGGAAAGTGTGTTTGTAAATCAACATACAGTGTGACTATATCTGCATTTGCTTGCTGTACTGCTATACTCAAAGGATCCTGGCCATCCTCGTCCTCATCGTTCTGTGTAGCTCCCCTTTTGAGGAATAAACACACCTGCCTGGAGATACCAGACAAACAGGGATCAGTCACAACACAGTGAACACACACATCCAATCAGATTTTTGTTTTCAAAGATCTTTGTTCAGTATGATCAATTCACTGGCAAGCTGCTAGCATCACTTCAACAACCTAGCTTTTATTGAAATATGAGTTACATATTCAGCAACATGTTGCATGACTCACCCTGTGTGTCCCAGATAGGTGGCATGATGGAGGGGGCCCCGCCCTCTCGAGTCTCTTTGGTTGACGTCAGCAGCGTTCTGGAGCAGGAACTCACAGGCTATCAATGAACCCTAGAATAATGCAGGAGCAATTTCACGCAAGTTGTTTTTTCACTACTAAAGCACGAGGTTAGATGCACAACAATGTCTTCTGGTTCAAAGTTCAAAGTGACATTTATTATTGGTTTCGCAGCCAGTAGTGTAACACTCAACAATCAAACAACACATTATAAGCATAATAATAAACATTACCTTGGATCATTTAAAGATAATGACAGCAGCAGGTACAAATGAATTTTTAAGTCTATTTGTCCTGCACCTTGGTGCTTTGGATCTGCGACCAGAGAGAAGCAACATGAACTCAGTCTACAGAGAATGACTCGGCTCTGCAAGAATTGCCTGAGCCTTCTTTGCAACTCTCATCTTATAAAGGCTAGATAGCTCATTCAGGGGGAAAACCTGCAATTTTACTGCAGACTTTTACAATACCCTGCAATCTAATACTAATGTCTTCTGGTGCTACTCAGCGGAATGACTCACCCCTATTACAGCCTGTATGAGTGACGTCTTTCCTTCGTCCTCGTCATTCACCAAGTTGACGTCAGCCCCGTGGGCGAGTGCTTCGGCCATGACGGGCAGGTTGCGGGCCTTCGAGGCTTTGTAGAGGAGCGCTCCTGGATGAAGATCCCTAATGTCTTCTGGGTCTGATGTTTCAGGCTCGGCTTCCAGCTCAGCCTCACCACTCGAGTCCTCTGACACCTCACACTCTGACAGGACAAAGAAGCCGATTACTTACACAGAACACACCGGATACAAAAGGAATAAATAAATGTGAGCATTATGTCAAGTCTTTAGATTTTCCACGTGTCTTAATGCCCAGAGGACAGTTAGACATTCTTCACTGGACTCACCCTCCTCTGTGACACTGTTCACCACCGATCCAAACACCAGGATGTCGGTGCTGCCATCTGTGCTGCCTCCCAACCCGCTGTCACTGCTCAGGCCTGCCGGACCGGGAGACGCCAGTACATGGACACATTAGCCATTGCTGTCTGTCTCTGGCTGATCAGAGACTCATACTCATGCAAGAACGTACAGAAGCAAAGTAATACTATTTGCAGCTTTGTGGGCAAATATCAGATTAGTCAGTCACTTACTTCGTGGCCCAGATCCTGTATCAAAGTAAGAGAAGAGAGAGTCCAGCTCATCTGGACAAAACAGAGAGTCTCGTCGAAATTTTGCAGCTGCTGTGAAGCAAGCATAAGTTATAACGATGAGTGAGAACTCCAGAAGAAACCTGTTTGAATGTAATTTATTGTTGTCATAAAATGTTGAGTTGTTAGTGCTTTCATTATCTGAAATTCCTATTCAACACACAAAACAAGCTCCGTTCTGAAAAAAAATGCAAAGGTCCAGATTGAGATCAGTACCTGCGGAGAGGGTGGCAGATGAGGCACTTCCAGGCTCATGTCGGTAGCGTTGCCGTGTCTTGGGTACGGTGGTGGCACTGTTGTGTCTCCTGCATTTCTTTACGCTCCACCGCCGCTCCGACTTCCTCTCTCCATTAACGAGTATCTCNTCTCCTGCATTTCTTTACGCTCCACCGCCGCTCCGACTTCCTCTCTCCATTAACGAGTATCTCTGTGGAGCCCAGTTTCTTAAGGAATTTCTTCTCAACGTATTTAGCCTTAATCCAAGCCTCTTTTTCCTGCCTGCAAATGACCACAGAAGGCAGATCATATATAGTTAAAACATGTTTTACTGCCATAGTCAGTTTTATTTCATTAATGCCTGAGAATATTTATATATCAGTTCTATTTTAAGAATTCCTACCTTGAACTGGATGGTAAGGGTTTCTTTAGACCCTGTTCTTGGTAGGAGCCTTCATATATGTGGTTAATGACACTATTTCCAAGCTCACACATTAACTACAAAGTAATGAAGACAAGAGACTTACATTAAGATCTCTGCACTAATTTTACTCACAAAGGCATCAATAATTGCTTAATGGACCAACAACAATAACTGCTGCATTCTCATCCTTATTTGGCAGGACATTGCTGAGGGTACTGTACCTTTAGTAATTCTGGTTCCCATGAGTCCAGTGTGAGCGAGCGCACCTTCGAACAGTGAACTCCTAGACTCCTGAAACAAAATACAAAGTGTGTAAAAATGCTATGTTGTGTGTTCTGTGGTCAATAGACGGAGACTAGAAACAAAATCTTCTTCCTTTAAGAAAAAGAAGCCCTGCAAAAGCATCAATACAACAACATTATCTCCGAGGAAACAAGAGAAGCCGCTTCCAATGTCATGCAAATCACTAAGTTCCACTGGTGAAACTGTCTCGTATCCAGGCAACAGTGGCTCATTAGGGAAAAAAAATGATACTATGTTTTTGTCTCTCTTCATCCTCCATTCTAACAAGAGGCTATGCTTGATCTCACCGAGAAGACGAGCCAAAAAGAGAACATGAATATTCAACAGGTGTGCTGCACAGGGAGGATTTGTGATTACATAAGCAGTGATAATTGCAACTAAGAAATAACCACATTTCCTGAGGGAAACTTTCCTACCAGGAGCTTGAAAACTATCCACAGTGATGCAACAGTGTGAGGCAAGAAGATGTATCTGGATGATGAGAGGATTCATTTATGTGCAACATGATGCTTCATTCAATGGCATTACATCATGACTGTATTCACCACTTCAACACTGAATTAAACTATTCAATGCTTGGTTCATAATGTGTATCTGCAGACCTCTTTATCCCTCAATTAAAATATTCAATCAAAGGCAGCCTGATCCAATAAGCAACATACTCCACTTTAATTCTTTCATTAGTTTGAGTGCATTTACCATCAAAAATTAGCGCTGCTTCCTGACAACATTTACTAAAATCTACTGCACCTGTGAATGCCGGAGCACTCGATACATAGCAGGATGCCCAGGTTGATGGAGGCCCAGCGAGGCTCAGCCTGGCCACAGTCACAGCACTGCTCATTCCCTGGCAGACACTGGATCCGCTGCAGGATGGTCTCCCCCCGGACGCTGCGCTCCCGTGGCTCGCTGGCCGAATCAATGCTGCTGGTGGACGGGGANTCTCCCCCCGGACGCTGCGCTCCCGTGGCTCGCTGGCCGAATCAATGCTGCTGGTGGACGGGGAGGCTGTTCTGTCCAGATGCTAAATATGAACAAAATCTTATGTTTTGGTTGGAGTAACACATCTCTAGTACTAATCAAAGCATACACAGGGTAGATTTATTTGATGACTTGCTGTGACTCACCTCTATATAGTAGGTGTCTGGGCTCTCTCTGTAGGCTGAGGCGATGCTAGCTTGAACCGCCTGGATCCATGCTTGTCTAAGCTTCTCAGACTCAGCCTGAAGCATGCAGCTCCTGAATAATTGACAACGAAACTAGTATTTACACACATATATGTGCTGACATGTAACACACCTATTCATAGGTTTCACATCTCTTTCATATTTTTAATAATTAAGAACAACAATAAAGCCACTGCAACATTGATTTACTGTGAAACTACTGAAAAAAAAAAGTTCAACAGATCACTACTAAGCACAGGAAAATGTGAGTGCTTTACTCACATTTTCCTGTGCTTAGTAGTGATCTACTTCTCTTGTTTTGCTATGGCTGACAGTGATATTAAAGAAAAGACAAGTGCCATACTTGGTGGGGGAGACGACCTCAAAGCAGAACCTCCTCTCAATGTCTTCACATGGTTTAACAGAACACAGCCTGAGGTCTTCCACCACAACTGTCAGAGAATCCTGGTAACATACAAAACGGCTCATCACTTTTCGTAGCTGCACACAAAATATACATAAAACAACTGTTTGGTCTAGAGAGAAAAATGTCAAAGAATCTGAATGTGCAAGATACTCAAGGAGGAGAGCGCCTTAGATATTTGCACAAATTGATTCCAAGCAGAGGACAAACCAGAAAAGCCTACGGGAATGACTTTCTACTAGCTCCAGATTGAGCGCTCGCCATCAGTGAGCAAGTGAATGATGATGGATTTCAACAAGAAAACCATAACTTTCCTTCAACCTTCAACGTGCCCATTAAAGTTGCACTTAACCCACTTCACCCTGTGACCCACTGATAGCTCCAAGATATGTATACTTGCCTTGAGCTTCTTCTGATAGACCAGCTGACTGTTCTGTATGGAGAACCACCGTCTAGCGAGAAAGGAAGAGAGAGAAAGATGAATAAAACATGTATTTAAGATGGATATCCTTCGAAGGTTAAAGGGTCATTGCACAAACGTGAACTAATGCCACCGTGAACACGAGTGATCACGGATAGATAACAGCGTTATTGAACAAAATGGGCTCTCTTCCTTGCAATGCAATATCCTGAGCATGTGAGGAGAATTCATTACATCGCTTCACATCACAGCCATGCTAACCTGTCACAGAGGGATGATGGATCAGATCAAAATAGCACTGGACAGCAAAAGCATGTAATCAGTGGAATGATAGCAGTTCACCATGCACTTATCCTGCAGACTGTTTTATATGCGAACACTATTTCCACTATCTAACAAAATACAATTTCTATGGCTTCTATGACATTGACAGCTTAGTTACCTGTTCCAGGTCTTGAAGGCATTGCTGGCCCTCTTGAACAGGTACCCCTCCATCACCACGCCATTCGGAGCGTCCACGTTGAACTCTGCCTTAGAGTCGTCATAGGAGAAGTCCTATTAAAGAGGCGAAAGAGACATACAGGTCCACATTAAATCCAGCAGTCAAACTCACAAGCATGACACAGAGAAATGGAGGACAACCTGACCTTTTTAATGGTAGCATGTCCCTGTCTTAACACAAATGCTACTCTTGCATGCATAATGGACCTATACCGCCAGTAGCAATCAATGTGCATTGTACTGCACATGCTGTCCATAAACCAACAAACCATCACAAATTGTGCAATCATGTAGAAACAGTCACGTGTTAGTTCATGTATGCATATGAGTTGCATGCCAGCATTCTGTGTGTGGCACGTAACTTGTAACAGATATGGCTATGACACAGATTATTACATAAAACAAAGCTGGAGGCATATGAAATCACCCTCTAACCTTTTCATGACTTGTGACATCACACACACACACACACACCTAGCACTTTGATGCTACCCGACAGAAAGTGGTAGACAGCTATTTGAGGCTTAGGGAAAATTAATGGTGTAAGTTAGTCATTGCTTAAATAAAGGGTTTTGGTAAGCAACAACTTACCAAACTTATCATTTAAAATATGTTTTGATGAAAGAATAGAAGTACTGTATGGTCTCTGCTGATCTGAGGATGAATAAGCAACATTGTAGAACTAATGTAATATATAGTGGGCACAGAAAATTAAGTTATCCAAAATTTAATTTCAACATTGCATGCATGCAGCCCTGAGAAAAGACCAGATCCAGTGTTCCCAACAGTTAATTCAGACTCTAAGCTAAAATAAAGAGATGCATCAGATGCATAAAAACTAGCCAAGGATATTTTAAAATATCTGTTGCAGTGACCTGGATAAAAATTTCACTTACTCTTCTGTTTCATAACAGGGCATACATGCATCCAACAGTTCCAAGCACACCATTAACTACTCATTGCACATCTGAATAATAGAACAACTTACTTCTCTCCATCTATTGCCATTTTAACATGCACACACACATACATACACACACTGTCAAGCCATACATGTTGGACCTCAAAAATTGTCAGATTTTATGAGACTGATTGCTGAGTGAAAGTAAGAACAGTGAGTCAGAGAGAAACAGAGAGAGAAGAAATGACAACATACATCATCCTGTCTTCAACAGTCTCCTAGCAACTCTTAGTACAAACTCTTACAAGTTGGATATTACAGAGACTGACAAGAAATACTAAGGTCACATCAGTAAAAACAGCCAATGCAACACAGATCAACCCACCAAAGTGCGGTTCCACCACCAAAAGATCTTCATTTTCAAACGTTTAGTGTATTCCAACATTGAAAAGCACAAAAAGGCAAAAAAAAAAAAAAAAAAANAAAAAAAAAAAAAAAAAAAAGGAAAAGCCTGAAAAAAAGACCTCTCAGAGTAGAAGCATGTCTTCACAGATGTGGAAGCCACGCTCTCTCCTCTGTGAGGGCTGTAGCTCTCACAGCAGAGAGAAACGCATCAAGTCACTGCAATTCCAATGCTGACCTCTTCTATAGCCACCTGCCTGTGCCTTGTGAGGCTCAGGATTAGAATAATTACCATACAGCTGCCAGAATTGTAGACAACTCTGTACTGTAGCTGCTCTTGACCCAAACACACACAGACTGCTCTGACACTTAAGTATCTGGGGCTGAACTCCCTAAACACATCTCCCGCGCTGAGGACGATGAAGAGATTCAGTCCCCTGTTGACCAAGAAGGAATCTATCTGGCAGGCAGCCAGCTCAGCCACTGCTTGATTTACTGGTTTTACTGGCACTGCAACTTTCACATCTACAGGAAATTATAAATAAAGCTGATGCAGCTTACCGTGTATTTTCAGATGCCTACAATCAGTGTACACAGTGAGGAAAATGTACACTGGGTGGTACTGTTCAATCTCTCAAACCCACAACAAAGACCATCTATTTTTAATGAATCAACATCATACAGATGGAAACTGAACATTGGTGAATTATTGATAAGAAGGGAATTTCATTTGTTTGGAACAAATAAGTAAATTGGGCAGCTGTTGTGGAGCAGCAAGCAGGAAAAAAACACTGTAACCAATTACAGTGACACCCTAAGCTACAGGACTCTCCAATGCCAACTGGCACACCCAGGTCATAGTCTGCATTACTGTCTTAAGAATCCTTCTGTGTCTCATTATTCCTAAAGCATAGCATAATGTATCATCTGTTTGAGACAGGCTTCATACCTTCATCCCTTCTGGCTTTATGTACCTGCCAGACATCTGTTCAGCCATGTTCATCCAATAATCAACCCACCTGGTCGACTTCGCCATAGAGTCATCAAATACCACAACATCTCAGAAGTGTATGATTGGTATATCACACATCACTGATATTAAAATTTTAAAAAATGACCCACAAATTTGGGTTCAAATGCTCCTCTGTGATGAATTTCACGTCAGAATGATGAAAATAACAAATCTACACGGTCAAACCCAAAGTCAAACTGTGGTGGCCCAATTTAGCCAGGGTCTTCAGCCAATTAAGCCCATGACAAGACTACATAAGAAAGTTTTCTCGTAATATGTAGATTTTCAAAGAAAGAAGACAAAGTTGCGCCGAGACAAAATTTTGCAAAATGACTGCAGAAATGAGCAGCATCATTCCATATGTATAAATGAACTACATACATAATGAGAGCTGCAATAAAAGGCACAGCTACAGGTACAGTTTCCCTCAGTTATTGTACTATTGTTTGCTTTCCAATCCATGTTTAGCCTTGTAAGCGCTTAAATAATGTATATTTATTCATTAATGTATCATATATGCTTTTTATGTCTTCTGGATTTTTACACTGTCAATGTTTGAGTTTATGCTTGATGAAGAACAGCACTGACCCTGAAAAGCATCATACAAACAATTTTGTTATTATTTTATTTTGGCATCGATCAAGAGTTTTCAGTAGTAAAATAAATCTGGAGCAGCACCATGTGGTGCTGTACAGGCGATGTAAACTTAGAAATAGAGGATAGTAAGTAGAGCCTTGGACAGGATCTCTGCATTAAATCTGCAGTTAAAAATGAATGGCTCTGGCATTTAGCTACTTTCACTGCACTGTGTGCTCAGCCAGCTATAGTGACACAGTCAAAGGTGGGAGCACTTTAACTCCATTTCTGCTCATTTGGTTTTTTTTTTTTTTTTTTTNTTTTTTTTTTTTTTTTTTTTGCTTGTACTGCGTAACGGTTGTCTCCTTTGTCCTGTTTAACTTTACACAAGGCTTATTGCACATGTTCAATGTGATGATGAAGAGAAGAAATGAGGAAAACATGTCTTTGAGGGAAGGAGAAAAGAATAACAAAGCAGGCTATACTGGGATAAAAGGCAGCAGGGAATTAAAGAAAGGAAATGAAATACAAAATAAAATTGATGTTCACTAGTTTTATGCATAAGAAAATGCAATATATTAAATTTGCTGCAGCCCATCACATAACGTATGCAGTGCTACTCACTATGTATGCAGGAAATGCATCTTTAAGTTCAATGTTTTAACTTCAATTATCCCTCACAGCAGGTGATATAACAGTCTTCATGTAGGCCATTAATTTAAGTTCTTTGCCCTAAAGGCCTTCAGAGTCTAACTACAGCTTAAGAAAACTTCAGTGGGGTTTGCTAATGTTCTGTACAGCCTTCCCACACACAACCACAGATAAGCTCCAAGGAAAATTAAAATTTCAGTACAAAAGAACCAAGGAGTACTCACCTGCAGGAGGGTCTGAGAGCAGATGGCAGCAGTGGCAACATATAAGAGTAGAATATAAGAAAAGACAAAACACAGAATTACACACAGATGACACATTAAAAATGAGATAAGTTTAGGCCGATAATGCAAAATTCTTTCAGGTTGAGTGCATCTCTGATTATCCTGCCTATTCGTTTTCCAGCAACTGACAATCGCACTTTACATATTTTCATATCTTGCTAATTTTAATGTGGGTCACTGTGTGCTACCTGTGTGCTGTTTGCTACCATATGTCCTTCTGTGATGGATGAGCAATAATCTATCACAAAAATAGATTAATATCTGACAGACCTACATGTGTTCCAGCCATTCCCCGTGGCTCAATCCACAACCCAGACCACAGAGTTCTGACCAGAACTGTCTGCCAGATGGTCACTGATCCTGGGCTACAGAGGAGCCAGACACCCCCCCCNCCACATATAAAGCTTTGTGAATTATTTAGTGAAGAGATGCCAGACAAAACAAGACAAGACATTTACAGTGTCACTTCCATTATTATATCACCTTGAGGAAATACACTGTATATTTGAAATGTGTCAGAGTAGGGACAAGGATATGTTCTGGTGAGGTGGTGGACACATAAAACTGTAAAATTTAAAACCTTAATGAATCCTAACATCAGCACTTTGTTTAGCAGGTACAGTTGGTTATACTGTACATCAGGAAATAGCTAATGTGCTGACTGTTTCTGTTAATATCTCTTAAAAACACTTAATTCTACTTGATTTAGCACTTAAATCAATCCAGGACTTGTGAGGGAGATTAATGAAACACTTCCCAGGTCTAATCCCTGAATCATAACAGAAGCAATGGAGCAGGTGGCAGACAGGAACTTGGAGGTGAGATGTGAGCATATTAACACCCTATCAGCCTTTCAGTACAGCTATGTAAATGCTAAAACAACAGGTGACTGAACAGTATCAACCTGCTAAATAAGAAGCAACAGGAAAATGCTTTATGATCGAAACCCATATGCATAACTTAGACCTTCCTCAATGAATCCTTTCAAATAGTAACTCACCCTCTGCTGAATGGTTGCATGTTTATGCTCCATGTCTCTCTTCTCCATGGCTGAATCAATCACCAGCTGATCCAGCTGAAAGTCAGATGACCAGACAAAACAAGCTAAGTGTTGCTGAAAGATGTTTAGTTCATGTTCAAAATGTTCAATGAAATTCAACATTTTGGGCCTGGCGGAACTGACAGAAGAAGCTAAATACTGATGAAGATGCCATTGTTTTGCTCACCTCAGCAGCTAGTTTCTTCATGTAAGGGTCAATCTCATCTAGCAGGTTGTAACCTTGCTGGAAGAGTGAGTACTGGGCATGCATGAATGACAGCATCTGCGGTGAAACAGAAGCACATGAATCACTGAATCACACTATTTTGCATGAAGAACTGTTGTAGATATGCATGCAGAATAAATAATAAAGATGTTCTTAGAGATGAAAATAGATTTGTGTATCTCCATCAGTAGAAAATGAAGAGTGCTTACAGCATCTAGGATCTCAAACTTCTTCTTTGCCTGGAGGACATTGATCTGCAGTGAAGAAAGATGGATATGTCTTTCTAAATGAACACTTTACAATACTAAAAAGTCTTAAAAAACTGCCTGAACAAGGATTTTTTTTTCTTTTTTTGCTCTCTGTAGTGCTTATCCATCCTTTTGATAACATCCACATCAGTGTACTTAGACATTGTGTATTAAGATAACTCCATCTAGTGGACAATATTTTCTTTTTTCTAACTATAACTTCATCAAAGACAATAAACCAAGACGTGTTTCATTACAGAACACAGGGTGACTCATGGGTGACCTTTTATAAAGCTATTACAGATGTGTCAATGCAATGTTGAAAACACATTTGTTTTCCACTTCATGCAACTGTATCTAATAATAGAATTGTGCATGTATGAACAAACCATTATCCCCATGGCATTTGATGAATGAAAGCTTAGCTGCATTGTATATCGTAACTGATGCAAACCAAAATGACATTTTGCGCTACATTTAAGAGGTTGCATGTACTTTCCACAGCATCTTCATATAGCTTTGACCTTTTCTGCCTTTCAAGTCTTGAAAGGATAATATCTTGAAAGCAGTGAGAAGAATGCAAAGGGGGCACGGCCATCACAGTGATCACACTGAATCAGTCTCTTTGTTCCCGCAGACAGTTATGGATAGGAGGATATGACTTGTAGGCAAAATAAACCCAAGCTGCATATGAATGTGTCATACAGGCACAAGGTGAACACCAACTATCCTTCGCTGTGTCTTGGATCGCAGGGCCATCCTCATTGACAGGACATCTAGAGCAAGGAGGGTTATGTCTTGGGCTAGGGTTAAGGTTAGGATTGAGGTAGAGTAACACATGTCACTCTGCCCCCATTTGTAACCCCATCCCAAGCTCCAAGATGCAACAAAAACCCTGTTGTGGACACGGACAATGCTGCAGACCTTAGGGCCACATTAAGATCATTTTCTGATTCCAGTGGCAAGATAAATCTGCATATACAAAGACCGCATGAGAGGGATTACCCTTAAATACCTAAGACTTTACTGTTGGGCATATATAATATAAAATAAGTAGATTCTGTCTCAACTTTTCTTGGGTAAAAGCAGAAGAAAGAAATAAGGTTTTATAGATTTGCATCATTTCTAACCTGTAACACGTAATCCAGTGCAAGGTGTCGGAAGCATTTGCGGGTGATGCTGAGTGTGCTGGTGGCTTCTTCTACCTCGTGAGGCTTGTTCCTGGGTGCCTGTGCATTCTTCACCTGGGCGATCTCCATATCCTCACGGACCCGATCAAAGTGCTTCTTTGTCTCCTTGAACTTACGGACATCCCTGGTGAATAAATTTAAGTGAGACATCAGGTGGTGTAAATCAGTTATGCGTATGAAAACATACTTGGGCTGCAAAATTTGTGCTTCCTTTAGTATTTAAGAATAGCCAAAAAGGCTTTTACGGGGGACATTTTGGCTTTTTATAACTGCTGATTTGTTCTGCTGGTTTGCTAAAACATTTTATCAAGAATTAAGGGTTTACTCACTCTTTCACAAAGTTGTGCAACTGCTGCTTTACAGACCGCTGAGCTTGATCAAACAGAATCTGAAGCAGATGAAAAGCAGAAATGAGTATCTTGAACAGATAGCATTTGTATAATGAGACACATTATGACCTAATGCACATATTGTTACAAGGCACCGTCAGAAATGTCATACATTGCACATGTATGCAATTATTATTACCATTCTACTAACCCTAGAAAGAAATGGTTAATAATTAAAGACAAAACCACTTCCAATCCATTTACACAGAGCATACCTGCAGGCTGCTGTTAACTGGGAGGGACAAACATAAATCAGGTGTTGTATTATTTATGTGTTTGTTTTTTTATTTGCTTATCACTATAAAAAAAATCAGAAAAACCCTCCAATTAAAGCACAATGTCGTCACTTTACTATAAATTCATTGTACCACTATACCTTCTTAACACTACAAATGAGAAATACAGTATCACTATGGTGTGAGTAACGCATAAAGTATTTTTTAACCAATAGAGGGCGATAAAACACATCAAGTGCATTCTAAAAATGCTACAACATCAACATCAGTTCTTAAAGGACCATACCGGCCATTTTGAATGTTTGAGCCTAATATATTCAATTTTCATACATGGAACATTACTGACAATCATTTCCAAAAGCATACTACTGGAGCGGTGAGTTAAAAAAAACATTTTCCTACCTTCCAGACTGCCATTGGTTTCAGTTCATTCTGGTACACTATTAAAATCAACTTGTTGATACTTGAAACGTTCATGGGGTAGGTAATCCGTCATCGCAAACAAGACGTATATCCAGGTTTTTTTTTTTGAAGTTATGTAATTTTAGCATTTAAGTGCAATAAAAAGCGCAGAGTGATCTGAAAATGCTTCCTGTTGTCAATTCTTCACTACACTACACTTCACTTTAATGCACCACTAGGAAGCATTTTCAGTTCACTCCGCACTTTTTATTGCACTTAAATGCTAAAATTACGTAACTTCAAAAAAAACCTCAAAAAAACCTGAATACATGTCTTGTTCACAATGATGGATTACCTATCCCAAGAACGTTTCAAGTATCAACAAGTTGATTTTAATAGCGTACCAGAACAAACCGAAACCAACGACGGTCTGGAAGGTAGGAAAAAAAATTTTAAACTCACCGTTCCAGTAGTATGCTTTGGGAAATGACTGTCAGTAATGTTACGTGTATGAAAATTGANAACTCACCGTTCCAGTAGTATGCTTTGGGAAATGACTGTCAGTAATGTTACGTGTATGAAAATTGAAAATATATTAGGTTCAAACATGTAAAATGGCTTGTATGGTCCTTTAATGTCTACTGAAATGAATAGAAAAAGAATGTCACTCAGATTCAACACACCCACTCTCACAAAATAACATTTTGCCTATAGTTAAGGGTATTTTGCATTCAAGATCCCCCATCCTCCTGCTCTGCTGCTGCTGCTGCTAAATAGGTCACTCGGGCAGAGATGAAGGGAGAATGATTGAGGAAGCATAAGAGAGGAGAGGAGGAGGCTTTTGGTACAATGTGACAACACTACAGAGTCTGAAAGATTTAGTGCTGTAAACAAAACTGCACTGAGCAGTTATATTTGTTTAAGATTATGCATCTTTACCCTGGCTGATATACCACTGTGTATATGCGTGGATCAGAAGATTTGAGTTTTTATGGCCCTTTCAAGCGAGGTTTAAGGATGTTTTAACTCAGGAATTAACAAGAGCTGATGATGAGGAAGACACTTCTCGGTTGTAATAAGTATTGGCAGTGTGCAGATTAGGATTTGTTTTGGAAGAAGAGGGAGGATATAACCAGCAAAACACATAAAATGAGTATAGACGGTGTATAGATGGCTTGACGTTGACTATACCAAGACTTAAAAATAAGAAAGTGGTTGAGATGGAAGTGGTCAGTTTCACTAAATTCCCTCTAAGAAACTTGTTTTGATGGTGGGTTCAGGCTACATTTTACTGCTCTATAAACTCACTGGGTCCAAATTAGGCTAAGTGTGAGAGTGAAACTACAAAGCAGACCTCCCTTCCTGTTCTTGTGCTTTTGCCATCACATCAGAAAACCATCCTCTGTGCTTAATTCGTGGACAAAGGAGTTCCTCTAATATACTACACAAAGCCTTCTTCATCCAACCCACCGGTAAAACACTATAGGACAGCCAACTTCTATTCAACTAAGTTCTTTTAACGGGACTGTGATCCCAAAGCGACTTGTGCCGGGGCCATTTTAAGGAAAACAAACAGGTCTGACTGTGCGTGTGTGGTTATTTTGTTTTCTGGAGGTTATTTTACAAGCCCCTACAAAAGCGCAAATGAGAATTAGAATCTTGTGCCATCAACGGCTCCCGCAAACACGTGGTAACTCAAAACAAAATCAGCAGGGCAGCGGTGCACGGCGGCCATAAACACTAGGGTGTGAGATTAGGCAGGGCACTCTGAAGACATATAACAATGACAGGCTGACTGCCAGATTTTTGAGGGGAGGTCTGAGGTGGATGATGACTATGTGTAAACCACAGTCTTTTAAAAGTTAACAAGTAAACAAGCACACCTCCATGGTGTTTGTGTGTGTGGGAATATGTGTGTATGAGTGGTAGTAGGAAAAGTGTGATGGGATGTTCTGGGCGTTGGGGGTTGTGCAGCCTGTAGCATTCCTGAGCTGCTTTGTGGCAGAGGATTCACTTACAGACACACTGCTGTTATTGGACTGAGAGTCCACAGGTGGTCAGTGTGGCAAGTGGATTTGGTGAGCAGGAAGAAACAAAGCTGCATATCCAAGACATTTCTTTGCGTATTTATAGCTTTTGTTTTCCATCTGCTTCTTCAAAACCTGTAGTGAACTTCCGGAATGGTTATGTGACTTTCACACCACAGGAACCTTTTCGAGAACTCAGGAAATTCCCTTTGTTTCACACCAAGGAACCAGAAGCCATTTTAAAAACTATTTTGGCTCCTTCTCCAGTAGTCACTGATGGTTCAGGAGCTGGGGTGGAGCTCACAAGACCAAACATCGTGAACTGGTCAGATGCAAGCTTCCCCCAGTCCAGTGAGGCAGACAACCACCATTGTTTGTACACAGCAAACCAGCAAAATCGAGGTTTCAAGACTTTTGAAGAAGGAAAACTACGCAAAACTGTGACTTGATAACATGATGCAACATGGATAAGGAGATCCAGAGACTTAGAGACATCCATTCAAAGTGAAAAAAGTATTTCAAAAGATATTGGTATGTTTATAGGAACTCAGAAGTACTCAAGGCTACAAAAAAAAAAAAAAAAAANAAAAAAAAAAAAAAAAAAACCCTCAACCCCCTCAAGGCATAAAGTGAATGAGATCACATAAATCGGAAATCTTCTCACCTATCATAACAATTTACTTTCATATTCCATGTCAACATACAGGATGGATCTACATACAGGATGGAATGTAGGCCAATAAAGACACATTGTCAGACATGTTGTAGACACATCTTGTGTGACCTGACATCAGAGCTCAGGAATGAGGCAGCAAAAACGCCATCACAGTGGACTACTGTGAGACTGACTGTTGCTTTTGCTCTCTTAATTCTCTCGTGTTTCCTCTGACATGTTGGGACACAGTGATGCAATGAAATCAGTCAAGAAATTATGTTAAGTCCTTGTTTTTATACTTTATCCAGGTTTTCAGCATCAAGTTCTCAGCTGCAAAATTCAGATCAGGGAGACACTGAGTGCAGAGAGTCTGCTGTTGTCCCTGATCTGCTTGGCTTAAAGGCTGGCTTATGCTTAACACCAATGTGGATATGACAGTAGGCTCATGGAAAATATGATGTAATTGCAGCCAAAATGGCTGCATTTGAGAGTTACTCACAAGGTCTCCCACCATTTGAAATTTCAAACAACACAGACAGCATCCACATGACATAAACATGTCTTCATTGATTGGCCAAGCAAGGACGTGCAGAAGAAAGGGGTAGAAAGGGAGAAAAGGGGACTGTCCCCTTTTTCTGTCCCCTTCCAAGTCACTCTGATGAGCGACTTAGAAGAGGAGATGAGAAAGTACCAATACCTATATGATTCATAGGAGATTATAAAGACTGCCAAATGTCTGCCAATTCCTGGCAAGAGATAGCCTGTACTCTGAGGCCGAAGGAACATTCCTGTTGCATGAAGTGGAAAATGCGACCGATATGTGAAGGCAAGAAGCTAGTGCCACCATCCTGGTGTTGAAGTGCGTGGTCGTCATGCTTGCCCATCATAAAAGCGTGAGAACCTTGAACGTCAGGATACCCAGACAGTGCAGGCGGCTCTGTTTTAGAGCCGCTTGCACTGTACGAGTTCTGTATCCATTACATCTGTGCTAGTATGCACCAGGCCTAAACAGTCTTGCTGAAGGGCACTTTGCCATTTTTTATTGGTGTAGAGCGGTGATTGTCAACATTTTTGAACATTTTGAGTACCACCTCTGAGCAAACCATAACATCTATTTCCAGAAATAGATAACATCTATTTCTACTTTTTTCTGAAATTTGAGCCAGTTCCAGACAAATGAAACTCGTTTTATTTCATGAATAATTTGCTGCAATATCAGAATTTCAGGTGATTTCAATTGTTTTGATTCTCTGCCATACCACCAGGGGGCATTCCAAGTGCCACCGGTAGCACTTGTACCACAGTTTGAGAAGCACTACTCTAGCACTTTTAATTGGTGAACTTCCAGTCACAGACAAGCCCAGCTCTTGATTATCTGGACAACATTATTCTAGTTATTTTGAGTCAAAAGGGTGAGTAATTTTTAGAGTATTTAGACAAAAAGGCTGTGTGACAATGAATACAAAAAGTAGATATTTATATACCTCATTTATTATGTAATCTATTATTTTAATTTAACAAAATTACTTTTTAGATTATTTCTTTTGTTTGTAAGACAAATGTTTTTTTTAACAAAACTATACATTCATATATTTTTGCCAGCATAGGATGCTGCTATAATCTGTAAGGAATGTAAATATTGTATTGTAGTGCAAGATGGAACTATTTTCCTTGTGTCTTGCTTTCTTTTCCAGTTTCCAAATCTAACCAAGACACCAGCATTGGCATCCCACACAGGAATTTACTCATGCAGTATGTACAGCATACTTTGTTCACAGCATGAATATCCAGAGAATTATATGCAACTGATCATTATATTATTAGACGTCAATTTCTTCCATCCATATGTGCGTTCTCTCCATCTAGTTAACTCAGAGTTCCATCAGCACCTCCAGATAATGCTGTTTTTAGTGCATTAAGATGCGGCAGCTCACATTAGTTTCTCTCTTTGATTCTCTTTGAGTCTCCCCTCATTTCTAATGGATGTTCAGAGAATCAAACACAAATCAATAATTTATTGAGTATTCATATGGAGTTTCACGCTTGAATTAAATACAGACTGTTAAATGTTGATCTGATTCTGCTGATGCCTCTCTGTACGGGAAATAACATTTTATTTTAAAAACTTTGGAAGTGAAAAGACATGCATTCTTAGAGCTAAAGTACAAGGAGCTCCGCCTGGCTTGTGTTTGACACTCATACAAACAGACACTGTTTGTTCTCTCGTGTCATATTGGACTAGCAAGAGAGCCAGGCTATCAGGAAATGGAGGAAAGCAACATCCAAGTCCTCTTCTTTACTTTTCTTGAACCACGTTCTTGTCTAAGCTGACTGCTTTTTATGCTTAAGCATATGTGCTGTTTTTGTATGTGTTATGGGTTATGCATTGTAAAGGCATCAGAGTATGCCTGTGACAAGGCCAGCTGGCACTCAACGGTCCCATTTGTACGAGGCCATTTAATATTCTGGAGTGTATGCTGTGTTGGGTAGCACAATAGCAGCTGCATGGAAAAGCATGCACAGAGAGGGACATCCATCATCATTTCTTATTCAGTGCAGCACTGCTGGAGTCCCTCAGCTACAGGACAGAAACAGTTAACTGTACACGATGTCTTTCCAGACTAAAAATCGACTACGTAAAAGATGTCAACGGAAAATGTTGCTGCTTCAGTTAATTCAGCTACACGGTTAAAACCTTTAATGGCAGCAGATCATGCTGTGCTCCTCGCTGTGATCTGCTTTAAGGTTACATCATTGCTGATATTAACATTTCTCTGATCTCAGAGGAATTCTTCTTATCACTTCAATATCACACAGTACTCACAGTGCGTTCTGGTATGTTCTGCTTTCACATCAGTGTAACAAAGAAAATCTTTGATAGTATTAATGTGCCAGTCAGACTTTTGGCTGGACCAGTTGGAGAGGAGAAGGGGAACATGAGGCTGAAACCCAGCTGAGTTTACAGTGGACTGTCCAGCTGGTACCAGGCCATGCCAGATTCTCTTACAGTATGTTTGCTAAAGAATGGCATACATAACCAGAAAAACAGAGAATCATCAATCCTACAAGTAATTAAATGGTACCAGATTAGATTATATTGAACAAGTATTCTGTACATATAGTCTGTGAATCAGGGGGTCTGTTTCTGTCATGTAAACATCCACAGATCCCACATTTCATAAGATTCTGTCCCATAGACCCATAAGCTAAGTTTTTTTCATGACCATAATTAGACTGAAATCAGTATTTTTCAGAGTAAACGTGCTCCAAATAATAGACCTAGATTATGTGATTGTAAACTATCTCTGCAAGCATTTCCTCACCTGACGGACTCTCCCTCATACTCTGATTACACAACACAACATGTATATTTGGCAAAGTGCAGAATCCTATTAATTCCATCAATGTATAATTATGCAAAGTTTTGGCTTAATCGCAGTACAGACAAAGAATCGGAGTACAGTGTGCATGTAAACATACTGACTGATGAGTGTCCTTGATGAAATCATGCGCCATATATGCCTGTTGCTCTGCCTGCTTGTCTGTATGCCTTCAATCAGCCTTTTGGTGCTGAAGCACTCACCCATGACACATTACTGTCAACGACCTGCAGCACATTGACGTCACTCCATTGACTTGCTCAGAAAATCCACTCAGGTCAATCTATCACTCCCCNCCACACACACACACACATACACATTTATCAAAGAGCTTACAGCACATACAGGCCATGTACTGTACAGCTACACCCTCCATAACATGTCAAGGTTATACAGTGTTATTGTGTCCCACAAATAAAGCTAATCTATGCTTGCCTCACTGACCTGAGCCATTAACCCTCCATTTGTAGTGCCGACCTTTGTATCAACAGTAGGTGGGCTGGGAGGAGGGTGGAAGGAGGGGTTTATTTGCAATGATCTTTGTTGGTGCATCGGAAAGGAATGTGATCCACACACACTCGGCTCTTCAAGGGATCATCAAGCATGCAAGGTTCAAGCTAATGGACTTCAAAGGGCCTTGGTGGGCCAGGACGGGGGCGGGGGGCCATAAAGACAGGGAGGGGAAACGATGCAGCAGTAAAAACACACAGCTCTGTTTAATGTCAAGTGATGGCGGCAAGGCAACAGGAAGAATATTGCTGACTGTTATTTATGCAGTTCTCTGGAATTTGATTAGTTGGAATACGGAACAGGGAATAACATCAAACAACTTTTGAAAACAGAAAATTCCACAAATGGGGTTTGCTGTGCCCATCTATATTACTAATTTCAATTGGAATACATCGATTTATGCAGATTTCAATCTTATTATGGCATTTACATGACATTTGAGAAAAAATGGCCTTAATCAGGTCTTAATCAGGCCTTATTGCCTTAATCAGGTTGCAGTAAAAGTTTAACTTGCATGTAAACGTAATGACTATTTGCAATGCGATAAAGCTCTGATCAGTACTGCTGGTCACACTATAAATCCAGTCACCGGACTACGCTGACAGACAAAGACAGATTTAATGAAGTGTGAAAAAGAAACAATCCATGTGGAATAATTTCAAATGCTGCTCAGTCTGACCTTTGGTGTTGTACTAAAGGGAACACAGCACCATAGCAAAACTTAAATGCTAGCTAATGTCAGCATTTCAAGATGGGATGATATCACAGCGCCGATCTTTACTGACACAGCTTGCTCCATGTGAAGCATATGGGGACGGCATGGAGAACAGGCGGCCTTACCATGTGGTAGTTGATGATTTCCTGGAGGCTCTCTCCACACTTTTCCAGACACTCCTGCAAAGAAAATAACACATAATAATTTGAGGAGTATTGCAGGATTGTTTAACCAGACAATACCCTAGATGAGGAAATATTCTTACAACTGCTACTCAGAATAACATAGTAAATAAATGCTGTCACAGATTTTCTAGTTTATTCATTTGAGTTCTGGATGCAAACATCCAAAATGCTAAAATTAAGTAAAAACAGGTCACTTTTGTAGCTTAGAAGGGAGAAAGGGGAACTTTAATTGTAGGTCTGATTCAGTTTTTTACGATGGAGACTACAAATATGAACAAGACTCTAATAAGAAACTCATTAGTCATCAAGTTGAAGCCAAGAAGGCTTTTAATAGTGCTTCATGTTAGCGGTAATGATGCTAGTCCAAAGCTGAGGAGACGCTGGAGCTGTGAGTGTGGCCAAAAGTTTCCAGGCCTGATGTGATCTTCACTTACAAATCCATTAGTAATTAGGTTTACTCACTCACACACACACACACACACACACACACACACTCATTCTGCGGTTTAAGGCAGAGATGAGGAAATTCCCCTTTCCAGAAAAAAAAACTGCATCATGCACTAAATGACAGAAAATTAAGAAAACCATAAGATTACAACCAGACTATAATGTTTCAAACAGAGGCAGATGAAATGAATTGGAAGCCCACCGAGATCATCTCATCCTTTTTGCACTGCTGAGACAGATCCCGGATCCCATTGACAAAGAGCTTGTTGGCGCTGACATATGCCTTCCCTGCTTCTATCATCCCACTGCATAGCTTCACCAGCTGTGAAGAAAAGAGAGCGAGAGAAGTGATGAAGCAAAGTATCACAGCTTATGTTTGAGGCTTTCACCACACACATCAAATTAGTGTCACTGAGTTTATTATCACATTATATCAATAGGGCTTGTTTGATTCAACACCATACGCTTAACCGCAATTCTTAAGTTTCTGTTTCAAGTCAGCAAATCTCCACGTTTATGCTTTCAACACGTGTGTGTCACACAGTTACATGTTTGTTGTCAGGCTTCTGTTATCACCTGTGGTTATAAGCAGGAGTGGGTGCATTCTCAGGTGGGTTCCACATGCTATCCGGCGATATCTGCATGGCACCCAACACACAAATGCTACAGAAGCTTAATGTTATCCAGACACTGTTAATTCAGTTTATATGCTGTGTGTCAGACTTACATCCCACCACATGACCTTTTTAAAGTATATAACATATCACAGACACACACATTACAGTGTACATTTTCCTGAGACTGTCAGCAAAATTTGTGATATCTGCCATGAAGCCTGCGGCACCAACAGCCATTGTTTGGTTTCTACTTCCGTGAGAGGAAACTTGATTTCTTCACCCTGTGTTCAATAGCCAGGTTTTTGTTTCCAAAGACACTTCTTTTCAAGTTAAGTCTCATTTCCTCCCATCTGTTAACCAGATAAGAAACTAAGCTATTTGTCCTTTAGTTTAATCCACAGAAGGAGCCATGTAGAGCTGAGAAAACACGCTGAGGCCGAGGAATATTGTGAACAGAAATGGGAATCCCAACAAAGAAAAAAAGACATGGAATAAGACATTTGCATGTCCAGCTTTGGTACAAAATGATTTACTGCTATCAATGCTTATGTGAACATTAATGTCAGCGTTGAAGGTAAAATTTTTAAAGGTGGACTACACTGATTTCATACATCAAATTCAGTTTATTGGTTATGGGGAGCACTATTCAGCATGTGAAAACAACTGCATTAATACTTGTTGTGAAATAAGCGGGAGATGTGCAAACTCAGGGAAACTGACCCTGATGACATCACAAGGGTTACTTCCTGTTGATGCTAAAGACAAAAAGGTTGAATATAATTTAGTAGTTAGTGGAGTTACATATGTTTCATAGTTTTAGGAGCACTTTTTAACAGCTTTTTGGGGCATTAGTCTTCTAGTGTTCATCACTGACATGAAGTAACCTTGTGATGTCAAGATTCACTTTCCAAGGTTCTGGACATCTTCCTCCACAGTCAGAAAATCATTTAACAGTTGTTTTCACATGTTGGAATAGTGCTCCATAAGATCAATAAACTGAATTTGATTATTAAAATTTGTGGAGTCCCTCTTAAGTATTTAACATTCATAACATGTATCTAGACCTTCCTAAAACTGTGGTTGAGCAAACAAAATGATTAAAGCACCTAATCTACATGAGAAAAACAGATTGATATACCTTTAAGAAACATTAATGTCACCGAGGAAGAATATTAATTCCTTAAAAGGTTAACACTGATGAGGAAATCATTTCTGGTGCATAGAGCTTTGGATATCCAGAGCAGAAAATCAAAGAAATTATAAATCGATGATGGAATAAGTTCCTTCTTTTGATCTTTCCCACTTATGTAATCAAATTTTTCAACTCTGCAAATGGATTAAAGTTTCTCATATAGAGTTCAGAAAACCAGTGATCTAACCCAGGACTGCATATTGCCAAATCTAGATTGTACAGTATATGGTACGTTGTTGTACATAAGGTCAAACACAGTATGATGATGGAGGTCCTGAGCAAGATTGGAAAATGAACTGTAGATAGCAGAAAAGAAGAACAGCCTGCATGACTAATCCTGATTCTCACTGACACATACTATAATTCAATGTCAAAAGGAACAGATGGACTTCTGACATGAGCATTACAACATCTGGCCGCCTCATTACAGGGCAACTGGTTGCTTTGAAAGACAGTGTGATGCATTCTAATATTGTCAGTAAATTCCAGCTTACTCTGCTGCCACGTCACGTTTCAACAAATCTCAGCTGAAACGTTCGACCGGACTGAAAGAGATTACAATGTCCATTCTGAAGAATGACAGAAGATCACATTGGCAGACACAATAGCATAAAGTATCTCCAAATGTCTTACCTTATCTAGTTTTGCCTCAATCTCCACAACCTCTGTCTCCACTTCATCAATATTTGCCCTGAAAATCAAAAAAAAGAGTAGCTGTTAGCATATGCGTGGTAATGTGTTATGACTGAAAAGAACTTCCACGTCCTTATAAAGCATGAGGTCGGCTCAGAAATCTGTGAATGGCAGATGGAGTTTTGTGGAATCTAAACCAGACATGTTTGCACAGCACCAGGCGACGGTTTGGGTGTGCTGCCGAGGGAGTGCTAAGTGAGTGAGACGCCATTCTGTCAAAACAAAGTGACAGACGAGAATGATCCGTAGTGAGGGAAACATGGCTGTTTGGATCATCCCAAATCCAAAATTCCCCCATCCATTGTCAACACCCACACCGATACAACATCTGGTACCTGCACCCATGGGAGAGGTGTCATTTACTCAGTGGCCTGCAGCTGGCTGATATATCCCCTAAAAAAAGTCCTTAGAGGCTTCAGCCAGGGCTGGAAAGTGACTAAATACAAAAAATTACTTAAGTAGTGATTGTGAGTCCAGTTTGAAAACAATGATACTTTATGACATATGAAAGGGAAACTACATTTACCTGATGGCTGTAGTTATAAGTTGTTGTGCATATTCAGATTTTACGTTCAACATGATATAAACTTATAAAATATTACCATGTCTTTCTTTGATGTTCGTAAGGAGTGTGTGGATTATATACAGCTCTATATGGTCGGAGGATGACGTTTGTCATCCTTCACCGCCTTGATATGTTAATCTCAGTATTGCTGCTCATCCTGCTCTCATCTGCTTTCCACCACCCAATGGGACCTGGAGGTTTTATACTGTATCTATATACTGCCTCTGAGCACTTTCTGTGAGCTTCCTACCTCATCCCTGTTTACTTTTTCTCTCACACACACTTTCTGTGTTTGAATGAGAGGAGATGGTGTAGTGAATTACAGTGCTACCCAACAATTCTGTGACGTGAGCATCTATGGCATGCAGCATCTGTGGCATATTGGTCTCTCTCTCTCTCTCTCTCTCTCTCTCTTTCTTCCTTCCTCCCTCCATGCCATCATTGCCTGGCCTTGGATGCATTAGCCTGCTTGGCTGGGCTGCAGCAGGCGGCTCAGGAGACGAGGGATGGCACGTGCTCTCATATTCCTCTCCACCCCTACAGCCTTTATTCACCATCTCTAGTTAAATGGAATGGGGAAAATACTCCAGAGAGGAAATATCTGCCTAAAGCTCATGCAGAGTGGAAACATCCATTACCTGTATAGTCAATAAAATTAATCCACATGTGGATGTTCGTTTCTGTCACCTAATCTGATCTCCTACTCAACAACACTCAGCCAACCACACCCAAGGATATAATCTTGCAGTGAGACTGTTTCCATTGCTGATGTCATTTTTGAATCTGCCCTTTTAATATGTAATGATAAAGAGCTTAACTTGGTCTTTCAAGGAGGCTTGCTGCCCTCACACATTTCAGCAGGACCAGCAGCCTGCCAGACTGCTCTTGAACTGTCATATTTCTTTCATTTCCTGTGTTTCTTTTGCTGCATGATATATAAAAAGCAGCATAGATACACATTTAATGAGCATTTTATGAAATGTTGGACTGTGATTAGTCATTATTATATATCTTTATGATAGTAATATGAACAGGAACTGTGTTGAAACTGTCCCTGTTGAAGCATTTGAAATAAATGACAAAACTGATAGTACCAATGCTCACTTTACTACTCTTCTGTGTTACAGTTTCCAACATCATAGCTCATCAATGCAATGTTAACTCTCAAAACTTCGCATGTCAAGGTGTCCTTGAATGCACCATCAAGGATATTTTTCAAACTCTTGCAGAGTGCACGCAACTACATTATCCACATGACAATAAGATTTTGGCAACACACAAACTGAATATTTACTAATGGACTGCATATACTGCTGGTGTAAAATGAACTGAGAGCAAAAGCTGCCTGGATGCTTTGAAGAATGGTCAATACAGGATTTGTAGTTAATGGGTTAAAGCATGCATGCTTGTGGGTTTTTAATGCTTGTAGGTTTTTGATAAGTAAAGGAGCACAAAGGAGCAACATTTAAAAGAAATTAATAATGACACAAAATACCTGACCATAGCTACAATACAGTATAATCAATATCAACCCTGGTTTTCAAACCCTCAAATCTTATCTGAGGGCTGGGGATCATGGCTGTTGCTTCTCCAGAGCAGCGCTGCTCCAACCAGTGTGGCTGAGCTTAGTGACAGCCCAGCTATCTGTCAGCCTTCCACATGTGTTTCCACAGTGAGTGGAAGCTGGTTCATGGGGCAGCTGCTCCTGCTGAACCTCCAGACTCAAACCCCCACTGCCCTGTCTCACTGAACATGCTTCTCGTAATGGATGCACACAGTGCCCAAGGCCTGTAGCCATGGAAACCATCTCCTAAGTGGGCCGTAGAGGTCCCTGATGTGCTTGTTGAGTTGACCCTTATTTCCACCATGGGGAGCAGTGAAGCTAAGTAGGTGATAACATGACACACAATGCTACTGTGTCCATCCTGCTTATAGGGAGTGATCAATGAAACTAACATCATTAAAAAGCCACTTGTGGTGCACATATCATCGAGTTCATCATCAGTTTACATTTACTCCAATATACAGTATAATACAAAATATAGCACAATACAACAAACAAGTTTCTAACCTGATTCTGGGCAGATTGAAACTGCATGTGCCTTTTAGTGTGCAGGATTAGTCTGGGATCATTTATCTGACATGCTGCAGTGCAGTTAAGGAGGAGTGTAAAAAACATAATAAATGTTTCGATTGTGCTGAGCAAGCTGGAGTTCTGGTGGTTTCTGGCTGGTGACATGCTGACAGGGCATCCAGAGGAATGGCTGAGGTGGTGTTTACTAGCCCAAAATCACAGAATACCTCCGTTACCTCTTTATTTCATGAGCTACCACATTTGCTAACTAGATTCACATGGTGCACAAATGCTCTACAAGGAACATTATTGTAGTTCTAAAACATCTCAAAGAAAATATTCACATCTCCATTATTCCAGTAAGTGTGGTTTTGCTGCTGCGTGAGCCAAATGGCTGAGAAGGATGCAGCTGAGCAGAGATGCCCCAGAGGGTTGTGTTTTGGAGGGTGGACTGAGCCAGAGCAGCATGGTGGCCTGTATGCAGAACGAGCAGGTGTGATGCTGAGCAGAGAGCCAATACAGAGCCCAGGTAATGACCCCTAAAATACAGCCAATGTTCCCTTACTGAACCCAGACAGCCCGCCAGCTGGGACACACCAACAAAACATACAGATGGCGGCCCACTGGAACAGTGAATTATCCACTGAGTGAAGCAGCGGTGTCACTGTGCTCTAGTCCCAGTGCCAGCATACAAATGAGAACAGCTGTAGAGCAGCCTGGATGCTAGCTTCAAGTGATCCTCGGTAATCAGCAGATTGTTTGATATCAATCTGCTGTTTGCTCTTCTTCAGTATATTTAATCTCATCTTCATTCATCACCTAGCAAAGAAGATTTAATGTGCAGATCTGGAGGCCAGAGAAGGATGGGAGCTGGGTGGAGGAAGGGAAACCACAAGGGTTGGAGACAGGATGGCCTGACCTATTTCAGGGTCCCATTGTGACAAAGCCACTTCCTGTCTGGAGAACTGACAGCATTTTGTTATAATATTGATTGCTTTAGTGTCCAAATTGAGGGCTGGATTGCAGGGTTGAATGGCTGATTGGAGGGGGTGGGATCCTGGAGCTTTTTCCCCTCGGCTGTGCTCAACAGAAGCTCTGTTCTGGTTATTCTTAGCTCCTTCGCCTCCTCCTCCACCTCCTCCAGACCACTACATGGACTGATGCAGGGTCACGTGGGTGCCCCTGGCTATGCAATGCCAAGCACTTACCAAAAATTCAACCCAGCCTATTTTCAGAGCACACTTACCTACTTGCACAATGACTACAACCCATCTGATGTGAAAGCAGCAGTGGCAGTATTCATATCCTTTACTTAATTAAAAATATTAATACCACAATGTGAATAGCCCATTAGAAGTGAGAGTACTGCTTTAGAGTTTAATTGAATTTAAAGTATACGAAGCAAAAGTTCTCATTCTGAAGGGTGATTATGCCTGATTACACATTGCTACCTTGAACCTCTGGTATGCAGAGTGTAAACTGCTACATTGCAATCAAAATCCTAAATACTTCATCCTTCAACAATGCACTCATCCAGTTGGTGTCACATTTTCATCATCACCCTAATAATTTAGGAATTGCACTGGCCTGTAATCTGTAGTAACCCAACCTTAATGCTTTTAGGGTGCAGAGGGAGTTCATATGTCTCTAGCAATACTCTTCCCAACATGTGTTCAAAGCCCCGGCTATTGTTTCATAAGCCCGGGATTTTATTTCCATTTGAAAGCTCAGATGTGTTCCTCATACTTAAATAGGCCTGCTGTCTGAACGAGGAAAGCTCAGCTGCACTGTAAACACCGCTCACATTTCTGCACCGACTACTCAGACCGCCTTCAACACACACATCTGCACTAACGGCTTCACAGAAATGACATGTCTGCTGCAGCAATAATTACTCATTTATGCTTCAATGACAACACGCTGGCGGCCTGCGCATTAAGCCGTCTGTGAATGCAGATTTAGATGTATGAGCTGTACATGTAGTATTCATCAAAGAGTTAAATGTATGTCGCAGGACAGGTGCTCACATCAGCTATGTCAGTGCACATTAAAGCATCGACAACATGATTGGCTCTTCTACAAGTGGAAGGTTTTAGTCCTCCCCCATCCCCTATTTCCTACCATGCCAAAAGCTGGTTAGCCAAACAGCTGAATGGCAACCATTCACCAAACCCCATTTCGAAGGCAACCTTCATCACCCTCCCAGACAGACGACCCTTAAGCCCACCCACTCATTCAGTAGACTGAATACAGAGACCACCAACACTCCCACTACACTATTTTCTCCTCACAGAGGCCTTGTGTGTCTGATTAAAGGCAAGTCTGCAACGTCACTGTCTGGTGCAGAGTTCAGAAGAGGTACAGGACCCTCTGACCTTTGGGGTCACAGGCTTTTATATGTATTGAAGGACACACACTTGAATAGATTCTTACAAAACAAATGTTGGGTACCCTTTTCTAATAAGGCATACATATATAAGTTTATAAAATGGTACTGATGGATTTATTATGGTTGATGAATTTATTGATGCTTTACAGATTAGTAATTTTTGGAGTGCCAGGTTGTGAAAAATGCTTGGGTCATTAACAAAGAGATTTTCCACTGTACTAATCCAACAAATCTGCAGTTATTATTGTTACTAAGAAAAAATATTTAATTGCCGAGATGTTGTATCTTGGGTTGAGCTTTTTTAAGTCACTTGAAGCCTTGTTTTCTCCCACTGTTTAGACTGGTGTCATATCTTTAATGAAATTTTAAAAACTTAGCTGCCACCTGACCTTGTTCTTAATGGACAGGTCCAAAAAAACTATGTTTTTCTTTAGGATGAGAGTATTCATGTATCCTCTCTTAAATCAATGTGAGGCCTCATTAATCACTGACAAGAACAAGCAAATGGACAAATATGTCTTTATGAAAAGTTATAAAATCATCCAACAGAACCAAATTTATGAGGCTCATCTTAAGTCAACTGTTGGCCAAAAGGCATCATAAATGAAATATGCATATGTGTTAAAAAGTCTCTGTTAGGCAAACTGCACAGTTTGGAAATTTAGTTCTTGCTTGTAACGAGAACTCTGTGAAATGGAAATTGGAGTGTCTGCAAATAGACGCATGCATGCTTCCTTCAGAAATAATTTTCCAGCATTTTAATGTATTTCACACATGCATCTCACTGGCTCAGGCTCCATTATGGGTTCAGAACACTGCACAATGGGATTAGCCTATTTTTGCTGAATTTTTGGTTGTTGCTGAGCAAGCACAATAAGGCAGCAAACTCAGAGCTGATGTTTTCACTGGCAGAGATATTGCAGCCATCTGGGTAATTCCAACACGGCTTTGGATATAATCAATACAGGATGGTCATCTATCATCATTGTCTGTCCATTATCTCGGAGGGAGGAGGCAGGTACCCATCATCCTTAAACAGCAAGAGTCAGTCTTACATACGCCATGTGCTCCTGTACATTGAACAGGATTTCAGACAGTTTCAGAGACTTATTTGCATGTGTAGACCAACTATGATGAGCTTATGTTGAGTTTGAGAGAGAGAGAGCTTTAAACAGGGACATACTCCTAAAGAATGGGAGGGAGAGAAGGAAAAAGAAGGGGGAAATGTGAGTGAGAAAAGGGAAATAAGGTGAAGAAGTTTCAGTGTAGAAAGATGGGGATTTGATTCTGGCTGACAAAACATTCTCTTCCCTCCTGACTCCACACCAACCTCTCCAAAATCAACATCCCTGAAGAAGATATCTAGTCTGGTGGTGGGTTGAGTATTCCACCTCAGATGACCAGTCTGCCTACTGTTGGTGAACTTTTGCCTGTCTGCTTTCTGCACCTCCTCTGCCTCCTTCTTATTCCCTGCCACACCCCTGCCTACTGTCCCTCCTAAATCCTCATCGTGGGCTCTGTGGTGCTCCTCTGTTCACCACAGACCGCAGCACATAACTCATGAGGGAATGAGCAGCTGGAGGGCATGACGTGTCTCCGTCTCCTTCCCAGACACCAAAAGAAAAAAGTCAACCCACTAAAAGTACGAACAAAAGTGATTTCTGAAAAAAAAAAAAAAAAANGGAAAAAAAAAAAAAAAAACTTATTTGAAGCTGTTAAATGCTTAACTGATATGAGGTTTTAAAGGCCAAAGCTAATACCAATATTTGTAGACTGAAAATGCAAAAAGCATTGATTTCTTTGCCAGATTTAAATATATTTATATTATAATATGACCACTGACATGCCAAAAAAATTACAGCTATTCAGTCTCTCCCATATAATATTTTTTTATTTCTTGTCAGGATGGAAAGCCTCTGAAAGTGACACTTTAGGCCTTGGGTCAATGCTCACTGGGTCAAGGTTCATTAGATTTTGAAGCAGATCCTGATCCAGATTTCAGTTTTTTTAACGCTACATTATAGGACATTTATCAAAAAAGAAAGAAAGAAAGAAAGAAAGAAAGAAAGAAAGAAAGAAAGAAAGAAAGAAAGAAAGAAAGAAAGAAAGGTATGTGCATGTTGTGATAGACTGTCAACAGGTACAAGGTAGCCCAGATCCAGATTCTATGTTAAAATAAGATTAGAAAAATGTAACTACCACCAATTTATAGCTCAAATGATGCTGATTCAGCAGTATAAACTGTTTTGATATCCATCCCAAAGAAGATGTCTGCAATACTGCTGTACAATGAACTTGCATGATAAATCTTTTGAACACAAGGTAATGATAATAAACATCTGGCTTTATATTGGCACAAAAGCAAAATTGTTGGAGTGTTGGGCCTTTGCAGAGGTATGAGCTTTTTGAGTGCACTCTGGTTAAATATGAGAACGACCTTGTGTTATATCATTTAGCATTACATTTAATTGTAGAAAATACTGAGTTAGACCATCCATATTTTTAGTTCCTATTCCAACATTATAGACTCATCTTTTTAAAAACATTATTCACACGAAAATTCAGTAGTAGAGAAAAATATGGGAAACCACGATCACCTACAAAACACATTCTGGAAGGTAAAAACATCTGTCTTTTTAAACTGTGAGCCACAAGTTTCTGTCTAAGAGAGCGTGAGTATTCTGCTTTTCTAAAGTACAGCTGTATCAGACTGCTATTGTCTTGCTGGACCTTGAACAACACGTGTGCATATTTTCAGTCCCTCCCTGGGAGAGACACATTAGTTCTGGCAATGTCCAACGGCCAACAGTTCACAGGCAGTAAAGTGGCCAGGCCGGCAGTCCCTGAGCAGCGGATAACATTCCCATTCAATCTGAACAGATGAATCCCATCTTCTCAATGTGCACATGAAGAGAGGAACAGAGACACATTCTTCAACAGAAACATTCAAGTTAAACAAGAATCCTGCAGCTTCAAGACTCCGAGCTTATTCCTGCAAAAGTCCTGTCAGGCCTCTTCAGTAATACATCAAAGCAAAAGTCCAAAGACAAAACTAAGTAACACTGAGCTTCATATTCAAGCGCGATTTTGTGATAGAAATCCTTTCCAAAGAGTGCCAAAACATTAAAATTATTTTAACAATAAAAAAGCAGAAAGCAAATAGAAGGGCATTCAGTAGTGCATACCTCTGCCAAGGCTGCACAAGCCTAGATAATATTAGTCTTGTTTTAATAATATATACAACTTTCATAAACATAATATTTTTCTGGATCTATAACCATAACTATTAATGATATGTTGCAATTGTTTGCATGCTACGTAATCAGCATAATCTCAGCTACACATTAGTGGTTGTTGCATATTTCCAGCCCTATTTGTTCCTGTACAGCAATTCCATTAACGTGCCTCCTGTCCAAGTATATATTTTAGTCAAAACTCCACACACTGATAATTTATCAAGGGATAAATATGCCTGATAGTTTTCAATTCATTTTGAAGAAATTGACAGATTGGTACCAAAATGTAATGGGGTCTTCCTCCAGCCAAGCCCCGCCCTTCTACCAAATTTCATCAAAATCAGTCTTTTTGAGTAATCCTGATAAAATTCAAATACGGATGGTGCATTTACCCACAAACCAATGTACCTCATTCATACAGAAAATGAAAATACTCACTGTTCTTTCACACATACCTCACAAACAGTAGATACTGGCTGCCAAACCCTGACTTCTGACCCTGAAGTGACCCTGCGAGAGTAACCTGACCCCTGGAGGTCAGGATCGAGCAGCTGCCACCAGCCCCTGTCTGATCCCAACCCAGAGGTACAAACNCCCCTGGAGGTCAGGATCGAGCAGCTGCCACCAGCCCCTGTCTGATCCCAACCCAGAGGTACAAACAGACAAGAACTGGGATCATGTCCAGCACAGCATATGTTGATTCACAACCACAGAATAACAAGAGATACAGAGAGACATCTGGTGATTAACAGGAACAGGTGAGGAGAACTTTCCCGCTCTTTCTTTCCTGCTTCAATCTGTTCAAGCTGTAGGCAGCACTATCATATCATATAACACAACATGCAGAGGGTTCAATCTATTGTATGGCAAATGCAACCAACTGACCTGGAATAAAGCAAAAAAAAAAATATATATATATATATGTTTACAGGAGTCAAAGAGAGTGCGAAGAATAACTGGTAGATTATAAAAAAAACCCTTTCTATGAAAATATGTTACAGTAACGAGCCATCCACACTTTTGTGGGTTTTTTGATGTCTAAGTAAACTGAAAATAATTTTCTTGCCATTTAAAATGTCCTGGTTGAGGGCTTTGTACAGCAAACAAATGGCAAAAAATCTGGATTATCTAATTTTAGCTTCTACTCAGACAGACAGATTTAAGGGAACATGACCTGGGTTAAATCTGACGTGTGTAATAAATTTTAAAGCAGAAATTTAGAGTAGACAGACCTGTCAAAGTACATGCCTAAACTCCAAAATTATAAGCTACGTATAATAACCACAATTCGAAAGAAAGTCTATTTTTCCTCCTGTTACACTGGTGCTGGATCTGTGAGGGTTTTCTTTTCTGTGTCAGCCTTTCCACTAATATTTCAAAGCTAAAACTAAGGGTAAGCTTTGCACAATATTGCCTTTCATTCTGACTCAGTCATCTGAATAGATTTCACTCCTAAAGACAGACATATGAAAGACTCGTGGTACTAAAAAGCAACTACATATCTTATTCATTCTGAGAAAAACAACATTTCTTTCAAGTGACTGTTGGTTGTTTTTTTTATCATCTTCTGAGAGCATCCTCAACTGTTTGAATAACTTGGCGGCAGGCCTGAATATCAATCAAACTTGGAGGACTACAACGCGGGAATAGTGGGGTCAACACTGAGGTTATCTGGGAATCCGCTGGGGATTTGTATACTGTGGCTGGAGGGTTGCAGTCCACACTGGCTGAAGGACCGAGGCGGACATGGGAACATGAAGGGAGACACTGTGGAGCACAGGTAGGAAAGTAGCCAGCAATCTGTCCAAGTACAGAGATGTAGCAACTTTACTTGGTCACACCACAAACATTAGCAACTATTTACTTTAGCTCTGAATCTGAAACACAGGTGGACAAAATTATAAATGTATTGTTTATTATGATCATACACACCTATGTTGTTTAAATTGGTCATATAAAGCTAATTTTACTTAAAAGCAGAGAAAATAAAAGCACAAAGCTGTTTTGTTTGATCAAACATGTATCACAAGGCAGTTCAGTCTCATTATGTCGGCATAGGCTCATAGATCGGACACAAAGATGTATGAAATATATATCAATGTCTCTTGGACAGTGACTTCATTTCAAGTCAAACTTAAAATATTTTGGTATTCCTTTAGTAGTTTTCCGCAGCAGTCACGTCCCCAAAAGCCTCTGAGCTTCGTGTTTAGACTAATAACATCTCCAGTCTGTCAAGAACACTCCAACCACAGTGAAAGAGATTTAAAAGATGAGTTATCAATAACTGATGACATTCAGTCCAGGCTATGTTCCCTGGTCAGACGCAAGGTTCTCTAAGATAAAAACTGACATTTTTTTTTTTTTACATACTCGCATTTAGCTTCTTTTCTCAGAGTGAAACAAAAAAGATTTTTCTTTGTTTATCAGAACCTGAAATTATTTATAACCCAAACCAGTGCCAAAAATAAATAAAAAATGAAACAAGAACGCAAAAAAAAAATCAAAGATCATAATAATCGACGTGGCTCTGGCAAACGGACGTATATGGCACCAAGTCTGATACAATACTATTCTGGGACATAGACTAGCATATTGCAGCACCATCGGACTCTGCATGTCTTTGTCTGAGACATTAGACACTGGCACGGTCCCTCAGGACAAGGAATAGCCTCCAAAAGGTAACTTGTGTGTTTGTGTCATGAATGGTGCAGCTGTTGCACTACAGATGTTGCTTGGTCTAATTTCCATGACCTTCTCTGCACTCAAAGCCTGGTGGCAATACGATTGAGGAACTGCCTGAAGTAAAGTCAAAGTTCCTACTCCAGATATTTCCAGGTAAAGTAGTTCCAAACTTTTGGTCTTGGTCCAACGTTGATTTCAGTCTTCAGTACGTACTCCAGTACTTAAGTGCTCAGTACTTCTGAAAGCAGCCATGTGGTGCTGCCCTCCTGAACTTCCTGCTGACAAAACTGTTCTTGGAAGCTAAAGTGGAATGCAGCTGAAACAAAATAAATGGGAAATATGCCAGCGAGTTCTGTGTGACCTTCAATCATGGGTCAGTGTTGAGGCCATTTTGGAAATCTCATAAACAACAACTCCCACTTTCATATCAGCACAGAGGGCAATAGCAACCTGATCATTATTATGTTTTTCATGGATTTTACGTCAGGGTGAATGGAAACTGCTGGTGTAGATCATTTGATGTGATGCATGAGAGTACATCAGGTGTGATGCAACAGCCTGGAACTAGACTTTATGTCTCCAAAATATTGAATTACTATAGCATCCTCCTGCTCTTCTTGGCCAATGGCAGATCTGAGAGATAAATACAATATCTATGACAATTCTGACAATTTGTATAATTGATTGAATTAATTTGTCAAGTATAAATTACAAACATTTGCTGGTTACAGCAAGTTGGATGCTTTTGTCCATTTCCCATCATTGTAGATGGAATATCTTTGGGTTTCTGAACTGTTGGCCAGACAACTTAAGCCATTTTAAGTTATGACTTTCACCATAAACTCTGGTATCACATCTTTTGCACATGGATTTAATTCATATGTGTTTCAGGTACAAAAATTTCTAAGAATATTCAACTCAACTGCTTTTGTTTATTTAGTTTATATATATACATTTTTTTTCATAGTACAAATGTCATATGAAAAGCTGAGTAAGTAAAAGTAAAAAAAAAGATCAAACTGTTATTAAACTGTAAATGTGAAGCAGGTTTATAAGCACTTTAACAAGTGACCATTAAAAAACATCTTTAACATCAGTTTGAAAATTTCATTAATTAATTACCTCCGCCAAGGAGGTAATGTGATCACTGGCATTTGTTTGTTGATTTATTGGATTGTTAGCAGGATATCTCAAAAAGTTATGAACAAGTTTGGATTGGGGGACAGGTAGAAAATATAAAGAGGAAGAAATGATTAAATTTTGGAGGTGTTCAACATGATAGTGTCACTGTCACTTTTACATTTCAGCCTACAACTTTTGAACCATAAGTCATAGAATCAAAATTCTTCTTCTTTTTTTTCTCCTGGATTCCTTGCGTCTAGATGCATCCAACTATATAGGCCACACCCATTTCTGCCTTACTACATTTTCCACCATTTTGATTTTTTTTTTTTTTCAAAAACACTTTTTGTATCTCCTCTTACAATTTTTGCTCAATTGTTGCATGTAGGATGTTTGGACCAAGCCAGAAAAAGGTTTTTTGGTTTTTTTCTTTGGTTTTTGATATTCTTTACCATTTTGCAATAATTGGCTGCCAAAGTTGTGTGCACACCTGCCTATAAAATCCTTGGCGGTGGTGTGCCCTTGTCTCATTGATGTTACACTTTATTGATCCTTCTGGGAAAATTTGTCCTCCGCATTAACCTATCCTAACTATTATGAGCAGTGGGCAGCCATCCAGGGGGACTAGCTTCAGGTCTACAGCCTAGTGCCATGGTCAAGCGCAATGGTAGGAGCGGAATGAGAGGAAGCCCAGATAGACAAAGGGAGAATCACACGAAAAGGGACCTGGGCTGGCACAAAATTCAAACCAGGACCTTCTTTTTGAGAGGCAGCAATGCAAACCACTGTGCCAATGTCATTAGCTAACCAAAGCTCCATATGCAGGTCTTTCAAACCTGAAGCTCTCTGAGTAAAAGACAGATCATTTCATTGTTTTTAACCAAGGACCTCAAGTTAAAAATGCAAATTTACTACATGACTGTGTCACTGGCACTTTAATATTGACTACAATTAGGCTGTTTGACAAACCAGCTAGGTGTAGCCCCCATGCAGCATGCAATGCCAGCTCTATCCATCCCCCATCATGGGGGGNGGGGGGGGGGGGGGGACACGACACACATGCAATTAGGCCACCAAAGCCCATGGGGAAATGGCACTTCAGACAGAGAGTAGAGCTGTGGCCAACAAAGGCTGCCATGTGGAGAAAATGTGACAGAGATTAACCCTTTCATCACAACAATGCACTGTGGCATTACACCACTCCAGCATTAAAAACTGTCCCTGAATGACTTTTGTGCTTCCTGCAGTATCACTGTGACAAACACACTTAAATGTAAGTCAGACAATGTGTGTTTATTATTACATAGAATGCAAGACACCAGTGGGTGTGAGTGGGAGGCTGCTGATCAGATATGGGAGGGGTGGGTGGCNGGGGGGGGGTGACAGGCCAAAAAAAGGTCAGGATATAAGAGGTCTCAGCTGGAGGAGCAGGTTTATATTAACTCAGGGTGGTCTAGGATGACTCCAGCATACAAAAATGTCAATGAGATATTCAGAGAAGAAAGACGCACAAATTCACACACATACACAACACAGACAAAAGGCAGCAGAGGCCTGGTCTGTGAGATCTGGCCTGGACAATGTTCCATTGAACAGCGGAAGACAATAAAGACTATAGACATGGTGCTCCTCGCAGCCTTTTTCTGGGCGGCAAACCAGGCTGCCTGGGTAAATCGGTGCAGAATAGAGCGCAGCTCACAGTAAGCCAATCCTACAATGTAACACCCTGACATTTTGGTGAAATAGCTGAATCCCTCTGTGAAACTCCCTTGAGTCCGCAGCCGTGACGTGTCCGGCAGTGGTGGGGCTGAGCTGGGAGTCTTCCCGGCATTTTTGTGGGCTAAACATGCAGCTTGGCTCGTACTAGAAAGACATACCAGACGTGTGAAGCATTCAGCTCTTTCCTGTCTAAAAACTTGAAATGGAACTTGCAGAAACAACAGTTGATACAACAGGCAGCTTCCATATAGATTCTGCTACCAACTGTTTGACACATTCTGCTTAAAACATGAAAGTCTGCTGTTTTACATTTGATCCAATAATTACAAAACACAAACTTAACTGCCATGGAGACACAGTCTAAACAGCAGATTCATGGTTTACATTAGCGTGAAGAGCTGCTCATTCACATCACCCAAATGTACATCACGTGAATGTCACAGCGTCAGTGAAGTTTAAAGGCTAAAAGACAACCGGAGATGTAGTGGATCCAGTCACTTCTTTTTGTCTTTCCTACAGGTGTTTCCTTTTGTCTAAAGTCAGCAACATGCCCCTGACGTCAAACTCTGGTTGTCTTCCATGACCTCTAACCCTGTCCCATCAGCTCCTGGAACCAAATGTTGATGTGATTCCAGCAAGGAAACAGAGCAAGTAGACAATGTATGGGAGGATACTGAGATAACAGTCTGTGTAGACAATAATATTCTTTGCGAATACGCCTCTGCCAACCCACAGACCAGCAGAAAGAATACAGAAAAAATTAACCTTGACATTTGATGTGCAGAACAATGACAGAGTGCAGTGAAATTTGCCTGTCCTCAGTGAACAATGTTTAAAAAAAAAAAAAAAANAAAAAAAAAAAAAAAGTTCTCTAGAGAATTAAAGCGAGTTCCTTCATAGTTCCTAGCTCCTACCAGAACTATGCTGAATTGTGAGAAACAGAGATTGAGGCACGGCTCATTTGTCTCTTCACTCAACCAAATTCTCCAGAGAGTGCTGCAACAAGCACCAACAACAGTGAGAAAACAGTGAAAAATTAGTCAGACAAAATTCAAAATTAGGCTAAATCTCGCCATGGACTAAATGACATGTACCACAAAAGTTGGTCCAGACTTTTGCTTAGTAAGTAAGAAAAGGTTTTGACAAAACTGGCAATTTAAATAAACCAACTGATCAACTAAGTGATCTAATACATCAAATTTATTGATCGTTTAAAACATCACTCAGATTTCAACCGATGAAATTTACTGTGTGACATAATATGAATTTTTATATACTATCATTTAGGGGTTTTTTTAATACTGGGAGTTGTTTAAGGGTGTAAATCGACACTCAGTGTAAACTAGCTAATAGTCTTTAAGATATATTGTTCACCAACAAACAAAGAGAGGCTTATATTATGATTCAACCCAATGGAGATGGGTTGTGTCACAACAGGGGAGTCAGCAACCTCATCAGAGGCTCCCCGGAGTTCTGCCCTTTACTCTGAACCTGCTCTTAATATTTTAGTAGAATGACGCATTTCCTGACCCATCCTCAGACCCAGTTCTGGCCCAGCCACGACCAGGACGTCTGCCCCCGCTCACAGAGGAAAGAAGAGAGGATGGAAAAGAGAAGGGGGGGAGATGAGGCAGAGAGAGAGAGAGAGAGAGAGAGAGAGAGAGAGAGAGAACAAATCAAAAACAGATGCTTGTACACATGTGATTCAGCATTTCAAAAATTGAGCCGAACTAGAGCTGACGTCCTGAGGAGCCAAACACTTTCTAACTTTAACTCTTCTTCACACACAGGGTAACAGCATCTTGTACATACATAGTGTATGTAATACATACATACATACTGTATGTAGTGGAGATCGACAAAATTAAGTCATTTCATATTTCCCAGGTGGCGACAAACAGTATGGCTGAAATCCCTACTTCTATCAATAACTTAATCCCATTTCCTGACCTATGGGATGATAAACCTATAAGCACTGGATAAGCACAGGCTGGCAAAGGGATGATGTTGACACACCTGGAAATTTCCTGGCCACTTTCCCTATGGGATGACGGCTTTCCAAGCAGCCTGGCCATCAGGGGAAAAGTTACAGAGACAGACCATTAAACAGTGAAATCTGGTAGTCATAACTCTCTTGTCAGCCTTTCCACTAGTCTCATCAAATGCACAGATTCAACGATGCACAAAGAGAGATTTATTTGTCAAGAGTCTGGTAGTGTAGGTGGTACAACAAACCAACTACAGGTCTGTGACTGTGTCTTGTCTTTTTTGTGAGACCTAAGCCTTGTCATTGTCTCCACAGCAGCTTTGACTGAAGGGTGATCTTTTATAACAGGATAATGCACAGCTGAAAGATGGGAAAGATCAGATGAATGCAACCGTTATGTGGTGGGGAAATTGGCCATTTTCCAATTAGTGTTCCATCTTGAATATAAAACAGGGTTGATGAAATAATGTCCAGGCTAAACACACAGCAGTACTAATGAAAAAACTTGATATAGATTAATCTGATTTCTAAATCCTAAAGCTGGAGCCTCTGCACAGTATTTCTAGGTCATGCACTCCAGAGAGCCGAAGCAAAGAATTTTAAACAATCTGGGCTCTTGAAGCAATTAATGTGATGTGAAAACAACAAAAAATGACTGATCAGGGTGGAGATGAAGAGAACAACTGCCCTCAGTCCTGCCTCATCCTATTATGCTAGCCTTTCCTGTAGTAAATCTAAAAGCTCTGCTGTTCAGTATGGATAATCCACCAGGGACTTTAGTCAGAATATTTATATTAACTCAGAATTATAGTCCATTTCACAAGGCATAACCGACAGCCTTCCATGGAGTCACGTTGCAGCCAAGGATTAACTCCCTCTCTGCAGGTCACAGAGGGTTGAAGATGCACAGATGATATTAATCCAAATATGAGGGAATCCGAAAACCTGTTGTTAGCTACAGTACACAGTCTGATCTGTATTAATACTGAATGTTTACAATAACACAAATATGTTTCTTGGATTTTTCTAGATGTTGTTGATCCTATGATTGAGTCTGTCTCTGGGCAACCATGTGAAAGAAGACGTGGATCTTCTCTTCCACACACAATAAGACATCTGATATCTACACCCCATGCAAAATTGAGATCAGATGTTTGCTCTGCATTAGCATAATCCAATCTGCATGGAAAAACAAATGCTGAGTTCCAAGCAAAGCTATCAAACCATACAGTGAAGAAGAACAAAGTCTTCGATTATCAGGGTTAAATTCAGTGTGTCCTATTCAGTGTGTTCCAGTATGTGTGATCCAATACTGACTGGGCCAGCTCTTGTTTCTAACTCCCCTGTCTCACATTAGTCATCACTGGTTTCACTGACCATGGGTTGTGATAGGAATACTAATGTCAATTTACTACCACTCATTCATCATTTAAGACTTAAGACTCGGGATGTTGCCACAGTGCTGATTCAATGTCTGCAACACTGCGTGAGCAACTTGTGACAACAGAAAGGGGAACTCAGCAGAGAAATACCCATGTGCTTTGGGTATTAGAATTCATAGCACTTAATAAACTGTTCACACTCTTGCTGGTTGTGCACTGGGCGGGTTTGTGTATGTGTGTGTGCGTGTGTGCTGGATCAAACTCCAGGTCTTTGTCACCTCTCAGGATGTCCTATAGAAGCAGTTTAGCACAGTGTTCAGAATGCAGCGGCCTGCTTCTCATGGCTCTTTGTGTGTGCAGTGTGTGAAACGTCTTGCTATTCATGAAAATGAAATGAGCGGGACGGCCAAGGCTGAAGCAGCAAGCGAGCCCCCTCCTTCAGCACAAAGGGGGATCTCAGGGATGAGGTCATCTCTGCATTTTAAACATGTCACCAGGGTTTAATCTGCACTGATATGAGATCAGAATCATAAACTTACTGGAAAGAAGAGCTATGTTAGCTGAATAGAATCTACTTAACTCTGCCTGGCTGCCTACTTTGGCTAAATTTCTGGAGTTAGGGAGACAAAGAAAAGCAAGGTCATTCAAGAAACAACTTAATTAAGACCATTTTGCATGTGCTCAACTTACATGTTAAGGTCTGAATTCAGCACTGGCCTTTAAAATGTTAATGTTTGATTGGTTGTCTTGCTTTCTTAAATACATACATACTCAAGGTTTGTTTATGAATTGGTAACCTCAACATAATAAGAAGAAATGGCTTTGCTGCTGCAAACATCACTTAGCCAGCTACTTTTCTCATCTGGCTGGATAATGAAAGATATGCACTTAAATTATGACAAGGAATCAAAGCTTTTAACTGTCAACAGTATTAACAGAATGATCCTCACATCTCAGTTTTCTTTTTTTCTACATGTAGGACTGCTCTGCAAATACTGAAACCCTCTTTTGACATCTCCATACAGTATGTTGCCTGTGGATTGTCTGACAACACATTCTCTGCTTATAAAAACGACCTTCAAACATTCTAATCATCTATTTGCAGCGACTTTCTAACAGCTGCTCTACATGTTTTGAGGGCATCCTGGCGCTTTCTGAGGCTCTAACTGGCACAAGCCCTTCATCTGGACTTATGTTGAAAAGATGAAAGCTTTTCCTTTAGTTTGCAAAGGCACTACTTTGCCTTCTCAGCAGGGAGCCAGCAACACTGTGGAACTGGTGATTAAGAAATCATGCTGCCATGTGCATCATTAGATCAGTTTACATTCTTTCACATCAGGATGACACCAATTGGATGTTCTGCTTTCAGGTGTGACACCTTTCCATCCAGGAGAGTGTCGGCTAATCCATGATTAATCCAGGATTACACAACCATCAACTCACACACTGTTGGCTTAATCCCTGCTACGTTCATTACCTTGAGTTGTTAGCTAAAGTGCTCGAAGCTCACTGGCAGCCTTAACAAGATGGTGTAAATGGCTACAGGCCATCTCCATTGAGCTTCTCTGTCATTAAATCAAAGACATGGATGAAAATTAAAACAGCAAAACATGGGCGGATGAGATGGGAGCAGAGCATGCAATTAAATTCGTCTTAAGTGGAAATCACAAGTAGTGGCCATTAAAATCATGCAAAACAGGTCACGTTTTATTAGTAACAGTTGTCAGAGTTTGCTAAATATATGCATGGGTAAAGAGATGCCTGGAAGTGCTCATAAAAACACAAGAGCACTCAACACAGTTGTGTATGCAAAGCATGTATCAGCTGCAGTATGATGGTAACCAGCTTAATGTCAGAAAAGTGTTTTTTTCAATTACAATAATGGTGAGTCTCCCATCCATGCTGGCCAAAGTCACAGCCTTGGGAGGAGCACTGTTGGCTGAACAGAAGAACCAATGACACAGATTGGAAATGGAAGGAGGTCAGTATGAAATAGAGCAGAAGCAACAAGGCCACGTAGCAGAAATCCCTTCCAGCTCCATGCAGCTGGAGATGAAGATCTTCCAAGAACACAAGAAACATCCTTCAATCCCTCCAAAAACAGACACGCATGTTCAGCAGAACTACCTGTCACAGCCATGAACCGAGATGAAGCGCCGCATGAACGTAAGTGTGACCACTAGCATTAAAAGACCATATGACGGTTTAGAAAATTTGATCCCAATAAATATTGCATACATGTTGCATTGCTGCCAAAACATAAAATAGTCTTTTGGTTTTCATGTTACTTCCCCTAATCTTTCAAAATCAAGTGATACACCCATCTTAAAATTCAATGTTTTGCCTGCTAACACATACATCTGAATGTGGAAGGGACAGTTGTTTGATTTGGATGGTTGATTTGATTTTGAAAGATTGGGGGAGTTGGCAAAGTAACAGGAAAACTAAAACACAGTTTAATGTTTTTGAAAATAATTGTCAATAATGTAACATTTATGCAGGTAGTATTTATTGGGTTTAAACATACAAATTCACCAGTATGGTCCTTTGATTTGGCTGGAATCTAAAATGGAATTCTATAACAGTATGCACTGTAGTCTTCTTCTAAATTAAACACCAGCTTGAGGCTGGGAATAAAAAAACAGAAGAATACAATCTTCTCAGAGCTAGTGCTGCATGTTCCGCATTTTGTACTTATTGCATTATTTAAAACTTTCCACCTTATTTTTCACTAAACAGGCATAGTTTTTTATCTCTTTACAAAGTGAGACATTACAGCAGATTCTCTACATTCCTCCATGACAGGCTCCTCCTGGAATTTGACACGCACTCCCCCACCCTGTCATCTGATTTTGTGTCACAAATCCCTCCATCCAGTCATTCTCCCACAGATGCTGGAGACACACAAGTACTAAGCAGCACAGGTCACCGGCCTTGGATTCTTGGTTGTGCTGTCCTGTCGGTCCTCTGCCAGGGAAAACTCTCTGTGAGTCAATGACAAGCCATCACCATGAAGACAGCCTTGCATCAGCTCACCGCCCCCCAGCTGTTCACACGGGAAGGGAGGAAGGATCATCAGGGTTCTCTGCCCTGGGCCATTCAGGCGCAGTGAAAAGAGTCTGTCTCTCAGCGGAAGCAAGGCGCTCTCTGGACAACAGCCATATTCTCCTGAAGGACTTTTAGGACAGCAGGAGTATACCAAAGATGCTCAAAATCCCGCCAAATTCCACAGAGAGCGTTTAACAATGTATCCTCTAAAGCTTTAGCACCAGTACTGGAGGCAATCATGGTGGCTTTCCAGTGTATTAAACTGCAAAATTATCTTCCAACAGTATGTGAACGTGACCTCAAATTAACATGTCAGCAAGGAGAAAGCAGCTCAAACATTACATGTCGCTAATGTTGTGCTAGAGCAAACACAAACATGAGTTCCTGCAGCCAGAATCAGTACGGACCACTTTCTCAAACAGATGTTGGACAGCATCAGTGCTTGCAATCTCACATCTGTCCGAGTTGAAGTATCCACAGAGACTAAACGCAGAAATACACGTCAGGGAGCAGTGATCAGTCCATTCATCATATTGTGCTTAAACAGCATTGTTCTCTGACAGCTGATGCGTTATTTTGTCCCATGTATTATCAGAATATTGGGTGGTGATCTGGGCTCATAACAAGTAAACCTGTCATATTTGAAAGGTACTCATGCAGAACTGATTTTCTGCATGATGTTACACATGTGGGAAGCAAATCTGAGTGCCATGCAAGTGAAAGGCTTTGATTTTCCTGTATTCTGGGCCCACTTCCTTCCAGTCATCCACCTCCAGAGTTGTTACATAACACATTTGCTGCTTTTAGCTCCACAAAGGAAAGATCTCTGTTACATGCTTCAGAGGCTGGAAAAACATGCTTTAACTTTGTGTCTTTACTGTCTCTTCTAGTCATTTTAAATATTCTCTGTAGTGGATGAAAGATGCAACTCTCCCCATAAACTGGAGGAATGTTCACAATAGCTTTATATGGAACTCGTGAACTCTCTCCTTACTGGGTGCTAGATCCTCTTCAGCACGTAAAGAAACTCTGGCTTCACAGTACATATTTTCATTCCTTATTCACAGTCCCGGTCAGATAAGAGATAACATCATCCGCCTGTTTTTGTCAAAGAAAAAAATCAGAATGAGGCATTTCAGGGAGGGATGCAGGAGCTTTAAATAATGAGGAAGGTGACTCTTAGCATGCAGCTTCCCTCTCTGCCTCCTTGCTACTTAGCATATGAAACAAGCATGGAGAAGGTCTGTGTAAATACCCTTCAGTCAGCTTTTCCTGAGCTCTGCCTTTCTCCAGTCCAGATGGCAGTCATTAAGGTACTGCTGCCAAGTCTGGAAGTCTTTGATTTGGAGCAGAGATTCTATCTCACACACAGACACACACGTGTAAAAGGACCCGGGCTAAGCGGGCTTCCCATGCTCTGAGACAGTCCTCGCAGCCTGAGAGACTTTGACTCCTTGAAGGCAGAGTGTGGAGAGTGCGGGGCAGGTTTAGATGTGGGTGTAGAGGAATTCCTGCCTTATTTATCTAACCTTTGGTGCACAGCAGTCACAGGCTGTGGCTGGGAGTGTGCACGGAAACCTTCAGCCTCCTCCAATCCAATGATTAGTGACACTGTTTGAACTGCATCCTTTGGGAAGCAGTACATTATGAGGGAAGTTAGGAGGAATTCCTGATACAAAGCACATGGATAAATAATTTCCACCATTTTCCCCTCTTCATTAGGATTATGGTGTTCTATTGTAGACAAGTGATCTTGTTACTTTGGTTGTTTTACCATCATAACTGTCAAATATGTTATGATAAATGAAAAATCCCACTATGAGAGAAAAAGCAACACTAAATCTGAGAGGCTGAGAGCCAAAAGATTATTTTGATCTCACCATGTTGGGAGTCAGCCCATGTGACAGCTCATATAGCCGGCTGCATGGCTCATCATCATGCATCATGATGTCTGTCAGCAATGAATGACTTTTACGCACAAATGCCAACAAATCTAACTGATATTCCAAAGTGCTCTTGTTATCCAGACACAGCTTATCGAATCAAGTTATTAATGGCAATGGGATTCAAGTGTATGTATCAATACTCGAAGACCCACATCTACTCAGAAATATATACAATCTTACTGTCTGTGTGAGAATTGAGGCGTTCAACATTTCAACTAGCAAATTAGAGTAACATGTTCTTACCTAAACCGGGGTGAATCTTTAATACATTCTTCAAAATCCACCGTCATCTTGGGCTGGAATGAAGTTCTACGTTCTTAAAATGCGGCTTTCATTTCTCTAAAGAAAAGATGTAGATATCCGGTACAGTGATCCTCTTTCTGCTGCTTGTTTCACTGAGTGCTGCGCTCTGATCGTCTGGAATCTGGATCTGCTTCAATACGGCACCCGATGATGCGTTCAAGGTGCTGATTCCTAAGCTCCGGCATTTTAAGACACAGACATAGCACATTCGAATGTTAATACATAATATTATATCAACATAAGGGAAAGGTTTTGTTTAGAGAAATGTAGGGCTGTTTATTTATGAGACAAAATACGCATTTAATGCTCTCCCTTTATGTTATATCTTTGCAACTTTGTTATGAGAAATTCAGACTTTGAAAACTGAATAATTTGCAATAACCTTAACATTTCCGATAACAAGTGAAAGCAACAGCATTTTAGCTTGACGTCACATTTCATATCATGTCATCGACAAGGAAATTAACTTTTTCTCATACTGGTTTTTAGCTAAATTTAGCTTAATCATACAGTATTACTTAGATAATAGCAAAGACACCAAACTATTAAAAAAAAAAAAAAACACCAAAACTTTTGAGCATCATTATAGGTCAAAATAAGACAAGGCCTGTGATAAGGCCTGTGAGTTATTACCTATATTTTCAATGCATAAAGAAAAAGATGAATTGCCCCCCAGTAAAATAAAGAGAGACCAGTCTGCTGCCACTCCCCCCTCACATCAATCCATTACATTAATGAACATATTGATTAATAGGCTAAAATAAAATTTACTGAAGAAATTTATGCCTTGAGGTATTGTGTTTAAACCAATAGTGTTAAAGATTTGCACAACATACTCATGACTTGAGATTTTGGAAGATTGAAAGTATTTCATCCGTCCATTCTGACTGAGATTTACTGGTGTGGGTTGTTAGCAGCTGGAGATGTACCCAGCACCTTTCATTCAACATGGTATTCTTTCAGCACTGCATCATCATTTTTACTGCCTTGCCGTAATTTAGATAGAAGCCCTACTCACTGAAATTAACAGCTTGATTCCAAAACAACCTTTCACTTAGCTTTATGGCCTTACTGCTTTCTAGCACAGCTGTTAAATAAAGATACTATAAGTGCATCCATTTCTACAGTAAGGCTATTATTAATTCACAGGAAATAGGAACGCTAAGAGAGAGAAAGCAGCTGCTTGGGATTCACTGCAGGTTTACAGAACACTATTGTTCCCTCTTATCCACTGCTTTAAAAAGGAATGAAGATGATCTCACCCATTCGTACCCAAGATGTCTTGACTACATACAGTACAACCATTACTCATGACCAAAACTGAAAGGAAATTATCATCATCATCTGCACAAGTTCATTAATTTATTCTGTAGGATGTTAAATATTAAACCATTGTAAAAAAAAAAAAAAAAAAAAAAAAAAAAAAAAAAAAAAAAGGTATGCTGCTCGTGAGCCTGGTGTCCAGGTTGCAGCAGTTTGTAAAATCAGTCCCATCACCAGTTTTATGGAAGAACCTGAGGCTCCTCATGGACTTCAGCAGTAAAAAAAACAGGTGCTACTGATTTTAACAGACTTCACCAATTCAGTCATCATATATGCCTCTCAGTTATTATATAACTGTCCTCCACTGCTTTGGGGCTAAATTTAGACAAATCAAATGAACGCTACCCCTCCTTTTAGTCTCCCTCTTAGTTCCTTTTACAAATCTGAGATCAAACATATACTGTATTACTTCTTTATTAAGCTGTTGAGTCAGCGGTTGGATGAATTCAAACTGCAGAATGGTGGAGATTTTAGAAAGCTGGGTGCAGGCATTTAACGCACAGAGATTTCTGGCTTTTACTATGGCAGAAAATGATGCCGTGTGATGACCTTGCCCATACCCTGATCGTCTGTAGTGGCGTAGTGCCTGCGCTGTATGAATTGTGATGATAATGATTTGGGGAGATTATCAACCTCAGGATGAACTGTGTGCTTGATAATGATTACCACAGATGAATATATGATATCAGTAATGGACTGCTGCTCTTGCTGCTTTGTTTCCAATACAGTAGCTGCGTGGCATCAGGAGCATTCACGAGGCTTTCCCTCCTTTGTGCTAGAAGCGCAAAGGGTGGAAGAGCTGTCAACTCTCATTTTTGCTCACATGAAAGGCCCTCTCATGGCAGACATATGCACTACTGCAGTGTGGACTTACTAAGAGAGAGATGTGTGGGTTTCTAGAAGGGTGACCTACTTTTGCTCCCCACTCTCCATTCTCCCCTCTTTGGTTTGCGAGCTGCACTGCTGAGCACACAGCTTGTAATGTTATCCTTTTTTGACTGCAGGTGCAAAGCTGTACAAGCTGTATATGCCTCACTACCAATGAGGCATATACAGCTGCCATGACTGCTCTGTATTATGTATGCATATACGTTGTCTTACTGGCTTACTCCAATATTTATAGTTTGAATTTCTTTTTATTATCTTGCAGTGTGACCAGTGCACTCACAGTGGTGTGTGTACTGCAGACTATTCTACTCAGCCTATGGCAAATTTTGACAGATTTTTATGCTTTTACCAGAACGTTCTGGTAATAAACTCATCAGATTTTGAGATTTTGGAGTCTATGAAACCCAATCAGACAAACAATTTCGCAAGTGCATGAGAATGTCAAACTGACAACAAGATTGATAAGAAAACGAAATGCTGACTCTTGCTGGGGCTTAAAATGCTGTCTCATGTGTTTTCCCTGATAGCAATACAGCTCTTCACTGCATGGGAGAGTTCATGTATTACAGAATCTCTATTCATAAAAATGATCTCAGGTCGCTGAGTCATTATTTTAGTAGTAAACACACTGTGGATCAGAGCATCATTACAGATTAGACCTTGGCTTTATTGTGTGTTAGTCACGTTAGGAGAAGCCTAATTATGTAAAGAGTTAGTCTTTAAGGTCTAAAGCCCTTTAAGCACTAGCCCGACCCCTTACCCACTCGGGGGCTTCTTTCCAAAGGTTGCAGTAAGCTGTTCCTGTCAGGATGTCCTGTGGAGATGCAGCATCCCATCCCAGGAGCCAACAGTGACAAAGTCAGGCCTGGGTTACAGATGAAAGCACTGCAATAGAAACAGAGGAAAGTAGTTTTAGGAATATAGATAATGCCTATACAGAGAACTACTGAAATGGAAACTGATATCATAACGAGATGAGGAAGCCGCTTATCTAAGTATGTAAGTAACCAACAAAAACAAACAGTGAGAGTGCCTTATGGTGAACTCTTTACATTGTCTTTGCCAGGACATTTTATTAATTTTCAACATTAAAGCTAAACAAACTTTAATGGCCCATTAAGGTGAATATTTGTTTTCCTGTACATGTTGTTTTAGAGGAAGTAGGACAAGATGAGCTGCAGGTTTGCTGTGTCTGCCACTAGACACAAATACACACATTCACAAGGCTCAAATAAACATTGATATATTTGTTACACTATAATAACTTATCATAGAGTAAATTCAACTTACAATCTTGTATTCATTTTACTGTTCTTCACCTAAAGAAACCTATGCTTTTGGACATCAATTAAGAAGAAGATTAAGATGAAGAACTGAGAGAGGGAGAGCTTCCCGTCTCAGTGTGTCACATTAAGGTAGCCTCCTAGCCTCCTCCTGTGATGGCTGGAGGAGACACTGTGAAAACACAGGCTGTGTTGCTGGGTGATAGCTCCATGCTGACACAAGATGAGGGAATCCTCCAGACCAGCAGAAAATACTCATGATGTCTCACTTGCCACCAGCCAAAGTCCACCTACCTATGTATTTGCCCACAACTGTATCAAAATAGCAACTATGATGGTATAAGAGATATCACATCTTATCTGAAGAAATGTATGACTTGATAAACATGTGGACCTAATTACAGGTGTCATAACTATGACTAAATAACATACTGTATGTAGAGCCTGTAAATCTGTGTGATTTAATGTGGATGATTAGTGATCTGTTAGTCATGTCTTAGTGACTGCTAGAACCAGTTGGAGGACTTTTTATGGGATACGGGACCACAAGGCTGTAATGGAACACCTTCACCAGTACACTGACAGTATCAGACTGTATCACTGTAGACTATGGACCACTGTATTAACAAAATAATAGTATGGTGTATGTGGTAAAGAGGCAGAGTGAAAGAGGAGAAAATCCATGTCAGGTAATATTGTCTTTAGTTTATTTTTAAAAAAATGTCTGACAATAATGAAGATAAGTACTAATTTAAAAAAAACATTTAAAAAAAATGTTGATCTTGGAAACTTGGTCGTTTACACTGTAATTGCCAAGTTTCAACAGGACCAACACACAGGGCCAGGCTTCAGTTCCAAGAGCTACAGCCATCTGGCAACTCTGATGACAAAATGCTGCCACCCTATGGTCATTTCTGAGAGCAGCAGCTTTCAGTACTTTTAAGTCCCAAGAAAAGTACTGATATGCGCTGTCTTCCAGTGGCTGTCAGGAGTTGAAATTACACGTCATTTTCTTTTTCTTTTCTTTGACTCTGTAAAACACACATACAGATATGTATATCAAAGCCTGTGCAGAGTTTGAACCTCTGGGCAAGTAAACTGACAGATGCTAACTTACTGTCAGAAGCATTTGTGGTGTCACTGAAATAAAGTGCATCTAGTTCAACTGCAGATGTTGCTTTTAACAGGTATTTAGGTACATGCTGAGAGAGAAAAGAAAACATAAAAGGACTGATTCAGTCCTAAATAGCAATGTTACTGAATTTCACAGACTTTATGTGACAACCAATATCAGTAAGTCCTTAGCAAATTCATATGAAGAGTGGGGACCTCTTCATTGTCACCTCATACTTTCTGAGTAAAAACTGAGCTGCTCTGTATTATGTGGATCTGACCAGAGGGGACCGGGATGTAGGGTTTGGATTCTTGCTGGCTCTGCTCTGGATCCTCTGGCTGTGTCGCTGTCCAGTGGAGCTGCTAAGCCGATTGATCGTGGATGACCGAAGGCGACTGCTGGTGGATGCAGTTTCATCTGCTTCAGCTAGGAGGTCTGTTAGCTCTCCATCTCTAATCTCCTCTTCTTCTATAGAGTCATCTGTACAAGGATCATTTTTTTTAAGTCACAAAGATATTTTAACTGTTTATATCCTGTTTGGGAAAATGGTGATAGATATGTAAAGTATATTGGATCTGTATTACATGGGTTAGAATACACAAAAACACCATTACAGTCCTTAAGGGCTGCAATTTTGTCAACAACTTCTTGTGTAAGTAAAAAGATGAGTAACGATAAATGACAGTGTTTCGATTGCAAGTGCTTAATTAGCTGGAAGCTTTACCTATATTATGTGGATTGGCAGCACACTCTGGACAAATCCAATCTCCTTCAGTGTTTGTGTTTGATGATGATGATGTCAAACAGTCCATATGATATCTGAAAACATACAGCACATATCTGGAATATTACACGGAATACCTGTGAATTAGATGGAATCGTGTATAGTTATTTATAATAGCTTGACAGCAAAGAGTGTCACTTTCTTATCCTTATTAAGCTTTTATGACTAATAATCCCTGAAAAGTACTGAAAATGAGAGATTGAAAAATCAATGAAAAATGCTAATCAGATGTAACAGCACCATTACATAACAGTGTACACTGGTAGTCGATGAGTATGTCTGCATTTATTCATACCCTGAATCACACTGTATGCACACTAACAGCCGGTGCCTACGGTCACTCCTTCCACATTCCTCACAGATAATACCATCTCTCTCCTCCTCTGCATCAATAACCTTCTTCTGCTTCTTCACTTCAATCTGCAGCACAAGCAGTTAAACACCACATATTTACAGTAGAAAATGTTAGCATTCTATCACAGCAAAGAGGACACATATTGTAAATATTTACTTTCTGTTGAATGTTGCCTCCAGGATGCTGTCTCTGATGGATGAAAGCAAAGCTGATTCGATCCACTGGGCAAGTGTTGGCTGTCTGAGATTAAAGTCAGAGCAACTACATGTCTCAATTTCCCTTGGCGGTCATGTGTTTAAGATTGGACATAATGATTTATTATTTAATTTACATGTTGTGCGTAGACTGGAAGAGAAACTGTAATGTATCAAGGAAAACTGAGATGGGAATAAATCTTAAAAGATATCCGTATTAACAAGTCACTCCATCCACTCTTGTGCCTTGAAATCTTAATTTTTCTCACACCTAATGAAGAATCTGCCATTGAGGTGGGATAATTCTACATTAATGCTAATCACAGTGTTTCAAGGCTATTCTTAAATTAGATTTCTTATGTGCCATAATTCAAGAATTGATAATTATTCTCAGTTTAAGAAATGAGTGAAGTGAAACAGTGGAATTATTACTTTGGTATAACTGTTCTGAAGGAAAAAAATAAATTCATAAGACATTATAATAAAACTATATTACTTGTACTTAGGATAGAAATGTTTTATTCCACAGTCAAGACAGCTTAAGTCTATGTTTACCTGGGACCATTGGAGAATACAATCGAGACAAAAGCCATGATTGCAGTTCTGCAGAGAGCCCACAGGCTGTTGTTCAAAAGGACACAGGCAGATATGACATCTGTCTGACTGTAGTCCGGGAATAAAATCAGTCATCTCTCCACTAGCTCTTCACAACTACTCGATGGATCCATGCAGACATTCCTGCAAAATAAAGTATCTGTTACAAGTCAGAATCTACTTTCAGACTAGGCAAAGGAATCACACTGTGTTTTGGTAGAAACAAACACTGAGGGAAGGAGAGTAGACAATTTTAAAACTAAACTTCATCCAGAATACTGGATTGTTTTCTGAAAGGTTTCCATGTAGATTTTAACAAATTTTGCATTGTTATTTGTGATATTTTCACAATGAAAGACAGAGAATACAACAAATACGTCAAAGAAATACACTTTTAACACAGTAAAACAAAACTATTTGTCTTCAAACTAAGCATGAAACAATGAAATGTTTCTCTTATTATGTACATGGTATGTGCACAAACTAAATACAAACTCTCGTTGACGTGTTCGTGTGTGTTGTACTGATGTTGTGAATAGTAGCCAGTTAGCTTTAGCTCCGGCTATTATATTATAACGCCAGAAATGATCAGTAAATGGCACATTTCCAAACTAAAGCCGTTAATTAAATAAATATAGGCGCAATAAAGTTAAATGTCTGTGGACGCTATCCATACGAGTATATTTGTGATAACAGACAGGTTTAAAAACCATAAAATGTACTTAGCACTAGCCTGTGTTCAACAACTGATTTCCGGTCGCTGAAACAGTAAACCCAGTAAAAACAGTAAATCCGGCCGTGGTCCTTCATAATAAAACACATCACAATTCTAAACATTACGGAGCCTCTGGGTCCTTGAATAACGATTTTAATCTTGTGGGAACAAGTTATTATCTCGTGCGCACAAGATTATATATATATATATAATCTTGTGCGCACGAGATAATAACTTATATATATGTATATATATATATATACATATATATAGTATAGTACAGTATAGTATAGTTTTTTTTATAGTATACGTGTGTGTGTGTGTGTGTGTGTTATGTTATACCAAATAAACAAACCAAACAAAATCAAATCAAATCACCATAGTCTTTGAACCAAGGATCCAGATTTCTTACACAACAGGAGAAACTTGACCTGTCAGAACTTAAAACAAATTGGACTGCTTATACTTGGGCATTTTACTGTAATTATGATATATCAAACCCCCGGGCCAGCCTTCAGATATCTATACTTTATACATTTATTACATACTTTCGTGTGAGTGGGTGGTAAAATTCTAAAAACATGCTGTGTATCATCTCAGCTCACGCTATGGTTTCCTGCTCTTTCTTACACACCTACAGTGTGTAAGAAACAGGAAATTAACAATCCTGAACAACCGTTTGAGATGAGTTCCAGCCACAGCAACAAAACACAGGCTGTTCTCATGTTTTCAGTATATTTTTCATATCTGCCTTTGTAGATCAACTGAGAAACCCCCTATGCAACCTAGTAAGTACACTTCTTTTTATATGCACTTCATATCTAGTTCGTCCTACTTTATCTTTACATATGTAAGTGAAAAATTAAATCTACCGCTTAAGTGAAATGTCATGTTTCACTGATTCTCCTGGATTAAATCATTTTCTTGACTTTTGAAGTGATCAGCATTATTTAGTTATTTCTACATAATCCCCAAAACATGTTTGCATTAAACTAGTGTAAATGTCACCCCAGACATGTTTTAGGAAAAATGGACAAATCAGGATGATGAAAACTCCTGAGACACATTGTGTTATGAGCAGAATAAAAGAATAAATTATTATATTTGTTCCTCTGCAAAGTAGGCTGGGTGAAACAAAGTAAAAAAAGATGTAAATGTGAACACTTGTGTTGCTACAGGTGTTAAAGGGACACATTACCAAAGTAAAGACTTGTTTTCCAGTCCAGCCTGAAATACATCTATCGAGGCTGACTTACCGTTGACCACATTGACAAACACTCCACTGAATCTACTGATCTGCAATGATGAACGTGGCCACTGACAACAGCAGCATCCCTTCACCTGAGTACCAGTATTACTTATTCCCAACAGTCTACAGCCTGGCTTTAATTCTAGGTCTACCAGGAAATGTGGCTGCCTTCTTCATCTTCACCTTCAAAATAACTCCCCGCACAGCCTTCAGCATCTACATCAGCAATCTGGCTGTGGCAGACATAACCATCCTCTGTACCTTACCCTTTCGTATTCATTACCACCTAAATAGAAACAACTGGGTGTTTGGGGACATAGCTTGCCGTGTTACAGGAACTGTCTTCTATGCCAACATCTACATGAGCATCTGTTTTATGACCTGCATCTGTGTGGATCGTTATTTAGCCACTGTACATCCACACACCTATCTGAGGCTGCGGAGCTCCTGCTGGTCTGTGGTTACAAGTTTGGCACTCTGGGGAGTCACTGGGGTAGCCATACTGGTCTTTATCCTAATGGGACCTTTAGCAAGTAACAACAACAATGGCATCTTCAATCAGAGCTGCTTTGAAAATTTTGCCAAGCATGAATGGGACAGGCGATTGGCACCATACAGCCTGCTTAGCCTGATCTTTGGCTCACTGCTGCCATCTGGCATCATCCTGGTGTGTTACCCACTGGCTGCGAGACGCATCTCCAGGATTAGGACGAGAACAGCCCAGAGAGCCATCAAGGTCATTTATACCATCCTAGCCATAACTGTGCTCTGCTTCCTGCCCTACCATGTGGTATATCTGGTGCATCTACTTCAACGCATGGGGCTCATCCAGTGTGGCTCATGGTCTAACACCATCTACAATGCCAGGCGGGTCACCACAGCCCTGGTCACCCTCAACACATGCCTGGACCCCATTCTTTACTATGTCACCACGAGTCACTTCAAGTGGAAGAGCTTCAAGATTAGATGGCCCTGGGGAAGGGTCACGAGGAGGAGGGGTGTGTATACCATTGCAGTGAATTGAGTGAATTAAAACAAAAGTGAAGATGGCTTTTTTTTTNTTTTTTTTTTTTTTTTAGAAAAGTGTTTTATTCAAATTGGCTTTATACAACATAATAAAGGGAAAAGAGAATTGTTTATATCTCTGATCATAGGCAGTTTCATCTAGATTTGTAAGTATAACTCTGTAACCTTCCAAAAAAAAAAAAAAAAAANAAAAAAAAAAAAAAAAAAAACAGGACAGTCACTGTGGACAGAATCCATAGCGAATTTAAAAAATATATATCATTTCAATTAAGGAGTGCTGGAGGAGACTTGATGCAGATAAGAGATTTTTTTTTTTTTTTTTTTTAATCATAGTCTTAATTCTCAGTATTTGGGCACTGCCAGAGTGTTTTTAGACATAACAACTCAAGGAAGGAACAGCAATATATTCTTTTTAGTGTCAATTTCCATTTAAAATTTTTAGTTGGGGAAAACCATATTTCAGCACAATCCTGCAGGAAGCCCCTTTTTCAGCAGAGTTGAAAGGAAGCTGCCAAGGTCCTCATCCTGACAAAAGAAACCAGAATAGATAATCATAAAAGCTGCATTGTGGGGAAAATAGAAAGCCATATCTTTACACAAATTCAATGAGTCAGTGATGATATAAGAGTACATGGAAATAAATGAAAAATCAAATAATGTAGTAGAAACTGTAAACATGACAAGATTGTAAAATAATCAGTTTAAAATGTGCTAAATGTATTACTGTTGCTGTTAATTACTGTTTTTGTTAGGTTATAATAAATACCAAAAATCTACAGAAGTTCTTGCCTTTTTATTGTCTTAATGGCTGAAGTAAAAATCCTAGAGATTATAGTCTATCGTGTTACATTAAGTGAATGTAACTAGCAAAAACCAAAATAAAAGTGTTCACATTTAACACATTTTGTAAAACATGTAGCCTTTTGTTGTGGTAACTAGTGAACTCCATATTTTATCAGATTGTCATTGTAGACAAGAAATTCACTTGATCTAATTAAATAAAAAGCATAAAATTATTCTATTAGATAATTTAAAAATGAGCATCAAGTGAAAACGGCATACTGTCCATTCAAATCCATGTTTGAAGTATAAAAATTATTGTAACAATTACTTTGCTGCTAATTTGCTAACAAACCAATGATCAAAACAGACTATGTTTTAATCTGCCCATAAATATGTGATAAAATAGAAGAGCTATGACATGGGAGTAAAAATACACACAGTGATATGATTACTAAATATAGTTGCAGTTAGAAAGTGGTCAATTTTTTAATGCTCTGCACTTTTTATATTGTATGCATGTTGCAGTAGATCTAAAGCTGGCTTTCATGCTTTACACACACCATGTTAAACCACATAACCTGATAACTTTCCTTTCACTGCGCAGTGACTAAATTCAGCATACCAAAGTTTCCCCTCCCTCTGCTTTCACTCAGTCTCACTTTCTCTTTTAAAAGCCTTTTCAGATGACACTGAACACACACATTTGACAATGACGGTGAACATGGTTTACCTGATAGCTCCAAGAAAGCAGTAGAACCTTGGTGTGGGTATCTTCAGCGGAGGAGGACACTTTGATGACTATAGAATCCACCATGACTGTGCCATCAGGGAGGTGCTGGATTGTGTAACCTTTTAACACGCTGGATCACATAAACAAGCACAGCATAAGCTAGGAGTTACTTCATATATGGGCCTGAAACCATAATAACTAACCACCTTTGATTACTTGTCAAAAATGAAGCAAAAATAACATATTCAATTAACATATTCAATTCTAGCCTTTTATTGAGTCTGACATTTATGTATAGATTGACCTATTCATAGATCAAGTATCACACATTTTCTATAGAAAGAAATACAGTCAAGGAATCAAGGGTGTTTTTTTCTAATGTCAGATAGTGGAGGAGGATGGTTGACAAAAGGGATAAGGATTATGGGAGGAAGATAGAGAGATGGTGTAGATATGAATTATTTATCAAGAGGATTGTGTATGAGAACTGTGAAATAAGGCAGATGTGTTGGTCAATGCAGGAGGCGCAGCAGACTTCTTCCTCCTGCTGTGTTTCTCTCACCTCTTGAGATGTGTGTAGATTCGATGGAGTGTGTCAGGGTCGCTGTGGGGGTCCTGGAGCTGCACGCGGCAGGTGAAGCGTAACTGATGTTCATTGAGGCCCAGCTCCTTCAGGGCCTGCTCTGAAGACACCAGCCTCAGACTCTGTACTCGTGGGAAGATCATTCATAATAAAAGGGTACATTTCATTAGACTGCATCCCTAAAATTCTTTCATTTTGGATAGGATTTAGGATCATAAATTAGTATTCCAGTGTACTTACATTTTCTTTCATTATTAGAGTTCCGTGCATGGTGCGAGGTTTTTTGGGATCAGGCAGCGACCCTTCAACACAAGAAACAATTTTGGGATTATAGGGATACATTTTTCAGCCAGGTCTTGAGAAGCTTGAAAATTGGAAAACAAGCCCTTGGATCAAATATGAAAAATCCTTATTGTACTATCCTGACACACATATTGCTAACATTGCCTGCTTTTAGAGTCCCACCATCTCACAATAACATGTTACTATGACTACTGTGGGTTATGATAAAGGTAGCATGGAGACACATTACTATCAGTGTAAAAGTGTAAATAATACTGAGTAATAATTACATATTGTATTAAAATCAGAAGAAATAAAAATAAATCTGAGCTAAAAGAGATAAACTCTGTCTGATTCCTATACTAAACCGTCATTACTTAAGATTGCTGATTACTCCACAGACTTAAAGTTATTTCTAAGGTTTCTAAACTATCAAGAGAGCGTACCTCCGAGTGCCATCTCCCTCTTGAGCAGCTTGAGAGAAATATCCACAGGCACACTGGGGTTTGTGGACACAGTCGCCGTCTCTCCATTGGCTGGCATGTAGCAGTTTATGCCTGCCATTCCAAAACACAAACACTCACAATTTTGCAAACTCCTGCTGTGAGCGTGAACTTCCAAGCATCAAACGTCAACTACTTTCAGTAAGCTGAACATTATTGATGTGTATTTGCAGCTCTGCAGAAAGCAGCGGATGGAGTAAAAAACAAACAGTGAACTGTAACTGGAGTTGCACTTACTGAACTCCTGTTCAATCTTTCCCTTGAGGAACTCCATCTTTGCCGCCTCCCCATGTACCAGCAGCATATTGCGAGGTTCAGCCATACGGATGAGCTGCATAATGCCTTTGGCATCTGCGTGGGCACTAAATGACATGTACTCCACTTGTAGTTTCACATCCAACTGTCAGAATCATAAAGACAAATAAGTGAATGACCACAACAACATTTTCACATTGGTCACAATTCTTTTTTTGGCTTTTTTTTTTTTTTTAGCAACTTTATATGATCCGATAGCACACTGTCACAGGGAACACAGGAGAAAGAGGTGATGGCATGTGTATTCCATTAGGACCAAATTTAAAGAAATATATCTTTGTAAGGAGAAAAATAAATAATTTTCTCTTTCTTACCGTTGCTCTTCCTTCCATCTCCAGTTTCCTCTGTCCATTCAGGATTTTGTGGCCTATTGTCCCTTGTACACAATAACCAGGCATAATTACCTATGAAAAGAAGAACTAGTTATATATCAAGTAATGTTATCTTTAAAAATGCCACCCTTTCTTTATCAAACTCACCATATTCTTCTCATTTCCAGCCCATTTCTTGAAGATTTGTAAAGACTGACCAGCGTGCAGCATACCAGGTGTGGCAAACACCACCTGAAAGCGCACACATATCGATGTATTATACTGCACCGTGAATTTCATTATTACACTTCAACTTATTTAACTCTGCAGAAAAATAAAAAAAGACTCACCATAGGTCCAGGATTATCAGCATAGGAGCGATCAAAGGCTTTAATGTGCTTGAATTCAAACATGTTCCTCTGTACGAAAGTTTTTCGAATCTTCTGGTTGGTCCATGTTATGAACAACTTGTAGTAGTGATTAGCTTTCTCTGTTAGACCAGTGGAGAAGTAGATTGGAGCCTTTAGGTTCATTCTCTCCCTGTAGAGTGAGCAGCAGTAATGTTAAAGGACCATATTGGTATTTTTTTTGTTGTTGTTTTTTGCATGTTTGAACCCAATATATACAACCCACATGCATGTTATTGATAACCATTTCCCAAAATATATTACTGGAGCAGTAAATATTAGAATTGTTTTTCCTCCCTTCCAGACTGCCATTAGTTTCAGTTCATTCCAGCAAACTAGTATAATGAACTTGTAGAGACTTCAAATACGATTGATAAGTAATCCATCAATATGAAGGCTATTCAAATTTTTTGTCAAAGTAACTTTATTTAACTGGTCCAACACAGAGCTGCACGGAAGGAAATGTATGTCTCAGCCAGGCAATATAGTCCTAGGAGAAGATGGGTTTTACAGAGAATTTAAAAACAACACTGAATTTTAAGGTGGGTATATCACCCTGAATATTTGATTTTGAAAAATATGGCAAAATAACAGGAAAATTAAATTACGGTTTTATGTTTTGGAAACTGGTTGTCAGTAATGTAACGTATGCCGGGCAGTATTTACTGGGCTTAAATATGCAAAAACCCCGGTATTGTCCTTTAAGTATGTATTCATTAAGACAAAAATGTCACAGTAATTGTTTTACCAAGCTTAATAAAATTAATGCATCTCAAAATTGATGTATTCTTGCTACTTGCACATGAGATAATTTGTGACCATATTCTTTTATCCATTTAACAAGTTTGAAACTAAAATTGCCTACCTTATATCTCATATCATTCAACTTTGATCACTAAACTCTTTACTCTCACTGCTAGCTTTCATAGAGACTTGACACATTCATAAACTCACACTGGATGTTTAAGACCATAAAAAGAATAGGAATTTTGCTTAGGGGAGGTAGCATACCAAAATGTCTCCAACAGGATACAAAGTTCTTGTGCTCTCCCTAGGGCAAAAACAGGAATGAGAACCTAGAAACACAAAGTAAGAAAATAATGATCTTAGAAAAGTTTATATTGATTTTGTAAAATCTGAACTTTCTCTTCATGATATCTTGTGCAAGTAAAGAAAACAAAAAACTTCAGACAAGTATGCAATATTCAACTGACTGTAAATCTTACCTTTCCTCCTCTTTCTATTGCATCATGAACTTTCTTCAAGAAGTCCCTCTCTCTGCATCTTTTTGAATCACGGATGGTGGTGGCATACGTAGACTCTGAGATGAGGATGTCTGGACGGCACTTATCAATCCATGCAGCACTACAGACACATAATATAGCAGAAGATTGAAGAAACTGAACAGCATCTAGACCACATAAATAAAATACATACTACTCACCCTAAATGCCTGTCTGGTGTCATGTTATAGTCTCCCTACAAATGAAAACAGATTTGACATTATTTGAAGAAGATGATTATCAAATTCATTACTTTAAATCCAGTCTATGTATGTTTATACTCACAGTGTAGACAACAGACTCTGATCTCACTTTGATGTGCACCATGGCAGCTCCCAGCACATGGCCTGCATAGTATGCCTTGATCTCCAGCTCATCATCCACCTGCCATCAGCACAACAGACACAGGACACAGCTTTCTTAATAGTCATCAAAAGAGATGAGGAGCTGTGCAGATATACAAAAAAATAATATCAGTACTGCACCTGGACTGTCTGGTGGAGGTTCAAAGGTATCACTTTCTTCATGCAATCCTTGATCATCTGTGAAGTGAAGAAGTTGGTTTCTCCCTTTTTGTCAACTGTGATCTTCCTGAAGTCTTCCAGCAATATGGGGCAGATGGCCTTGGTGGGATGGGTCATGTAGATGGGTCCATCGTAACCCACCATCTCACTCATATATGGCAGAGCACCACAATGGTCCAAGTGGAAATGGCTATGATTTGGAACAAGTGTAAATATGGCATGTTTAATTTTTTTTTTCTCTTTTTTGGATAATAATTAGATAGAAATGGCTGATAGTAACTATTCAGATGACAAACCTGATGATCACACAATCCAAAAAGTCTGTCAGACGCCCATTCTGGGTTATATAAGAGAAGTCTGGGAAACGTCTCTGGAATTACAATACAGACTCACCATGACTGAGGATTATAACATGGCTGCTAAATATTCTCTCATTAAAGATGCAATAATTTTCACATAAAGCACTAACAAACTCCAGCATCCTGAGTATCTTATCTACATAAATATTATCACGAGGGAAAAGCTACTATTTACATCATCATTGTATCCCATGTGCATCCCACAGTCTAGCATTATGTTTTTGCCTCCAATAGAAACAAGGATGCAGCTGCGGCCCACATCCTGTCCAGCACCTTGGATAGGGAAAGATGAAGATGTGAGATGTTCTGAACTACAAAAAAAAAACAAACAAAAATAAAACAAAAAAAACAAAAAAAAAACTGGTTGTACAAATATCCTCACTAAACAGTAAAGCAAGGCATTTAATAGCTGTTTTCTACAATTGTAACAGAAAATACACATATTATTACAGTTATACAGAGCCTGGCAGTCAGTACAGATAAAGTTACAATAATATTTACTAATTTAAGATTGGCGGAACTAGCATTTGTGATGCTAGCTAGCGTCTGTACTCACCCAGCGGTGTTACTTTTATTTCAGGCATGTTCTTTCATCAGGATAGCCAATTTTTGTAGATACATCAGTGGCGCGGAGCCTGCACGGACAGACTGATTGCTTCTGAAGAATAAATCCCCTTTGCAAAAATATGTTTATCTAACTTATATACATGTAGGTCAGTTCCAGCAACCGAGTTTTGCTAACAGTGCCAAGCTAGCAGGATAAAATCCAAAATATCCGGTTTTTACATTCAAAATAAAACTACTTTTACAATTTGAATTGCAAGACCATGGAGTGACATAAAACAATTTAAATACGAATTTTAAAAGCAACAATAAAAATTGTACTTGTAATATCAATACAAAATACTCAATCTAAAGCGACGTTTCTTATCTTGACAAATTTTATTTTAAGCAATGTGGCAGTGTATTTTTTCCGTGGCTACAGCTACCAAGTGAATCAACTTCCTGGGACCAAATCATCTAAACGGACTTTCATTTTCAATTTTCTCATCGTACATCGTGGCTGGTATTTTACAGTCAAGATGCGTTGGAGTGAGTTTTTGATTACAATTCCGAGCAACTTCGTTGTTTTTATTTCGAAGGTATATCAATGATTTCCGGTGATTTTCCGATCTTGAGCATGCGCAGTAGAGGCGGATCAGCCTAAAAATGAGCTGTCATTTGATAGAGACGGAGAATAATTTTGCTTTCGTTTTTTAGATTCTCTCGCAGGTAATGTGTAGTTTCCATTGTATGCCACCCCATCGGTATCAACTTCTAATCGTTAGCCTGATTTGTTCCTTCACTTATTATGCCTTTTTTTGTGTGTTAACAGCACTTCCTCAGAACATCATGGCAGGTTCTGTGGCTTTAGATGAGCAGAAATTCTGTTTCCAAGAGGTCCTGGACACTTTCAAGCTATGTCTGTCGGAGAACAAAGAAGTATTTACTGAACACTATGTTGCTGGGTGGCGTGGTCTTGTAAAGTAAGTGTTTTAGAACCCAATGATGATTTTTCCAATTGACTTTCTCATTGTACTGTGTGTGATAATTTCAAACATTACCTTGCATAATATTCAAATCTCAGATTTTTAACTGTAACAGATCAGATTGCAGAGTTATTGACAAATTAAATATGTTTACCCCCATAACAGGTTCTTGAACTCCTTGGGGAGTATATTTGGCTTCATTTCTAAAGATGCTGTCAACAAAATCCAGATCCTGGTCAACTACCTTAATGGCAAGAATGGATCTCAGTATGTGACCATCCAGTCAATGGTAAAATACGAGCTGGAGAATGAACTAGTAGACCTAACCAAGAGAGCCAGCCATCCAGAATCAGGCTGCCGTACTCTACTGAGGCTCCACAGAGCACTCAGATGGCTGGAGCTTTTCCTGGAACGTCTTCGCACCAGTACAGAGGACAACAAAACATCTGTCATGTGTGCAGAGGCCTACAATGAATCTCTGGCCCAGCATCATCCCTGGGTGGTCCGGAAGGCTGCTGGCATGGCTTTCTGCGTGCTCCCTGGGCGGTCTGCTTTCTTTGAAGTTATGAATGTAGGCACTTCAGAGCAGGTTGTGGCCATGTTAGGTGAAGCCTTACCTCTTATCTCTGAGGTATATCAGATCACAGAGGAACTTTATGCTCAGCATAATCTGCTGGACTTACCTTAGATAGCAAGAGGTACAAATTTTTGCTACTAACATGCAGCATGACTTAAGTCAGGGTAGGAATAATAGGGTGTCTTAATAATTTAATGTTAGATGATCAATGCAAAGTATCTACAACTTATCCCTGCTGATGGTTTATCAACATATCAACTTATTTTTTGATTAAGATGTGTGTTATGTGCACAGTCTTGGGCATTATTAAGCACTATTTAAGTCAGACACTAAACCCATAGTCAGACATTGTAGGACTAGATCTATAAATGTTAAAAACTGTTAAGTACCTCCAGCTTATTCCAGTTTTAATATAAAATGAATGTTAATTCTAATGTTACATGTTTATGACAAATCTTGGAGAAGCATCGAGTCATAATCTTTTTAATTTAGCTTTTTTCGTACAAGAAGGGAGCTGCAGTAGAGCCCAAAAGTTTCTGTCACTAGTACCCATCTGTTTGTTTTCAGTATTTATGAAAAACTAATCAAATTGTTTTGACTGAGAAATATATTATGAACTAATAATGATAAATCAAGATTTTAATGAATTTGAGAAAATGTTCAAATGAAATATATGATATTGTCTACAATCTCTTTGATAAGGTTTCTGAAATTGCTATACCATGTTTTATTCAAATATCAACACATATGTATGTGTTTTAGTAATACCAGATAGTGGTATTACTAAAACACACACAATGAGTAAATTTTAATATTTTCTTCTAATAAAAGTACAGTTGAGCTACAACCAGCGCACTGCAAACTTCATGAGACAGTCATAGTTAATACAAATATATTTATTGCCTCAACAAATAAATCTAAATGGGCAAAAAAAAAAAACAATCCCAAAATTTTATTAATGAAGGTGGGGAGCAAATAATCATAGTTTGAACTTTGTGGTTGCAGTCACAGTTACATAGGGGGGCAGCCTGCATGAAAACAAGAATGCAATAGTGCATAAAATCTGCAGTTGACTTGAACAGCATCAGCCATTTACTGACCAAAGAAAAGGTCCACTGTATTATGTAGATTCAGGCATGGAAGTGTGGTGCTGACTTGCATGACTTTAACTAGACCTCAACCCAATATATTGGAGAACATTTGAAAAGGGGAAAATGCAAAATATACTGTAATATCCGAAGACAAGGATGCTCTGACAGAATGCTGGAATAATGTAGATTCTGCAAACCTCATAAAAATCATTCTTAAATATTCACTTTTTTGTCTGCAAGTACATCTTAACATTTTTATCCAGCATAAGCAAAGAGATCATGTACTTTCAAAATAGTTTTTTTTTTTTTTCTTTTTTAGTAAATAATGAAACAAAAGTTCTTGGTAGCCAAGTTTTAACCCTGCTGCACTAATCTCAGTGTAGTTTTTACATTCTATGTAAACTATAAAGGATGCTATGTTTATAACTATGGGCAGGTTTTAAGGCACCTGTAACAGTTAAAAATTTTAATGTTATATCAATGTATTAATCAGTTGCTAAATGTGGACTGTATGACTATTACAAGATGTAATTTCAAAAAGAAAAAAATAGGCTGCAGAGCCTAATAAAATGATTTTTGATTGGTTCCTGATTGTATGTTTTTGTGATAGATTTATTCGATAACCATTAATAAAAGAGGACATTACAATGGTAAGGAGAAAACACTGAATACTGCATGTGCTTATAATTCTAGACTGTTGATAGTAAATTAGATAATGGTGTCATTAAAATAAACTTTTATTTAAATGGGTACCTAAACTCCAGTTACACCTGTAGTCGTAGAGCTCAAGTAATTTTTATGACTAACTTAATTGCAACTGCAAGCTTCCAACACCAGGGGGAGCCTCCGTTGTCAAGGCAACCAGACTGTCAGGGTAACTTCACTGACGCTAAAAAGACTTCCTGTTGAATCTATACAGACTCGTAAACAATCTGTATGAAGGTAATTCCGCAAATCTAACCTATGATTTATCTACAGCAATATGGATTTACATTTTCATAGAGAAGGATTATAAACCTGTGTGTGTTTAAGTAAAGAGCATGTTGTTAATTTAGCTGACTTATGTTTTACGTTTCTCCTCAAGGACTTAGGAAACTGAGGCTCTTAACTGACAGGCCGTCCTGAATTCTGATGTAAGGAAGAACTCTACACCTGCAGATCAATGCATCTGACAAGGCCAAAGTCATCCAAAGGGCGAAGAAGACCCACTGTAGAGCATTCTGTATATGCAGGAGATGACACAGACAGTATCCAGAAGCCACCTGGGACTCCAAAGTCTCCTGCATACAACAGGCAGGACAGCCAACTCCACATGCGGTCCCAGTCTGCGCTCAGGCAGACCAGCCAGCATAGTCAGGATGAAGTTGTACAAATGCTACAGCTTGTCCCTGCTGCTCCACCACTGTCTTTAAACAAGTACAAGGTCCTTCCATCCATTGAGAGAAGACCATCAGAAGTGAATCCAAGTGAAGGCCTGGACAAAAAGATGCCCAAGAGCAACCTATCTGATGATGCTCTCTTCCAGCAACAGCAGAGGCACAGAGAGCCAGATCCACCCACAGTGATGACACAGGCTGTGACCCACAGTAACCCAGATCTCAACCTCAATGTTCAGCTAATGCCCCCTGACCCAGGCTCTATAATGGCCAGAGAAGTCAAAGAATGCTGTTCTTCAGCTGGTGCTGGTAGTTTGCTGCTGGCAATCAGAGCACCGTGTGGCAGGAGGTTTCAGCAGTACTTTAAGCCTACAGATGCCCTGCTGATAGTGAGAGCCAGTGCAGAAGCCAAGTACAGATCCAAGTATGGAAAGGTTTCCATTGAGACCATGGATGTGCCACGCAGGACCTTCACGGACATGGATATGACTTTGGCCCAATGTGGCATCCTGAACAGATCAGTGCTGTGCATCTCTCAGAATGACAGTTTAGTGGAACAGGAGTGAGATTCACACTTTTGTTTTGCTGTTGAATTTAAGCCCAATGCTGATAATACATTGAATTGGATTTTGCTTCATTACCTAAAGCAAATGTTGAATCAGCTGACTAATAACATTTGGGAAACTGTCTTCCATATGTAATAATTCACATAAACCATAACTTTTTCAGGTTGCTTAACAAAAAATGCTAAAATGCTGGCTTGTGAGGACATTTAACAAGGTTTCTGTTAAGTGTTTTAGAAAATCTGATTGCCTGTTATGTGGTACTGACATTTGATAACAAAATTAATGTCAGTAGGCCTGCTGAAAAAATCCTTATTAATGTAGCAACGAAATGATCTCAATTTGCCACTTTACAGAACCATCACAACTGTTCTCATATGCCAAATACAATTAATCCAGAGGCAAATACATACTAGTTTCAGATAAATATCCTGTTTTTATTATAAATACTAATATGCATTTAAAGTGTAAATATATTTTAGTTACTCTTGTGACTGATTTTTTTTAACTTTGAAAACTGTAGTGCTGATTTATCATTTCTATTAACCCAAGAGTTAAACACATCTCAAGCATGATGAAAATTTTAAGAAGCATTATGATTTAGCAAATGTATTTCAATATAAACCCAGCCCTACAACTGCTGCTTTTGCTGGACAATTTTATTATAACACCATTACAAACTATTGAATAGTTCAAAAACTATTCAATGTTGAATTTTTACAATTGAAAAGGGCAGGGTATATCAAAATGTTACATAATGATTATCTTTATCAGCTTATTTTTAAACATACCTGTGTTAATATTTTGTTCATTTAAGCTTCTGAGGCATTTTTTCCTTATCAACATGTTTAATACAATGATGGAAACTGATAAAGGTGCCAAATGTTTTCCACTCACAAGACAAAGCTGTCTGGCAAAAACAACCCAATAAACCAAGTTAAGTATCAGGAAATCGACTTTATCAACTACTGATAACAGGCTGAAACAGGCATTCAAGTCGTGCAAGGATATACTGTAGCATCCCAACTGAAGCTTAACTAAGCTATGCAAAGATATACTGTAGATAAGACATTCTCATATCCCAGCAGAATCCACCTTCACACTTAGTATCACAAAATCAATACAAATCAATCGTTAACACTGCAAACCTTAAACTCTTAATAACAGCTAACTGTTAAATAAACCACTTTTAAGTTAGTGAGACACTCAAATGTTGAGGCTTAATATGATTTAAGTAAGATCAAATAATAAAGAAACAAGCAAAATGAAAACTAAGTGCAAATGTTGGCATGAACTACTGCCACAAAATATCTGCATAGTCAAGATTAGAGACTGCCTCTCATGTAAACAAACTCCTGAAAGGACTTAAGTCAACACTTAAGCAACATATCTAACTGCTTCAGTATTAGGCAGGGCATACAGCCATGTATTCAGTTCATCAGCCTCTCAATTTCAGTAGGATCCTCAGTGTCCAGTTTCAAGATCTTCCTGTCTGAGAAAAGGGGGAAAAAAAAAAAAAAAAAAAAAAAAAAAAAAAAAAAAAAAAAATCAAGTTAATCAGGGTAAGAATGGCTAAATAGAACAAACTGAAAGAAATGGAAACCTACTGAAATGGTCCTCAATTTGGTGAATGAGCTCCATGCTCTCTTTGCTGTCAACCATATTGACAGCAAATCCTTTTTTGCCAAAGCGCCCTGTGCGGCCAATGCGGTGAAGGTATGTGTCATTGTCAGCCATGCCATTTTTGTCAATGGGGAGATCAAAGTTTACCACAATCGACACTTGTTCTACATCAATACCTGTAACCAACATAAGCACAAAAGTAATTTGATGTATTTCAACTCACGTCCTACATTAAAGAAGAGTTTTAAAAAGTTGCAAGTTGTAAAAACTTAATCTTTTACCTCTGGAGCACACATTCGTGGTCACAAGCACCTTTTCCTTGCCATGCCTAAAGCGCTCGATAACACAGGCTCTCTGCTCCACGGTCATTTCCCCACTCAGCAATGCCACCTGGTGGCCCTCTGTGATGAGCTGTCTAGTCAGCCAGGCAGCCGTTCTGCGAGTCTGAAGAAAAAGCATTAGCTTAGCATTAGACATGCTGACACTACATATTAAACAAGTACTAATAGTATGTTAATTTTATAAATCTGATAACTTTAAGCATGCATACTACATAGATAGCAATACTAAATATGGGAGGCATGATCACTACAGGATAAAGGATCATTATCATGGATTCCAAAAAAAAAAAAAAAAAAAAAAANGAGAGGAGCACCACCTGGTGCTCCTCTCAATTCTCCAACACCAGGTGGTTGACAACCAACAGGTGGTGGTTGGACTTAGATGTGAATGTAATGGATCTGTCATTAGGATGCTCAACATAGCAGACTTACATGGCAGAAGATCACAGCCTGTGCAATGGTAAGGATTGCATATAGATTACAAAGTGCTATGAACTTGTCCTCCCTGTCCCCGCAGACCACATAGATCTGCTTGATGGTATCCAGAGTCTCCTCTTCACGCTTCAGCCTGATGATATTTGGGTCAGGAACCACTCTCTCTGCAAACTTCCACACAGAGTCATCAAATGTCGCAGAGAAAAGCAGCATCTGACAGTCCGCTGACAGCAGTCTGCATCAGGAACAGGAGAGAATGGACAAAAATATTAATGACAAAGGATGACAGAAGCTTGTTGGCTGAACTGACAAAAAGTGAAGGTCAGTCATATACTTTATATTATCATTTGTTCTTTGAAAATCCCACCTGTGGATACGAAGGCTCTGGTCGCGATGACCCTGTGTGGATATCATGACATCAGCCTCGTCCAGCACAAACACCGAAATCTTTTTGGGGTCAATCAGCCTGTACTTGGTGCACCAGTCCAGGATTGTGCCTGGTGTTCCAACGACAATCTGCTCCTGCAGCTTTGTGCCTCGCTCCACTTAACAGAATGCAGGAAGTCATTGATAATAACAGCACAAACAAATCTCCAAATGGCAACAAATTCAGCAAACAAATTCCATCAGAGGTTGTTGTTCAATATTCTTACCTCTGTTGCCCCGAATGGCATATGCAAGTTTCACATCAGGAGAAAATTTTCCCATTTGCTCAATTACTTGACCAATCTGCAGAGCAAGCTCGTATGTTGGCGCAACACAAAGGCACTGAAAAAAACAAGAGTTTTTTTTTAATTGGTGAGAACATTTCAAGATTAACGAGTCAACATGGACATTGACCGGCTGGCGAGCTACATGTTATGATTACCTGAGTCCATGTATTAGCTGGATTTACATGGCTGAGCATGGCCAGAGAAAAAGCAGCAGTTTTACCTGTGCCAGACTGTGACTGGGCAATCAGATTCTGAGGTCTGGTACCAGAGAAAACAAGTAAATGAGTCAATTGTTGGCCCTGTCAAATATAATTAAAAATTTAACAAACAATGCTGAGGTGTTAAATTCAGATTAAAATTAATAGCTGTCAAGTCATACAAAGGCAACCTAAATAGCTTCTAAAATGACATGTTTCTCTGGGATTATTTTCCCTATGGAGACCTTGCAATTACACTGTTTTCATTCTTGCCGAGTGACACGTAGCTGAGTGGTAACTAAAGTGTAATTCAACACAGCTATGAAACACTCAGCTCATAGTAATATGCATAAAGATTCAAACGAGTTGGTTTAAGTAGCTTTTTCATGTAAACTGCATTTAAATGCAGACCCCCACCCCCACAGCTAATTTGTAGCTGAGGTGATGCTGATTCAGCAGCATGCAAACAGTTTTATCTTTAATAGTTAAAGAGATAGATCCAGAAATTAAAAAAAAAAAAGTATTATCATTGTTTCTTTCTCTTTAGGCCAGTATATTATTAGTACAGCCTTGACAGAGATATGTGCTTTTCTAGTAAAACAGCAAAATTGATTTCAGACTTCAGAGGGTTAAATAAAAGTATTATGAGGTTAAGAATACCCAAACTCAAAAAAGAAGAAAGAAATTAATACTGAGCAGTACAAACGCAACTCACGGCTGTGCCAGCATCATGGGCAAGGCATTCTCCTGGATCCTGGAAGGTCGGTTGAAACCCATTTCGTACACCCCTTTGAGCAACTCAGCTTTCCTGTTGATCATGTCAAAATAACAGGATTGAGTGTGTGGGGGGAAAAAAAACACCACTTCTTTCTGTAGTATCATCAATGAAAGCCAATATATTACGGAAAGTTGTTATCGATGTCAAAAGGGGGCTGTCCTTGCACTCACAGCCTGAGCTCCTCAAACGTCTTCACAGAGTACAGAGGGGACGTGGGGTCCCGCTGGAGAACCTCCACCTGGTTTCTGTTTCTCACCAGACTGTGGCGGACAAGTTTATTCAACAAAGACTGCTCAGCCGGGTCAAACTTTTCTCCGGCTTCAGTCCAGCCACTTTGATCCACTTTTCCCTCATTTTTTCTGCATCTTCCACTTTCAGCACTTGTCGTCACAATGTTTCCTGCAAAGGTGAGAAAATTAGCTTAGAACGTCACACGCCATTTGGAGTTGAAACTAAGTCAAAATGAAATGAGGGAAAAGTATATATTTACCATTTATGTCATCTCTTAGCAGAATTCTACCACTCAGTCGATGCAATTTATTTAAGGAAGCAACCTGGTCAGTGAAAATAGTTATACGTTATGAGGACAATAAATACTGCTAAATGCAACTAATTGAATTAGCAGCTAGCTATCATTAGCTGCGTTAGCAAATGTGCGCTGAGCTAATTAGCCAGCGTTTGGGCTAATTAGCTAGTGTTCCGCAGCTTAGTAAACTTTTAGACTTACCTTTACAGATACAGCTTCTTGATCGTCAACCGCCTGCGACCAGGAATCTCTAAACATTTTCCAGCGATAAAGGAGTATTTCTGTAAAAGAACGTTTATTATGTGGTCTCCTGTGGGATCACCCTAATAAACCTGATTTCCTTTTCCTTTTTATATAAGTAGCTTCAGTGGTGGGGGTTGGGCCGTGCGGGTTGACTTATGACAGCTGCATACGTAACTTAGCGTTCACGCTCAAATCAGTCTTTTTGGAAAATATGACAATGAAAGCGTTTATAAAAAAAAAAAAAAANAAAAAAAAAAAAAAAAGGAAAGAAAGAAAAAAATAACGATTGCAACTATATGAATATTGATAACATTAACTGCAAGCTATTTGGGATGAAAGGAGGTGCAAAGTTGAAGCGGATTCTGGTCCACAGCTGGTTTATCCTTGTTTAACGTTATATACTTATATAGTTTGACTTTAAGTTATCAAGTAACTGCCTGGTAGTTTATTTAACTTGTTTATGTCACACTACAACTAGATAACTCTCTATTTAGAATAAAAGACTTGAATGCAGGATAAGTTATACCTACGAGTTTAGACATTGTGGAGAAAGATTACGAGGAACACCTGAACTCATCATATTGTTTTTTTGGAGGGAGTCTTCTGACACACATCACTCAGGTAGTATTTTTTTTCCAAGTACAGTAAATATATGTGGATTGTTGTAATCTTTATTTAACCCTTCAAAAACTGATAATGTTATATTTTACAATATATAATTGTATAGCATGCGTTGTTATCAGCCAGCTAAGCTAACACCCAGACAAAAGCAAACGTGTGCACATGCAGTGTCAAGTTCAGTTGACGGTCTGTTTTCGTCCCTAAGCTAGTGATATTAAAAGTAATATTTGTGATCGTCACCAATTCAAACTCAGACAAAATCCAAAGGACAAAGAACTAAGAACATTTCTGTAATTTTATTAAGTAGAGCTGCTTTCTGGATAAACGTGAACACGCAGTGAAATTGTGAGTTCTGCTAAGCTGTGTTTTCTGTGGTCTCAGCTGCAGTCCTCACAAAGTCTCCCTGGTTGACCTTAAGCATGTTTACCAGAGGATTTATTTTTTATTTATTTATTTATTTTTGGAAGACTTCCAGTTTTAACACATTCAGATATACAGTGTTAGCTCACCTTTCAGTTTCTGAGATTGATTTTCACAAGTACTGAAAGACTGTCCACCACAGCACAAATCCTAAATGTGCTGAATGTCTCATTAACTCACATAAACCTGGTAAGAGAGATGAGAGAGAGAGAGGTTGAGAAGCTGATAGCAAGTGAGAGAGGAGGTGGTGTACAGACCGAGCTTTATTGGCAACAGATTAATTCAATTTGGAGGTGGATACTGCTTGCAGACAACACACACACACACACACAAACACACACAAAACACCATCCACATTTTCACCACTACCAAGTGATTTGATAGATATATAATAATTGTCATGGTAACCTCTCAAGAAAACAGATGGATCAAATAATGTGATCAAAAAACATGGAGATAGCCAAAACACCCACATTGGATTTCAAAATATTAAGGGCTTTCCAATCACACTAGAGTAAGAAATAGAAAAAGAAACAGAGAGATTATGAATGATATTAGGGAGACGTAGTGTTTCCTGCTATCTACCCCCAGCTGTTCTTCTCAGGCATTTTCCCCCTCTCCTAACGTTGCAATTCATTTACGCTGCTCCCTAGCTTTCAAAAAGAATGCCTGAATGATTCTTCTTGTCATTGATTTTAGGGAGAGCTGGAAAAAGTGGGTGGTGCTGATGCTTTGTATGGATAGGGGAGGGGAGGGAGGATGTTTATTGGTAGCACTGGACCCTCTGTCTCAGCAGCCCCCCCACCTCCACTCTCTCTCTCTCTCTCTCTCTCTCTGTCAGCAAAGCTCTCCAACTCCAGCAGNACTCTCTCTCTCTCTCTCTCTCTCTCTGTCAGCAAAGCTCTCCAACTCCAGCAGCCACAGGGAGGAGGAGGAGGAGAGAAATAAATGAAAGTGTTTATAACCACATGTTGCTGTGCTTGATTGAACTGCAGCAGCGGCACTTACCTACCGTCCTTTTCCTTGCATTGTACCCCTTACTAACGCTGTGGCTATTGCATCTGTAGCATCTGCCACCTGTGGCAGCACTCCTATTCTCTCTACGCCACAGAGAGAGAGAACAAGAAAGGAAGGCAAGAGGGGTCGGAGAGGAGGAGGAGGATATCTTTCATGGTGGACTTCTGAAAGAGAGAGAGATCCTCACTGCTTACCCAGTTGATACAAATGAAAGGTAAGATAATTAAGCTGATGCTGTTATGATATCAGATGCATTTTCATGCTGCAGCATCTGTCTGCACATAAGTGATGATGCATATATGATACATCATTGTTATTTGAAGAATATGTTAGAAGGATAATATAAGACCATCAGTGATGTATCTTGATTTACACTGAGCAGCTATACAGACATTGTTTTTCAACAGGTGGTTGCACAGCATCAGCTCACTGTTTTGACACTAATGAGTGTAGAGTATGGCAAGGCTGACAGAAAATGCTAAGAGTTGATGGGATGGTCTTTTAGCAAAGCCCAAAAGACTCGGAATGATTCATAAGACTGAACCAGCGAGGTGAGGAGCACCATGGAATTGCCACTTTTAACACTAATTACTACAAGCTGAAATACCATTTAAAAAAAAAAAAAAAAAAAAAAAAAAAAAAAAAAAAAGGCTGCTTTGGAAAAACTGACCTACCAGGTCACTGAAGCATAATGCTAATTTCACATTACTTATTTAGAATTGAAATTACATTTATGTAATTTAGGTTTATATTAATGTATTGTTCCATTTCTGCATGTCATTTATATTATACTGCATCTTACAGCAAGTTCTTTCTGACAATAATGGAATAATTTGTGCTTGAATTTCACTTTCAACAGCATTTAATCTAAATTAAATCTTCCTTTATTCACCTGTAATGGGAAATTGTTTCCATAGAAGGACAAAGAGATGTAAATGTATAATACTTTCAGCTTCCCAGTCTGTAGTTTACTAGACACTTGATGGCACTGTTGTCACAGACAGAAAAGTAGGGTTAAATTTCATCTGTATGACCTTTTCCTCACCAGAAATAACCACGTGGTGCCAAAACCCCAGTGTGGCTTTTAGACAGACTGATCTTATTTGTCAGTAGATTTACGGATTCTGAAAGACTTCTTATAGCACTTTGAATTTAATATGTCTGTGGAGGAATTGGACCTGTGTCAGTTTTCCATATGATTATGTGGATTATAATGCCAGGAGATCACCTATTCTTTTAGTTGCAGACACTCATAGCATCACCAATAATGGCATACTTTGGAGACAATATTGGTCAGTCTGCAGGCAAGGCAAGCAGCGCTGTCTCTATGGAAATTGCTTTCGTCATAACACTTCCTATCAAGCCTGTGCTGGGGCTCTGGTCTTGCAGCAGAGACAGACCCTTGACAGCACATAACCAAGATTGCTAGTGGGTGAGATGACATTTACAATGAGGCACAGCCCAGGAGCGGTGGCTAATTTTATTATTTATCGGCTATAATCAGCAATTCTACATTCCACTCTGAGCATCGTTGATGTATCTGAATGTCCTTCCCCTCTCATAACACTGACTATTGCTTTAAATGAGTTTATCTCTGTTATTATATTATTGTTGTAATGATGTTTCTAGCCTAAATTAATTTTACTGCTGTGATTTTTTTTCTCATATATATATATATATATATGTATGTATTAAGTTAAACAAAACTACACATGGTCTAAGCACCTTTGTCACCCATGACTCTCTGGATCTGTGCTATGTAAAAGAATATTATTCAGGTTAAAATGTCTGCAAAACTTGATGTACTGGACAGACATCTGGATGGCAGCCTCATCTAGTTTCTGTATTGAGACCCTGCTGTGTGTTTGATGTTATTGCTAGGTAACAAATTGATCAAGAGAAAAAAGGAACAAAGGCTTTCTACAGAGAACAGCTTGCAAATTTTGTACTCTTGACATACAGTATCATTATCTGATGAGAATATTCTCTGAACTTCTTTTGACATGTGGCAACAAACCAGAAATCTAAAACCAGCACCATGCCTGGACTCATTAACAAGGAGAATCGGAGTGCTCTGCCTCTCAGTGTCTCTGACATCACTTCCTGTGTCAGGGGTTATACTTTGGCCATGACAGCTTCTATGACTTATGAAAATATTGAAGACCATGCAATTGAGGGTGAGTACGCCTATAAGACGTTAATTCAGGTTATTCAGTTAGCCTTAGGTGCAACATGTAACCCATCCTTTGCCCTGAAAATCAAAATAAATCCTTTCCTTCTACTCCTGTAGTATCCTTAAATCTGTGTAATTGCTGCTTGTCTGCTTCTGGCTCATGCACTCATCTTATTTTTTTCTCCCTTGCTGCAATTGAACTGCCATTTAGGAATCTTCATTTATCCACTGGAGGAAAATTCCATTGTTGTGGGGTTTGAGGCGATGATATCCAGTCAAATTATAACACTACAAATCAAAGACAAGGCAAAAATTGATGACTGTTATTTGGACTGTTGCAGCACATCTAATGGAACCCCCCAGAGCTGTAGTGGTAAGAATACGTTTTGTTTTGCAAAGGTATCTAAGTGAAAAGCCCACCAACTGTTATCAAATTATGGTTCTAAATATGCAATTATGTAGATACAGATGGATTAATATAATCTCAGAAAAGTATTAGCTTTTTTTTTTGTTTTATGTTGGCTTTAATAAGCAGTATATTTATAGGACATAATGGGATATGACATGATAAAGGTTTTATAATAAAGAACTAGAAGTATATGAAACTGTTTCTGTAGAAATAAGCCTGAGTGCAGTCATAAAGGAAACACAATAAGCCTGAGATTGTTGGGGAGAGCTTTCTGGAAAATAGCTGCCCTCACAGATAAGTCTGGTTTGGTCTTAAATCTTATGGTTTGAGGATGGATCAGGATATGCTCAGAGATCTAAAGTTGTACACAGGCTTGTAAAGTGCTGGGAGTTCTGAGCTGTAACTGAACAATCAGAAGAGCTTAGGCAGGTCTTAGCTGAATGAAAAAATTGTTCCCACTGATCCTTTGAGAGTTCTGCTTGTAAATGCTTTTAATTAGATTTTTTAAATAATCTAGTCTGGTGTTCCAGGGCACATAGTGATGGATGAAGATTTGGAGAAGACCGTGTTAGTAGTTAATCTTGGGATCATCCCTCCTATGGAGACAGTCCACATTCTGGTCAGTACCTCCTCTGAGCTCTGCACCCTCCCCAGTGGGGGCATCAAGGTCTCATCCCCGCCAGTGTGCACGCCTCGGGTGCAGAGGACCATCAATGAGGAGCAGGGACTATCCCCAAACTTCTCCAGAGCGTAAGAAAAGACTAAGTCATACAGACATTACACAGTTTGAAACAGTTGGTACTCCAACAAATGACCAACAATGGAAATGGAAAAAGTAACAACCACCCAGAAACAACTGCAGCATTTTATGTGCAAAATTAAGCTTAATGACATGACATGATAAACATTTTCTTGGCAAAAAACGTACTGAATCTCTAAAAATCACATGAAAATGGGAAAAGCAACTTTCATGTGATTTTTAGATATTCAATACGTTTTTTTGCCAAGCACCTCCATCCTGAAAAATCTATTTGGTCTCACACTGTTCTACAAATCTCCAGCAACTATTTCGTCATGTTACATGTTATTCTAATATTCGGTGTTAAAGCTGAGAGCTCCACTTGATTGTTGTATGGTTTGCCGCTTTAGGAGGGACAGGCATACTTGTGCCTCAAGTCCTCACGATCAAACTTCCAACGCCACCCAGCTGTGTTTGGCCTCACTGCTGGAGGAGAAGACCATCAACTCCATGGACTATGAGTTTAACTTCCAGCTAGAGATACGGGCTCCCTACCTCCTGGCAGGTTAGAGAATTATCGGGTGATTCTGGTGCTATGTTTGCAATGATATACTGTAGATTTTCGAAGTGCTGTTCTACTTGTCAGCTGTGAAACTGCACTATAAAAAATTAGATATGCTGCTTTTGCCAGTTTGTATCACAATATGATCACTCTCTAATCATGAGCTGCCTTTTCGTGCTCCTTATAAACGCTTAGGTCTACATTGTGTCAATTACTGAAGGACTAAGGAAAAACACTGTTTTTTTGTGAATTTGTTTGTGGGTGGGCGTATATCTGTGAAATCAAGCTGACTGAATTTTGTGCCTAAACCTTATAAATGTTTAATTTTTACAAGATGATAAATTGACTTCATGTGTTTTGGCATGCTCCTTTAGTCTTGAGCTTTGGCAGAATTAGTAGGAAACACCAAACCTGACAAACTTGTGGTAAATTTAGCATCATAGAAATTTTACACCCATATTTACTACTTTGTTGGGTTGTTCATGTTTGTGCAAACTGCAGCAGCACTTGAAAGCATTAGTATACACTTGATTATGCTCTTTAAATATTTATTAATATGGGCTATGATATGCATATGAGTAAATTCATGTATTATAGCCACCATGATGTAGGTGCAGTAAATTGGGGAGCTGCCGATTTTTATAACCTTTACTACTGGATATACAAATGGAGACTGGTTATTGATCTGCTTTGGTGGCTGCTCTGCATAGGTGTAGAGAGCCCTTCTCATGCCATCCGAGCTGATGCAGACCCTCTGGCCCGCTCTGCTACCAGCATCGTCATAACACTGGCTGACAAGTACACTTATGACTGTCCTGTCAAAATCCTAATCTACCCCAGCGGTAGGTCTGCACACTCAGCGTTCACTCATAGCATGACACTCCAATTAGTCTTTCTTCTTCTCTCAAGTACAATATTTTGAAGGTGTTTATCTCGCTTCTCTCAAACCATAAGCATCTGTTACACCATGGTTTTATATAGGCATTTAATCAGATCGGTGGCGAGGTGAGTCACCGTCTCATTTCACGTGTGTGTGTGTGTGTGTTGTCAGTTACTAACTGTCCACCTGTTATTAATGTATGACATGCTCATAGAGTCAGACTCCAGTGCGTGGGCGAGCAGTATAAGGTCTTTTATTCCTTGCTGTTCTTTTGCCTTCACTATCATCTTGTCCTACAGTGTGTGTGGGTCTGTTGTCTCCCAGTGGCAGGAGTGAGCCTTGGCCTTGCTCATCCAATAGGCCACTTATGAGGGCTTTGTCCACAAACAGACCTGCGGCCAATAATGGTGCACAATTTAATTCAGCCCAGAATGGTGCTGCAGTTTCAATCACAACATGGTTGCTAGCAGAGAATTGGGAAGAACTGAGAAAAGGAGTACTTGCTTGAAGCAGGTTTGTCTGCATGTACAGTATGTGCACTGAAAAACAAAAAAACAAAAAGTGGAAAGGTACAGTATTAGCCAGCATAATCAGGAAACATTGGCTGTGTATCCTAAGGAGTAGAAAAAGAAATAACTATCAGGAAAATAAAATAAAAGTATTCATTCTAGATCCTTTTCACAGTCTAGAATCTCAGGTTTTTACTTATTCAGGATACTTTTTTGTGGTAAAATAACTGTAGCTCTTCATTTTTCTATTTCATCTTCATTTTTCTATTTATTCTATTTCTATATCATCTTCATTTTTCTATTGTCTATATCATTGATACCATTTTGCACAATTGATTAACAGTAATCAATTTTAGGCATTATTCATCTCCTTCATAATCAGGGAAATTGCACTTGTCATGTTGATGGCTGACCTATGGTGTCCTCACTTTATAGAGCCTCATCTGCCACATGTGCTCATTGAGAATGGAGACATGACACAGGAGGAATATGATGAATATCTCCATGGCCGGAGCGACTTCATCAAGGCCACAAAGAAGGATTCCAGCAATGAGAGGAAAGTGAGTGTGTCATGAACATCTTATAAACTGAGGGAGCAATAGCATCATGTGTCTACAGCGATGGCAACAATATCATAACAATATATTATGGATTAGATTTGTAAAGGTAACAAATGCTTTTGAAAAGATGGCTGCTATATGCAGTCAATACAACAGCCCTGAAATAAATAGCACTTACACAAAACTTGTGCTGGTATTGAACTGCATTACAGTATATTGTAAAGTGTTCATGTTATATGTTAATATAATGCAATCCAATACAACACAACAAAAACTACACCCTACAGCTGTCGGGTTAAATCAACACCAACTGTCTGGTGCAAACAGTATAAACTTTACAAAGGTGTATAAATTCGAGTGTTTTTGCATTGGATTGCATTAAATTACACTAGATGTTCATACTGTGTCCACCCGTGTATGTACTCCTTCCAGACATATTTTGATTAATTTTGGATTGCAATAAATTATCACTCTTTCTGCTTATTTTCTCATAAGTCTGAAAAAACTGAGAATATTTGACCAGAAGAAAGTAAGTGGAACTATGGAATACCGCTGTAAATTTACTCCTCTCTGTCATTAGTTACTGAATGGATATTTCAAAGTAGACTTATTATTTAGTGCCAAGTTTATTTTATTCAGAAATAACTTTCTGTTTACTTTTGAACAAATAAACAGAAAGTCCACTTGCTATGTGTCATGTCAGTACGTCTGGCACTTATCAGAATGGCATGTGTCCATCCACTTGTCAGCTGTAACTGGGTTGTTAAGTGACCAGTAGTCCAAAAGAGGCAAAGAAAAAAGAGCACTTAGTAAACCATGTGTGATTAAAAAGGTGTTTCTATGGAAACCCTCCAAAGGCTCGCCTTGAATTTCCTGAACACGTACAATAATTGATGTGTTCTGTCCCTCGACCTGGTCTCTTGTGCCTCTTTTTAGTGCTCTCCATAGTTACCTTCTTTGACTGTTTAATTAGATCTTGTACAAATAAACAGAAAGTCCACTTGCTATGTGTCATGGTCACCAATCAACTATAATTCCTTCTTTTTCACAATCTGATTGTGTTGTGATTATCTGCTTTCTACTTTATAAGGTAGATATTATTCACAAGCGACTCCATAAGGACATTCTCCACAATCCTGTGGTCATGTTGAACTTTTGCCCTGATCTCAAGTCAATCAGCTCTGACCTGAGGAAGGTGCACGGGGAGTTCATCTTCCTCATTGACCGCAGTGGCAGCATGAGTGGAGTTAACATCAACCGTGTGAAGGTACATAACCATCCATCTCAGTGTACTGGTGTACAGTGCTATATTTGTTATGTTGTACTGTACATAAACAGATGCAATGTGTTGTAGTTAAAATGTGTTGTAGTTTACACCAAAGACTTTAAAATGTAAAAGTTTTAGAGATTATAAAATTCAATGCTTTAAACAAAAATGAAATTTTTGCTCATAAATTAATTTTTGCTCATTGAAGGCAACATATTTGCTTTCTAGGCACACCACCATACAGCTTCTGCTATCTGTGGAGCTACAAGTGTAGTTAGCCAACTGTGTGAAGTGAATATACACTATTGATTAGACAAATGGCTCACGGTTTATTGTTTATTTCATTGGATTGATTCACCAAACATGTTCAGTGGATTTATACACAAGTCTTTCAGGTCTTATCAGGCATTTTCACATACATTGTCACATACGTTTCATCAGCCTTTAGATTGTCCTGGGCTGAATTTGTAATGTACTGTAATTGCCGCTGATTGAACTGATTTTGACTGATATTAGCCTGATGCTGGCACAATGACTCACCTGTAATATTTAGGAAGTGCTACAGAATACCTTAACATGAAATATTACACATCATTTTTTCTTTGTCATTGTAGCACACATATTTTATTAGAATTTGTCTCACTAACGTGCTATATTCATCTAAGTGAAGGCAGAAATATGTGATATTCTTCTATAAACTGCCACTCAGCTCGTGGAAAGTTAAATGTTCAAAGTTAACTCTACTGTCATATCAGCCACATGACCGAAATTTAATTTCCTCTTAGTGCAATAAAGTAGAATAGAGTACTGTTAAGAAAAAAGACAGTTACAAAGACAGTTAAAAACTAACAAGAATCACAAGAACAACAAGGTCTCACAACCATAAAATAACATCACAAGTCATATGCCATTACAAATAAAGTGTAATGTGCTGATATAAAGGAGTAATCAGTCCATTCTGGAGAGGAAGCAATTGATCCATCTAATAAGCACAGTCCTTGATGGACTTGTGGACCACCTGGACTGAAGCTGACAGCAGTAGACCTTGTTGTGTTGCAGAGGAATTGATTAAAAATGTCAATATGACATTGCAGATCTAATGAGTAGAAGATCTTTGCTTTTTTTTTTTCTGTGTTTTCAGTGTCTTTGTTCTGTTCCATTTCTTGACCGTGGANCTTTGCTTTTTTTTTTTCTGTGTTTTCAGTGTCTTTGTTCTGTTCCATTTCTTGACCGTGGATTTAGTCTTTATTCTGGCTGTTTCTCAGGATGCCATGGTGGTGATTCTGAAGAGCCTCGTACCTGGCTGCCTTTTCAACATCATAGGCTTTGGCTCAACATTCAAAACACTGTTCACAACCAGCCAGAATTATGAGGAGGTATAGCATCTCTGTATAATTAAAGTCGTTTAAATTTGCTCTACCATATTCCCCAAAGTTTTCACTGCCTCTTTGCCTCCATTGCCTCCTCCAGTATTAGAAGTGAGATAAAAAAGTCTGTGATTTACATTAACTCCAGAAATCTGAGTATATATTTTCTCCATGGTCCAGGAAGCCCTGGGCCTTGCTTGTGAGTATATCAGGAAGATCAGAGCTGACATGGGGGGAACCAACATTCTGGCACCGCTCAACTGGATCCTGAGGCAGCCTATGTTCAGTGGTCATCCCCGCCTGCTATTCCTGCTCACTGATGGGGCAGTCAGCAACACAGGCAAGGTCATTGAGCTGGTACGCAGCCATGCACGATATATCAGGCAAGTATTACTGTTGACACACTCAAAACTAATATTGAGCTTTATGTTTGAGCTTAGAATACTAGTGCTCAAGTGATTTGGGGAAAAAAATGACTGTTCACAGTTACAAAAACAGACATTCATGTCTGTGGCAGCCTTTTTGCCAGAGCCATTATAGGCTCTAAACCTCTTATAAAATGGCCCATTTGATATTGAATGTGATTCATATCCACATGTGTTGTAATACTTATCCCAAATTGATATGGATCTGTTTGAGGTAGCTGCTTGGCTTTTAAGATTTAAGTGTGAATTCAATGTTCAAAGCCACAGCAGCACTGCCAGACAAGACCAGATGTATTGTATCAGTGAAAATGAAAATCAATTCTTCTGTTTCTACTCTTTATGCTCTTCTGCACATGCAAATCTGATGAAAACACAAAATTAAATCTAGGGATTGTCAAGGGCTTAAGTGCAACATCTGGTTATTGAAATAGAATCCTGTCAAAATTGAACAAGGGAACATGGTCTCATATGTGGTCTCATTGTTGTACCTTGTATTGTAGATCATGTCTGTTAGATTCTCTATTCAGAAAAAAAACTGCATTATTTTAAAACTGCATCTACCGTAAATTAATAGGAATAATCCCTGTAAGATGTTAACACCAACAGTCAACTGCCATTAAGCGCTAGTGGCAAAATACAGCTGCAGCACACAGGGAATCCTTTTGTTTTGTTTCTTACACCTTAGTCTCACACTGTGAATCCCTCTGTTGAGTCATTCTGGAAATAAAAGTCTTTTGTCTTCTGCCTTACAATAGATTACTGGTCCTAGATAACTACATTAGGCACACAGAGTTTGGCCAATTCATTGACATTTCCTGTGTCATTATCACATTATGTGGACAAATCAGAGAGCAAATAACACTAAATCTCTGTTCAGAAATTTAATGTTAGATTTGTAATAATATAAAAGGCCACATTTCCGTTTTCATCTCCACCCTTTGCTCTCATTAAAAATGCAAAGCACCATATGGTGGAATGAGATAACCATCTCATCTCCAATGGAAGAATGACATAAAAATTAGAAAGCCAACCTCCCTGGAGAACTTGGAGAAGCTGGCTGACAAATTTGATTGTTATGAAAAATGATCTATTTTTGTTTTGTGTAATATACCAGCAATCAGTCAAAGCATCTTGTGAGATCTGTCATCATCAAGTCACCTGTCATGCTCATATAACTCCGGATCTGTCCATTGAGCTGCAGTATTTCATGTGTCTGTGCAGATGTTTTACATTCGGCATAGGACAGAGTGCTTGCAGGAGGCTGGTGCAGGGACTGGCTACTGTTTCCAAAGGCACAGCAGAGTTCCTGGCCAATGGAGAGAGGCTGCAGCCCAAGGTAGTTATTTTTGTTTTCAATGACAGGCAGCTATTCAGAGAGTCTCTGGGGAGCCATTATGCAGTCGTTGCAATGATTGAGCACCTATCCTGGCAATTAAAAATCGTGTTGAAGATAACATTCATTAAAAATTATTCTTTTTCCATAGTAATGGCTCACTTTATAGAAAGTCATGGAGGAGATGAAAATATATCAGCGTTTTTGCTTTTACTCTGCAGATGATAAAGTCCCTGAAGAAAACAATGTCTCCAGTACTCAGTGACATTTCCATCGAATGGCTCTTTCCTGAGACCAAGGAGGTGCTACTGTCTCCTGTGGGAAACACTTTTCTCTTTCCAGGGGACAACCTGATCAGTTACAGTGTGGTTTGTGACACCACGCGCTACCATTCCAACCCCAAGACTGTAAGTCCAAAGAAATGTTAAGTCACAAATGGCTATATTTTCCGTGCTGTTACTGACAAACATATCACCTTAAAGGAGCATATTGGTGATTTTGTATGTTTGGCCAAATAAATACAACTCGCATACACATTACATTCCTGCCAACCATTTTCCTTGGAGCGGTGCATTTTAGATTTATTTTTCCTACTTTTCAGCAGCCATTGGTTTCAGTTCATTTCAGTACACTATTAAAATAAACTTGTAAAGACTTGAAATGTGCTTGAAATAAGTGATCCATCACAGCAAACCAAACGTCGTTCTTATTTTCTTTTGAAGTTACCTAATTTAACCAGTGTAAGACGCAGCTCTACAGCTTAAACATGCAAAATCATTAGTATGGTCCTTTAAACTTTCAACAGGATAAGAGGAGGCGATACAGCATGATGCGATCTGTTGAGTCAGCCAGCTCAGTGTTCTACCACTCTCAAGAAGAGGACCCAGTGAAGGCGAGCATTGATAGCCAGGGGTCCTGCAGGGACGCAAACTCTGGCACGCTTTATGACTCCTACCACGACTCCATGATAGACAGCAGCGCTGGCAATACAGAACAAGACAACATGGGTAAGAACTTTGCAAAACTTTATTTCCATGACAATGTCACAGACTGTCATTTAGAAATTGCAGTTTTCAGTCTATATTTCGGTGTGTCAGAGTAAACCCAGACTGCCTTTGAATATAACTTCAGGATCGGATAGTAAGATGTCACCTAGAAGGCGTGCATACAGTACCAACCAGATAGTGGACTACAACCCGACAAAGAAGGTCTACACTCCCAGTGACCCCAGCTCCGTGATGGCCAAGAATCCTCTGAGGAGAGCCAAAGTCCAGGAGCTGATAGGCCAGATGAGCCCTGAGCACGAGGCGCAGTGGAAGAAAGACTACCAGGTGTGGGTCCATACTTTGGAGACTAAAATTCATGCAATTGCTGTCTAGCTTGTAAAATGCAGTTAGTTGTATTTTTGTCGAAGTACACAAATTTCAAAACCTCAAACAGATATCACAGTTTCCATATTCATCATTATGAGCTAAAAGGGCATTCGTATTCAGACTGTGACTGCAAACAAAATAGCCGTGTCTGACCCTTGCCTGGACTGGAGAATAATCAGGAATACAAAAGAGGAATGAGCTCTCCTCAGTAATGAGGAACAAAATTTATGAATGACAATTAATTGAATTGAATATTGCTCAAGGCGTTTCAGTATAATCAAACACAACATCAGGCTGTAACAAAATTGTATCTTCTGTTTATAAATTCATCTGAGGAGTCATTGTTGCCTAATTAATCAACTACTGCAATTAATCCATATCATCATAATTATATTAAACAATGATTATAGGCACATAGTAGCTTTCTGTGACAAGTAGGGAGATTAAATATATAAGAAAATCCCTTCTGCTGCTGCATGCTACATTTTACCACATTTTATTCTTAACTTATATGTATTTTTTTAATGGATAGTCAATCTCCACATCACAAACAAATAAATATGATGAAATGACCAGAATTACACTTAACAGAAGAGGTTTCATAACTTACTAAATCACATCACTACTAACACCAGGGCATTTTCAGTGAAAAATCCATTCTCTTCTATTGTATTCAGCCACAGCTGGCAAGCCTGTGTGCCACAACCTCCAGGGGGCATCCTGCCAACTGTCACAGGTCTGTCCCTCAACAGGAGGGGCCCCTGCAGCAAGAAGCCGACTCTGAGCCTAATATCCCTCCCCAACCTCAGTCCAACCCTCTGCCTAGCAGCAGCGTGCAGCCTGCAGCTCATAAAACCATGGGGGAGGAAGGATCGAGATCCTCAACTGACAGCCCGTCTGTGGGCAGCAGCGGAGACACAGGTGAGACCAGAACCTGCACTTTTTCAATGGAAAGATACAAAGAATAGTATTTGGAATATAATGGTTCAGATTTAGTTTGGTCCACACATCAATGAAAGATCTAAATGCTTTTCATAAGTTGTAAAGTAGTATTAGTCGTTGGCTGAAATTACTCAGAAATCCTTTGAGGTCTATATTTTGGAGAGAGTGATAATAAAGATATGGTGATTTAGCTTTATAGGCAAGATAATTCAAGCACATTACTTGACTAGATTTAGAAATTGCTCTTGTCATACAGTATATCTATTTATAGCTATAGCAACATATTTGAAAACAGCTATGGTTTTTGCATTTAGGATTTGTTAAAGACATAATGAAGTATTTTGAAATCTTAATCCCAAGCGAGAATCAGTCCTTACCAGATGAGGAAACAGGAAATGTTTTTTAATATTTAGAGATAAAACAGAAAATTAGAAAGGAGATGAATAAAAAAATTAATGTATCATTTTTGGTAGAGCGCTTTGACCACTTAGCAGGCTAGTATGATAATTTAACAAACCACAATATTAAGTTGAAGTTGCAAACCAAACAACACATGATCAGCATCAGAACTATGGATTTCAGCTCTGTGACGCTGACAGGAGTACATTTAATGAAGTGATACATATATATTTAGGAATCATATGTTGCTCCTGTGATATTTCAGATGGCTATGGCCACCAGTTATGTCAGGCAGAAACCCCGCAGGAGAGCCATAAATTAGAACTGGGTGCTGTCAGCCAACATAAAGGCGACTGTAAGGCTGTGGTGTCTGGACTGCTGTGTGGGAAAACAGTGAAGTGGGAGGTGACTTTTAATATCGAGCCCTACCTGAATGGCCGGGAACGTGAGGAAAAAGTTCACGAAGAGCTGTGGAATGAGACCTTCCATCACCTGGCTGGACGCTCCATCATTCACGACTTTGAGCACATGGCAGATAAGGAGTGTGAGATTGAGCATGGTGAGCTCCATGTGTAACTCGGTTTGGGGTTTTTAGGATTATGTGCCATATATAACGTAATAATACAAAAATGAATGTTATATTTGTTGTTATTTCAGGCTCTGGTAGGAAGTACCAGCTTTATTCTATTCACACCAGCAAGTCATGCAATATACTGAGCAAATACACGGCTTTTGTTCCTATTGATCTGGACACTAATGAGTATCTGCAGACATGTATTGAATACACAAACCCTGGTAAGTCATATGGATTTAATATAATGAAGTCAAACCATTTTTAATAGGAACTCAGAATAATGCATTTTGACTGAGCTAGCTTCAGTCTAAAGTTTGGCTTACTAGATTAAATTTAATTGAATTTTTCTACATGAAGGGCTGAAGAGGGGCTCACACTCCAGCTCTCGTTCAGGCAGCGGGAAAAACAGAGGTTACTCCGTCGGACTGGGCCGCTCTCAGTCTGGCTGCATGTTAGAGGAAGCTGAAGATGTCCTGCTGCTCAACAGTAAGACTGAGGCTGTGTGGTTACTCTGATCCTGTTTGTGCAGCTTGGGTTTCAATGCATGTATACAGAGTTTTATTTATTTAGCTGAGTCTGCAATGCCAAACTGTAAAGCACTCAAAACCCACCACCAAATTTGTTATTGTTATATTAGAACATTTTTAGAATTTTTAAAATCTGGATCTGGATCTCCCACAGATACACATAGTGATAGACATCATTGATTTTTCCTGTCTATCCTATCTGGGAGTGTTAGTGCTTTGAGGAGTTAACAGCTTTTTAGAGAGTATTTGAGTAGAGTGATGTATGAATGAATATTTGATCTTTTAGTGAATATTGGACTAAATCTGTTAGAGGAGAGTTGAGAACTTTGCTCCCCTTGGTTCAGGATATGAGCCAAAAATATATATATATAAAGCCTCATAATCACAATTCCACATGAGGGAAGATTTATATATTCTCGAGAGGATGCGGTATGAGCAGCACTGCGAGCTGAAGATGCCGAGCACTCAGAGAGCTGTGTGGTTAACATTAAAAATGCTCCAACTTCTACAAAGGAGCACTGAAATCCAAATTGGATTTCAGTGGTGGCATAGCAACAGCAGGAGCAGCAACGAACACCATTCAAACATCTGCTTATCACTGCCAGTTAATCTCGAGATGCACAGTTGGCACAGATCCAGATGGATTATATCAGTATTATCACATATTATCTTCACCAGATCAATGTACAGATCATTAACCATTTTTGATGTTTGTCTTAGGTGGTGAGGATGGAGTATCTCCATGCAGCACTCCTTCTTCCTCCAGCTGGGAGAGATGTAGCTTCACAGAGTGTAAGCGCAATCTATCAGCCAGTCGGTGAATTTGCTGTATCTCATCAATTCGCCTCTGCAGAGACCCTGCAGATAAGCTGTCTGGCAGCCTCTTGACTTTTTCTGAACGTTGCTTTATTGCTTCAAATGTGAAACATGAGATTATTGACATTTTAGTCCCTTGTCTTGCAAGTGACGAGAACAGTCAGCACATTCTTGTGCGTTATACTGACAAACTGTTTCTAGATCAGTGGTTCTCAAACTGGGTTAGGTGTACCACTGGTGGTTCTTGAAGCATCCCCTGGTGGTTTGCCAGACACACATACACACACACAAACACAATGTTTTTCTGTGATTTTTCTTAGACTTGGTGGCTTGTTGGCATTGGTTTGCTCAGAGGTGGTATTTTGTTAAAAAAAAAGTTTGAGAACAACTGTCTAGAGCTTTTCAGAAAACAATGAGCTTAAATCCACATTCATGCGCGCGCACACACACACACAAAGTCACTCAGTGGGTTCCCTTTGATACATACATTAGACTATACAGTATGACCTCTGCTGTCACTGTTACATCTCAGCAGGTCTTTTTTCTTACTGAGTCATGTTGAGAACTAAATAAAAATGTGAAGAAATATGAAAAATTCTCTCTTTCTCTCCCTTTCCCTTCTCTCTCTGCTTCTCTTTTTCTGTCTCTTTCTCTCTCTTTCTCTTAGTCTCCCAAAGGAGTCTGTCCATGGCCTCCGACCAATCACAGAAATCGGTGGAGAGTCTTTTTTCTGCCAGGTGGGTGATGGCAGAATGTCTGGCAGCATAGCAGTGCTGGAGCTGGCAGCTTGCTGCGACACCACTGCATGTTAAATGAGCAAACACAGGGACTTAAGTGAATTCTGAGTCATGCTTTAGAAAGTCTGCTTTACTTCCATACAAGGCGGCAGCTGTTTTTAACCTTCTATTTCGTACTGCACTTCTTTAAACTGATGATTTATAAAGAATGCGATCAGAACGTCAATCCACAGATAAACTAATTGGCTTTATCTCCTATCACAATACAATACATAATGTGAAACTCTTACCCTTGATGTGACAGATTTACAGTATCTATAGTTTTGAATCTTTAGATATACTACAATAATCGCATGAAACAACAGATATTCTTGATAGTAACAGATATTTCATAAATCTAATAAGCATTAGATGTCTGTGCTGCAGCTTACGTCCAACTCTCCTTCTTTTTTGCAAGGTTGGCGCTCACCAGGACTCGTATGCTGACTCGAGCTGCCAAAGGATTCATGTGTAGGACACACAGCAAATCCGGTGATTCAATTGGAGAGAGTGACAATGAGAACAAAGACTACATTCCTCTGGTGGGTAGCACATCCTTATGTGTGTCTGGTGTGGTGGATTCTGTATCTACCTTGACAGCAGAGCCAGCATTTTATGATAATTTGATTTAGCTTGCGTATTAATAACTTGTAGTTAGAGATGTGGCTTTGTGACTGGGATTGTTGGTACATTTTATACCTGGACTGTTATGGAACGTGTCAGGAGAGCCACCCTGATTTAAGTATGATCCTTTATTGCACGTCATACCCCTCACTGTCAGTCTTTCCTGTTTCCCTCAATACTATATTAAAACTAAAGTAAAGAAAAGTGAACAAGGGTATGGAAAGAATGGGAAAAATAAAGGTTAAAAATTTAAAAAAATTATTTTTGAGTCAAACTATAAAGCGTTTCTTTCTGCACAGGTATTATTACAGTTGGCTAGTGGTGCATTTCCTCTAGACACAGCTCTGTGTGATGCCATTAATGTGCCAATGGACAAGCTGAAGTGGACCTCCCCCTTCACCAGCCACCGAACCAGCCTGGGCCACCTATCGCACTCAGGCGGCCGCCGTACTGAGAGTGCTGATGATGGACAAAGATCACCACTTTGTGACCAGGAAACGCATCATCAGCCCGAAGAGCAAACTGTAAGCAGCTACAGCCCCTTTCATCTATTCAGGAGCACTCAAACGGATGCCAGACCTTCCTCCTTGGTCAGTCCACCCACAGCTGCTGAACTCCCACTTTCCACCAACTCCCAGGTGGAAAGCGGGCGGGGATCTGGGTCGGGGGGTTCAGAAGTAGCACTGCCCGGTGCTGTGCTAAACAGGATGCTAGATCCAGAGAGCATGGTGTGGGCCACTGCTGTGGCTCTTGCCTGGCTGGAGCACAGCTCTGCCAGCTACTTCATTGAGTGGGAGATGGTAGCTGCCAAAGCCAGCATGTGGTTGAATGCCCAAGATATCCCAGAAGGCCGGGATTTAGCCTCTGTCAAGTCTGCCGCCAACCAGCTCTTCATCATCCTCAGACACTGGGATGAGAACCTGCAACTGAACATGCTCTGTTACAACCCAAACAGTGTCTGAGACCCAATTTGATAAGACAGACCTTTGAAAGTACTGAATCCCATGTGATACTATGCTAACTGAGGCTGTACTATTCTTTGCCCAGCAGTATGTCCTCTGATTTTGCTGTTGCAGTTGTGAACTTTTGTGTCTTTTTGTGTGCTCCTCCTCCAAACATATCACAGGCTCTTCAGAGGCACTATGGGCTAGCTGTTACCTTGCTGGTGCCATATACTGTAGCTGGATCCCTGTTAGCATGGGATCTAATCAAAGGATTGAAGACTGTCGGTGTTAAATTAGTAGCATGCTGGATCATCGATGTCTGAGAAAAGCTATTATCATCATATTGGTATTATGAAGAGAATGCTGCAAAACAGTTGTTACAATGATTGCTGGTTTGTATGTTTTACTGTATATTTTAAAAAAAAAATCATCATATCCTGATGATTGTTTATGAATGCCTGATTGAATCACAGTCTTACATTGTTGCCATTTTGCAATTTGATGATAAAGACAGGAAAAATATGCAAAACCCTAAAGAAAATACAAGATATATGTTAGGATTTTGTTCACTGAATATATAAATATGTGGCTTGGGTGGGAAGTTATGACTGTGTATCCCACTGGCATGTTATTTGCTCTTTGTTTCCTGATTATACTTTTCCACTTATCTGTTTCATATTAGAATTTTTGATCACACATTAGTTGTGGTCTTCAGTTCTGAGAGAACAAGGAACAGTCCTGCTGCGTGAATCAGAGATGAGAGGCCCCTGCTAGTCTGGTCATGCTCACAGCTCATTTACCGCAAGTGCCTAACCGTGGTTTAAAGTGTGAGTATTAAGAGTGTGTAGATGTGTTTCTGGTGTAATCTACTCAATGGTTCATTTGGCTGTTTTTCTTTCTGTCTTGCTTTTCTTCCGTCTTTCTATCTACATTTTTTTTCACTGTGTTGTTTCACTCAGGTATTTTATTTTTCACTCAGGCTGAGTTGCATAAATCCTCCTGCATGAATACAGGTGTTTATGTTATGATATTTAATAGTTGGAGCCAGTAGTGCAGTATTTTGTTCTTTCATTGGAGAAATAGTAGACGTCACAAAGTAATATTTTTGTGCTGTAATTGCAGTGACACGTGAAGCTGTAGTTAAAAGTTGTATTTTTATGTACGGGGTTAGTTGTATAGTGCAGTACTTCTCAACTTGCTGTGTGTGCCTTCTAAAAATGATTGTTGACTATTTGAGGCTGTTGGAAGCTTCTGTTGTGTCTTTATAACTTGTCTATGCTACAACCAACTCTGCAGGTGCATGTAATAAAATATTTCCACACCCTGATCATGTATATTTATAATGAATATTTCTTTCTTGGTGGCAGACTGTATGACAAATTGGCATCAGAAGGATTAGGGTAGTTTGTTCCCTGAGGTACATACTGCATACCTCATTAACAACAAGAGGAGCCATAATAAAGAGCTAAGAGCTAATTAGGATGACAAAACCTCAGGCTACCATCACAATATCCACCCTATTACATTGTAAAACATGTCGTGCACAGAATAAGAGAAGTAGGAGAAACGGAGAGAGAGAAAGAAAAGACCATGGTCTATATAAATGACTATGGTCTTTTCACTGCCATCAAGTCTGATTCAGAGATCAGATAAAACTCACACAGTTGCTGACCATGTACTGTGCTTTGAGCACAACGGTGTTATTCAGGTGGTGTTCATGCTATCTTAGAATAATCAATGATATTGTGGTATTATGTAATGTATTTGAATGCAACTGCAAACACAGCATGCCTATTAATGTTGTGAATAAACAAAGGCAAATGATCTTATTAAAGCTTTTGCAATGTGCTGTTGCTGGGCTACGTGTATAAGATACTTGATGACACAAGGAACTTTATTGCTCAAGCTGATAACAATATTACTTATGGTATTTGACTTTTTGTATTTTTAACTAATACAATTCCCTGCAGACCTGCCACCTCCACAGTTTTAGGTAGATAGTATATAAGAATTTAACTGCAGCCTCAAATTGAGGTTGCCATGGTTGCATACTGCTGTCATTTTTTAGTATCAACATGACAGCAGCACAAGGTACCTTGATCACAGCTTGTGCAGAGTGACCAAAACGTAACCAAGACAATCAATCAAACCAGACCGCCTGTTTTCATTAGTAGAACATATAGAAATGCAGGGCTTTTTTTTTAGAGACCTACAGTATGTGCAGCAAATTGGTTACTTTCTCAAACTAAAGCTATCAATTAGGCTTTATATAAATTACCAGGACCAATATTTTAAATTGAAGGGCACTCATAAGAGCTCGTACCTTTGCCAAGACCAAACAAGTCTAGACTAAATGTGTCTTGTTCTAATAATATACTGGCCTTTAGAGAAAGAAATACTAACAAACCTAATATTGTTCTGCATCTATCTCTGCAACTATTAAAGATTAAAAAAATACTTTCTATGCTACAAAATCAGCAACATCTCAGCTATGCATTTGTGTTTTCTGCATGTTTTTAGTCCTATTTGTTACTATACAGCAGTTCCATTAATGTGCCCCCTGTCAAAGCATGTATTTTAGTCCACCAGATCTCAGTCGTTATCTGGATCTGGACCAAACTGCACCAATTAAGAGTCTATCGTGATAAAAATGCTTGATGTTTCTATTAAACTTAACAAAAAAAAAAAGAAAAAAAAAAAAANAAAAAAAAAAAAAAGCTCCACCTCACAATGTTAAGAAATAATTCATGTATCTGCCCCTGGATCCAGCTCTACATCAACATTTAATGTCTTCCTCCATTCCATCAAGTCTTAACTAAATTAGTTCAGAACTCATTGATCTTATTGAAGATTTAACTGGAAAAATAGAAAACACACCCTCTAACTTCAGTCACACAACTCTCATCATCATTTTCCACGCAGGCCTGTTAACAACCATTCTTTTAAATTCCAGCTGTTTGTTACAGCTCCTCCCTTCATGGAGGAGGCTGATGTCTAATTTTATCCAGCCCACTATATCATGTCAGTTTAATATGCACCACTACACATAAATGGCATAAAGAACAAACATAAATGATGGCATTGTCTAGCTCAAAGCTAGTCCTGAGGCAGTCATGGGTGATAATAAACAGATTTTATCTGAACTTTGGGGCACAAGCGTTAAGAGGATGATTAACAGTTCCCATGACAACTATGATGTTTCTTCAGTGTCTTTTATAAGAGTGCTGTATAATGTGTTTTCTTAGCTGTAAAAAAAAAAAAAAAAANAAAAAAAAAAAAAAAAAAGAAAAAAGATTTAAATATGGATTTTAGTTTGGCTCTAGGTCCAAAGTGTTCTTCAGGGCAAACGTGTCTCATGTATTTATTACTTAATAGTTTATTTACTTTATCATGGGTACCCTACAGGAGTAGAGTAAGATTATCATACAGTTTGAAAATTAAATTAAAGTCATTCATGTCAGATTGATATGAATATTCACAGAACCCAGAGAATGACCCCTGACCCTACATATATATATATATATATATATATATATATATACTGTAAACGTGCATCTTATTTTAAAATATGTGAAAGTTTCTAATTTACAACTTCAGTATATAGGGCATTTGACCCTTTTTTGTTTGTTTGCATATTTTTTTTTTTTTTTTTTTTTTTTGTTTGGGAAAAACTGAATATGTTCCTCAGTTGGTGGAGTGCACTTGTTGGATTAATCTTAGTCACCAGACAACACAGAGCTTCAATGACTATATGACAATTATACTGTCAAGTATTCTGTACAGTGACCAAAAATACCAGAGTCCTTTACTGAAATAAAAGTAGAAATACCCCAATGGAAAAAAAAAAACAAAACTCAATTAGGTTTATAATGGTCTTGCATTCAGAATTTTACTTCAGTAAAAGTGAACAAGTACTTATAGGTACTTGAACAAGTCAGATGGTACTGTAACTTAAGTTTCAAAATAAACTGTATTTTTGGTGTTTTTTTCAGCATCAAATGATCATTCAGAAAGTTCCACAAACAGAAGGAAATGAAGCAGGGCTCATCTGTTAAAAGAGGAATCAGCAAAAAAGATGAGATAGAGAGAGAAAAATGAGCTATTGAAAGAAAAATTCCTTGTGAGCCATGTGTGATGAAAATAGTTTAATGAGCCTCACTGAATAATATATTAACATTTGCAATATGCAATTATTTCTCACCTTGGGAATGTCTCTGACTGAAACATAACATGAATCTGTAATTAACACACGTATACACAATCAGGCTTTCACAGTCATGCCATATGCCACAGGACGCTCTGTGACCTTCCCATCTGAAGATGTGATCTTTTCTGTTCCCTGATATTGATGCTGACAGTTATCTTCCACGCTCATGTAACGCGATGCTATCATAAGATCATCATTTAACAACACCTACTGTATTTACAACTAACACATTTGTCTGTGTTTTATTTCAAAAGAGGAATAAAGCTGTAAATGAGTGGACTAACGGGCAAGAAAAAGATATAACAATCTGCTTGTATACTGTAGGTACTTTGATTCAATGTGGCTTCAAAAGTCACATTTTAGCTCAAACATTCTGGCATTCCAAGATGTTTTTAACTGGTCCTTAGATGATGACCAGCCCCTGTCCTTTCCTCTAAGCACCACCATCTGGCCAAACAAAAATATAAAATTCTAATGTGCATATTGCCATGACACTTCCAATTACCCTATGCTGCATCTTGGATCCTGGGGTGAAGTCATGCACAACAACCTGACTGACTGTACACCTTAAAATGATGCAGGAATATATTTTGGGTGGGTTGAAGTTAGAGTTGAGGTAGAGTAACATGTACAGTTTCGGTCAGTAATAAGTACACCCCTTTTACTTTCTGTAGGCAATTTCTAGGTTGGACAGCCATTTGGATCTGTTGAGCCTTTATTGTAACACATTTAACAATAGCTGAAATTGGGAAAATATTTCAAACAGAAGTTGTATTAACTAATATTCTACATAACATAGTAGAACTCCCCCCCCCCCNCAAGACTCTCATGAAATTTAAAGGGTCCATTCATACTCTCCACAGTGAAACCTGCCAGTTCTGGGCACTCTATGACTATCCTTCTAGCTCCACCATCATGCCAAAATTTCCACTTACGCACAAGAAATACCAAATCTCATTTGCAGTTTGCCATGAAATATAACACACATCTTGATTATCTTACAGTATTAAGGAACTTCATGTTTTGAGTTCAGTCATTATACAATAATCAGAAGAATCATCAGCATTGGAAAAGATTACACGGTGATCTCATTTCTGATTCAGATTTGTGTCTTGTCTGAGGAGTTATTTGCCTAACTGATTTTACAGTTTGAATGCTTGAGAAAAACAAATCTGTAGATGACCAGTGGAGGAGAAATGAGAGGTTTAAGGCTCAGGTAAGGGGAATTCTGGTTCCTGATTATTTGAATGCAACATCAGGGCCAGTAGGTGGATCCCTCTTTATAACTGCAAATAACATTCATTCTAGGGTAAATGAAGTATGGAAAACATCTCAGTTCCATCATTAAGCTTGTGTAAAGCTCTTATCGAGCAGTTCTTGTACAGTTCTCATGTGGCATTGAAATTCAAAACTCCTAAGTGGGAGCTAATAGAATGTCTTTGATTCTTCAACCACTCTCCGTGATAGCTCCTGCTGCTAAAAGCGCTGCAGGACTGGATTGGGGTTTCCATGGTGTTGGATTGGAGCTGCTGCTTTCATGTTTGTGGCACAATGAGAGGCAGAGAGTGGTCGAGCTTGTTACTACAATGAAGCAACAGCTGAAGCAAGAAGATTTCTGGTCAAAGTGTCAAACTATCAGTTTAAGAATCAAAATGCCTCTGCTCTCTGATTGTCCTAGTAAGAATCTGGTAACATAGGTTGGTACCATAACACCATTGGCACTGTGATATCATCATCTTACACCCTCCATTTGAATGGTATGGTATACACTTAAACTATTTTTAGTGATGTTCTGTAGAAATATTGGAATGTTACAGGAGAAAAGAAACAGTAAAACTACTAACTGCATCTGTGTTGGGAGCTCAGGGTGAGTTGTGACTGAGTATCTTGGTAAAAAGACGTGGCCTTTAGTGCCAAACAAAGGAAGTGCATAACAGTCCGCATGCTTGATCACATTGCATTTCTGACATTTACCACAGGTTCCTACAAAGACCAACCACTACCAGTACACTCCTAAAAAAAAATCACTGGACTAGCTGCTGAATCCTAATGTCATGGTAATGCCAAAGTCCCAAAGTAATGTTAAATAATACATCTGAGGTTTTGTGGCATAATGCCAGATGATCAAATGACATTGTTTGCATAAAACAGGAGAAACTGAAAGCATAAAAGCATTTTTGTGTGCCAAACTGCCTTAAGACTGCCTCCTCTGCTGTAATATATTCATCCCTGCTGGCCTGAAATTGAATCGTGCTGGAGCGTTCTCTTCTGCCTCTGTGACCCTCTCTCCAGCTTTGCTTTCCACATGCCTGAATAAAAATGTGCAAGATCTATTGTGCATAAATTGCATTCTTAAAATAAAGTTGTATACCTTCCCTGTTCTCTAAAAAAAAAAAAAAAAAAAAAATGCATCTACAAGTCTAATCAAGTATGCAGCTGGATCACACAGAGGAAGTGGAATAATGTAGCAATTTATAGCAGGCCAAGCATTCATAAATTGCCCTATGATACATTAATATATTTCATAAAAAATATTTGTTACAATTAATCTGTTTCATGTACAGGCAGTTTGAAGCAAGAGATGAAAATTACTGCATTTAGATTTAGATTTAGAAACCAATTTTAAATGTGTATTATCTCCTCAGCTATACCATTAGAGGTAGTCTGTGGCTAATAGTAATAGCACCAATGTTTACTTTGCCATTTAGTCCAAAGTGGTCAATCAAATTAATGAATAAGCAATCAGCAATAAGCAATTTTTATTGTGATTGTTTTAGGATTTTTTTTTATTTTTTTTACATATTGATCCACAATTTTGTCTAAATTAAAATTACAGCGCAATTAATTTATGATTTCTACTCATATAATGCATAACAATGCCAGATTAAAATGAAGTTTAACTTCCCTTTAGCATGCAGCTCAATGTTCTGAATATCAGAACATCTTGTGTATATTCAATATTACTCAAGAGTTTGCATGTTCTCGCTGTGTCTGCATGGGTTTCCTCAAAAGATACAGGATAAGTGAATTGGAAAATCTAAAATTGCTGCATGTGTGAATGAGTTAATCCGTAAATGCTGTGATAGCACTGTGAATTATTATTAGTCACAAGACAAACCAAAAAAAACTGGAATGAGGAATGCAAGGCATGTTTATAATAGCTATTTCCTTATTTTATTAAGTATTTCATGTTGGATTTTATTTTGAATAGACAGATGCAACTCTTACAGGGAAATCAGATTGCCATGTCTGTTTTTAATTCTAGATCTTCTCCAAAGGCAGACATCTCCCTCTCCTGGCAATAGCCGTCTCCTTAATAATTGAAAACTAGTCATTACTGGTTTTGTCTTTATACCTTTATTTATGCTAAGTAACTGTGTCATTATTGCTGAAAGGAATTCAATTACAAATTAGCCTACACAGCATTTGTCTTTAATGAGGTTTCAGCAGCAGATAATCAGTTGGCTGAAACAATTAGGCAGTAACCAAGGTCAGGCAGGTTCCGTGCCCAACAATCAATGATTGTGATGGCCTAGGGGGATTCTTGAACATTTTACTTCTTGTTGCCTCTTGCCATGTCTGCTGCAACTGAATATCTGGGGACCTGCAGAGTCTGAACACCTGCTACCATTTCTTTATTAGCAGGCAACCAGAGGAACATCACAAAACGAACAGGACCAGCTTGCTCTTTCTCTGAACAAGGAAACAACCTGACTGAGTGTACAATTATCCTCCCACCACACTCTTCAAACTCCTTAATGGAAAATTCCAGCGAGAACCAGAACCATTTTCTTTGTCGCACAAAACTAAACCTGAAATGATCCACATATGACCTTACTGAAGCTAAGTCCCAATGTTACAAGAGCAAAAATGCCAATGGAATAAGGCAGAGAGTACAACAGAACTTGAGATGGAATTATATATCTCGTATTTAATCAGAACATTGGCAAAGAAATGTGATTAAATGATTCAGCACAGACTTTCAGAATAGCAGACTTGTTGTGATAAATGATTTTTCACACATCTCTGCATCACTGATCACATTAGCTGTTGTAAAGAGGCACCACCCTGTCTATAGTTACCCTGCAGATGGGGCATTTCTTTGGCTCTGGCAGGGCCTGATAGCATTGGGAACAGGCACACACATGGCCACACTCCAGAAACACACAGGTGCGCTCCCGACTCAGGCAGATAATACAGGTGCTCGGAGACACGCTGTTCTCCTCTATGTTGAGTTCATGCATGCGTTTCCTCTGTTGCTCCTTGAACTCCTCAAGCATGCTTTTCTCCTTCTTACTCTCTCTGTGGTGCACGTATCGCCTCCACAGGATGAAGACAATCATGGAACAAGCGGCAACACCAAAGATTAGAGTCAGAATCCTCCATAGTCTGACGCCATTCTCCTGCTTCCTCAGCAGAGACTCGTAGTCCAGCCGACTGAGGAAATAACAGAAACCCTGCTTGGGAGGTTGAAGCTTGACCAGGTTGTTATCCAGGACCAGCTCCCCTACCCCTGTGACGCTCTCTCCCAGTCGCAGCATCTCCTCAGTCTCATGGATGCCTTTGGGTCGCTCCCCGCTGATAAAGTGGCCGATAACATTGGACAGCGACTGGACAGTGGGGTGGAAGTTCTCATAGATGGTCTCCAGGTCCAACTCTGCGGCATCTAGTGGTCGTATAACTCGCACTGTGGCTGCAATATCTTCATCATGGGACACTAGGGCAAATGGAACCATGTTGGTGCGCTGGTGAATTATTTTCTCTGTGTCATTCCTATTCATTAAAAATAAATAAATAAATAAATAAGATATCACAGTCACTTCTATTACACTCTGTCATTTCAACACATCTGTACTTACCAGAGATGTGTGGTGCGATTCCACACCATCTTCTTCTCCTTAAGAGTCAGTCTTTCAATGACGCCTTTGCAATTATCAACAAACTGGCTGTTGAGATTTTCCTTTACAGATCTCACTACACCTGCAGTGCACAGAAAATAAGCCATTTTGTAAAACTATTACACAAAACGTGTGGTAAATTTTTAGGCATATTGAAAAGTGAAATAGTGTTACCATTTATACTATTGATTACAACAGAGCAAGTCTATTAGTCTTTGAAGTGACCTAACACACCTTCTATCACAGCATAGGGGACACATCTTCCAGGAGTTTCAGACAGGATGGTTTTCAAATCCTGATCAATAGACAATTTTTTGGCATCCTGTGGAAATCAGCATTTGACAGTTAATAACTGAAACTGTTATATCTGTAATTATACTGCTTAAAATGTATATCTGATGTGTGCCTGACCTTTAATCTGGCGACTGTTGTAGCTTTGCTCTTATAAATTGAATAGAATACTGCAGCTAGGGCTGAGCTGGTGGCTAAAACCACCAATTGTGCAGTTGAGGGTTTCCCACCGGAATCCATCCTGTTTTACCTGCAACATCCACTGCTGTTGAGACAGAAGTGTCAAACATTAAATAGTAGCTATTGCTGCTGTATCTTTAACAAAACTTGAACTGTCACATGAACATTAAACAAATGTCTAGGAAAACGAATTAACTTAACGACACATCAAAACACACCTTGTGTTAGCTTGTCTTAGCGTCTCAGTATTATCATTATTGCCAGATACCATTACTGAGATAAATTATCACAACATGAAATATTTCTATCAAAACGTAATCCCTGTTTGGTGATATTAGCCTGTGAGACAGCGATACTTTGATATAAATCCGTGTATGAAGCTTGTGGTGCGTAATTTGGATCAGAAAATAGCGTAGTTCCAGGATTTAGCGAGCAAGGGTCATCGGCTTCCTTATGAAGGGCTTGCTAGCAAGCTAGGTTAGCTGTTTGTTAGCTCTGCTTCAGCTAACTGAGCTAATGTAATTTATCCATCGGTCTAAAAGATGTTGGAGTTAAGTTGTAATGAGCTACAATCAGTAATAAAGTTTTCTCAGCGGTGCATATTTGTCGAACTTACTTAAACATTCGCCCCCTCCGCTCCTACGGAGCACAGCTGAAGGTTTATACTTCAAAATAGACGTCATGTACAATAGAGCAGCCTGACATGTAATTTTCTTCACTGCCAGCAGATGGCAGTACATATATACTTATCACTTACGAACAGGTCCTGCTCTCTGAAGTATGAGCCTCTTTCTATAGAGGAAATGTTTGTTCAAAATTATCCCACTATCTCCGTAATTTAATTTCATAGTTTCATCTTTAAGCAAGCAGGTAATATATTAATTTATAAACTTTTAAAATTATTTAAAAAAAAAACAACTCAATTTACTGTTTTTTGTATTGTTTTCCTACTCACTTTTTTTTTTTTTTTTTTTTNTTTTTTTTTTTTTTTTTTGTCTGTTGCTTTAACATGCACACTTTCTGCTTGAGTAATTTAGATAGATGTTTAGAAGACATGAGCCAGTGTGCCTTCAACCCACAGAGATGCGAAGGAGCGCACAGTGGACTCCTGCTGGAGGCTTTCCCATGCTTAAATTGACCCGTTCAGCTAGTTTTTTTTTTTTTTTTTTTTAATCTCAGGATGCATACAAATCCATGACTTTGGGTCCATTTATAATTCCCACCAACATATGCAGAAATTCTCTGAAGGTGGATTCACAGTTGGTATAGAACCAAGCTGTGCTGTGACATGCAGTGACTGACTTGCTCCAACCTGAGTCAAAAACGGTACAGCTGAACAAGAATAATTTTGTGTCTGTGTCTGATTCCCTGTACATACACCACTATTTAGTGTCTTTCCCAGAAGTTTATTTTGACATTTTCCCCTATAAATAAGAGATTCTGCTTTTCTGTCCAACCAACATGTATAGGGTTACACCAATAATTGGTTAAAAAAAAAAACAAACAAACATGTTGACTATTATTGGTATACACCTTAATCGTAACATATTTTGACTAATTGTAACAGGAAAAGCATAGATGTACTGTAACTAAAACCATTCGTGATGTCTTCAGCCCAGCCCATTCATATGTAATAGTGAGCCATCCAGTGAGTCAGAGTGTATAATACTAGAACTGACACCGACACACCTAAATATAATGTAGCCATTATTATTGTTATTACTTACACCTGTGGCTTGACAAGTCACAATATCCACATGAGAAGATGTATTCAGAGTAAATTGCTGCAGCTGTTATTAGATACATCACGTCCCTGCTTTCCTTTTGTTGTAAGGAATATGACACACAATAGCATATTATTGTTATATTCAACAATGTTATTTAAATATGGATTATTTTTTAAATACCGTATATACTTGAGTATAAGCCCAGTTTTTTGTTTTTTGTTTTNAAATATGGATTATTTTTTAAATACCGTATATACTTGAGTATAAGCCCAGTTTTTTGTTTTTTGTTTTAACCAAATTTCACAATGCAAATCGGGGATCGACTTATACACGAGTAATTCAAATCGGATCCCAGGGAAGGAAATTTCAAGGGGTGGAAATATTACCCATTACCACTATCCATGGAAAATAGTTTAAATCATATCTTAGAATGATGTATTTCCTGACTAAACATCTTATTCAGCACATTTTGCGGTGCCGTGGTCCATCAGTTAGGGTAAGCAGCTGCTGAAATAAATATTACCGGTAGTGGATTATTTTCAGAAAATCAGAGGAATACTATGACAATACCCAGAAAAACAGGTAATTTGCTAAACAAATAAATTGATGGAACAACACCAGGGGGTCGGCTGAGGGAATTCCAAAACTCAATTTTGAGGAATGTCCAGCACATAGACAGGCCTGCATCGTGTTAGCTAATGTCACTTACGGTAATCAGCTGTTTACCAGTACTGGTAGTGGATTATTTTCAGAAAATCGCAGGAATACTATGACAATTCTCAGAAAAAAAACAGGTAATTTTCTAAACAAATAAATTGACGACTTATATGCGGGTTTCTTTAAAAATCTAAATTTGCAGGTCAAAATCGGGGTCGGCTTATAGTCAAGATCGGCTTCGTGTATATACAGTAATTTTCTTTTTTTGTGTAGCCAATAATTAATAAATATTTTTTTTTAAAAAAACTATGAGGTGAGAGTAGGATAGAGCTTTGATTTAATGACTATGGTGGGCAGGGGGGACACAAGGAAAAGGTGGTGCACAATGCATCAATGCTAACTGTAAGTTTTTAATGTATTGAAATCTGTTGAAAGTGTTTGTTTTTCTCTCCCTTCCTATATTTTTTATTTTATGTATTTGTTTTTGTGTGTGTATAGAAGACTGTAAATATGACTTCCTGTTTTTTTTCCCCCCAGGCTTTGTTACCAGCATACTCTTGTCCACCACACCCCCTCTCCCTGCTAACCTTCAATCCAGTCATAACAAGAACATAACAGCTTAAATACTTCTTGTAAATACAATGAAATGAAAATGTGCACAAACACAACAGCCCATGTACAAATGGCATATCTCTATTTATAGGCATCCCCCCAAATCAGTGATCTAAATCAGCTGTTTTAGACAATCAAGATCTGGGAGGCACCTACTCCTGACGAAGTGAGCACAACTGATTTAGCTAATCAGAAGTGGGTAGAGCAAGGATGGAAACTATGCAGTGCTGGGAGCCATGAAGGACTAGGAACCAACGAGTTAAGATTTACTACTCGGGCAGCTCACCCTAGTTACTATTTTCCCCCAAAACCACATAGTCTGAAACTATGAATGAGCAATCACAAAAGTGCTCCTTTTCCAAGCTGGGACATGGAGCCTAAAGCACAAACAAGCTCAGCACAAAGCTGCAAATGCTTTTCCCAAAGGGCAAATCACATGTCAAAGCCCTGGATTTTAATAACATGGACTGGTGGATTATTTTTCCCAGAACAAAGAGAAGAAAACAAAGACCTGGTTTAAGGTAAGATGGCTCACACTGTGCAATGTTTGCTGCTGGTTTAATTAAAAGAGCAGTAGTTTATTTGCTGATGCATGACTTGTATTTTACTTGAGGCTTTACTAATAAATGAAAGAGATTCAAATTTCCTGATGTATTGTGAATGTACTTGTAATGGGCTAATTGAAAATGGCTGCTCAGGAAATGGACTGCTATCTGTTGAGGTGCTGTTTGAACTCCAGTGAATTCTCTGAAAGATTCATGATTAGCTTGTCATTTAACTAAAAGTGATTTAAGCAATTAGGAGGCATTGTGGTACATCTTCCAAATCACAGATTATGTTTATTTAAACTGTTCAAGCAACCAAAATAATTTGTTATTGCTGAAGTGCACTGTATTTACATTTTGCTGATAACATACAAGAGGCACCCCACTGCTTCAAATAACCCAGCCATTCAATTAGCCTCTGCATACAAAAAAACAACAACAACAACAACAAAAAACCCTTAACTAGTCACACAGTCTTAGGCAAAGTCTTGTTTAGTTTGCCAATGAAGTAATTGCGAATTTTGCATCTCTCTCTGGCTGCGCTGCTGCTTTCATGTTTGAAAGATAAAAGCATGCAGTCCTTGTTGGATTAGAAGCATTCATTACTGAGTTAAGATAATGTGCACTTTAAGTATAAAATTAGTGAAATTGGATTAAAGGTCTACTTTATTTGAAATGTAAAATGAAGTAATATGCAGCCTCACTTTGATTTCCTGCAAAACCTTACTTGGTGGAATAGAATGGAAAACAAAGAGTGAATAGACAAAGTTAAGTCTTCTTAGTCATCTTATTGGTCAGGCTGGAAATTCCACATTTGGATATGCTTAGCAGTACGACATCATAAATATGTGATGTTAAGTGCATCCCGGAGGTAGTCATGTCAAAACTATATCAATTATTAATTTTGTGTAGTACATTTCCAAGAATTAGTTTCAACAAACAGGAATAGAGCCGTCTGAAAGACATTTCAACTTGTCAAACACAGGTGTAACTCCTAACATTAATAACATTGGTTGCGTTCCATTCGGGCTGGGCTTGCTTGCACATTTAAATGGAAAAGAGACATCATTCATTTATTTGTTACACCTGTGCTTTTCCTGCTGTGGAAAGTCAAACTGAGAAAGTTCTACAGGAAGTTGCATCATCCATCATAAAAGTGCATGTAAGTGCAAAAGGGTAAGAGAAGAGAAGAAAGGGCACAAGAGCCAGACCCTTTATTAAAAATGTAAACGGTGCTTGAGCTGGATGGATTTGGCCTGTTTGGCTCTTGTCTCTTAGCCTTGATTTATGTCTGTATGATTTTTGTACATTGGTGCAAAATGTCTTTGCATCGAAATTTGCTGTTTGGCATATGTTTTGAGGTTGGATGTCTTTATCGCACATTCCTTCTTCTTTGAATTTAGTCTCTGCAAACCATTATTTTTCTCTATTATCTCTGCATTCAGTTTTAAAGTGCAATAAATAAACTTCACAAGTAATTATTGTAGTTAAAGTGAGAGATAACAGAGTACACACTTAATGATGTTTTTACTATCCTTGAACAATGTTTCGGCTAGCTGCCGAAAGAACCTAAAATAACTACATGGATTGTAAGTTTTACTTCCATGGCCCCAAACTACCCTTCAAAAACCTTTACAAGTTCACTAATATAATAGGAGTAACTGCTTCCTCTGGCTGAATCAGTCTGACATAATCAGACTGATGTGTGAGTGATTAGCCGAGCCTGCATCCAGCCTCTGACAGAAAAAGGTGTGCTCTCTTTTTCCACCCCAACAAAGCAACACAAATGTCCTCAGGGCCTCTGTTCAACATTAGTCATCTTGCTTTTATGGACACATGCTACCTTCCAGAACAAGTGCAACCTCCTCCCACTCCTTCACTTTCTGTGTGCTTGTCACATAATGACTTCTGTTCAAACGCTTGCCCCGCACACACACACACGTGGATTTGAGTCCGACAGAACTAGCGACAGCAGACAGAGGCAGCAGCTTTATAGGAGGAGCCAAGAGGCGAGGAGAACATCAGTTGCGTCTGTCTTGCTGTAACACGGAGGGGATGACTGTAGGATGACTGGTGCAGATAAGCCCAGCACCTGGTGCACCTCTGCAAGATCCAGACAAACTCCCACCTCCACAGTCAATCCAATTACATGCTGAGCAGCCACACGCACAGCAGCCACATAAATCTCTTCTTATAATGTGTCAGATTTACTGCACAGACTTTGAACTGGCAAAACACGCGAGATACTCGTCCAAAAGTCTAAATCACTGCAGACAACAGGGAATTGCAGACCCTTTTTTCTTTTTTTTAGTATAAGACAACATAGTGTATTTGGACTATGAAGCCAATGTACATTTATAAATGTCAGATTTATTTAAATACCGAGCAGCTTTTGTATGAAGTATGAAAGAGTTAGTGTATCTCAGAGTGTTAGCACACTCAACTTTCATGCCATTACTTGATATAAACACTATTATTCAGCATATAAATTGAATATGGGAGGATGATGCAGAAGAGTTTTCTGATAGAGCTTGATTTTATGGGTTAGTATGTGGTGAAATGCAAAAATAATCATTAACAGCTTGGAATAATGAGAAAAAAATGTACTGACCACAATCACTGAGTTGGCAATTCATACAAAGCTAATCTCTTATCTAACCTCTCTGTTTCCCAAAATATAGTAGGAAATTTGCACTGGAATTTTGCAAATTACAGACGGGGCAGATGCACCTAGAATTAATATCACAGATGATCTCTGCAATTATTACAAATTGCATGACATCCCCAGGTAATACTAATCCTGTGCGAATAGAGTTATAAAGTGTTTCATCACCAAAAGTCTTTAGGTGATGGGGAAAAATAATTTCAGTAGCAAAATATCCCATGTAAAATGGAATATTTAAAATATCTAGTTATAAGGATGTGGAATGAAGCTATTTGGCAGAGACCTCTCATCTTCTGTCCTTTGAACTTCAATAGCATGCCATATTTCCCTGCAATACATGACATAACGAATGCTAATGATGCAGACTAGTCCCCATAGCGGTATCAGTAATCTGCAGATGTCATAGGAACTGCTTCACAAAAGGGCATTTGTAGAGCATTTAACTTTTAAATGAAAGTTTGGACTTTGTGGAGCATTGAAGTTAAAGATGCAAAATTTAGATTCAGATTAAAAGTTTGGATATTCTTAAGGCATTTCTGCATTTACCTTACATCCAAAGTAATATACTGTATTATCTACTATAGTGTATTCCCTGTAGTATAGTACAGGAGTAAATGAGAGGAACTTGACCTGCAGGTCTTCTGTGGCTGTATCATTCTCATGATTAAGGAAAGGAATGATCCTCCTGCATCTAATATCTTTTTGCTGCACCTGTTCATTAAAATATGATTCACTTGAACAGCATTATGCATTGAGGCAAGCCTAGGAATCTGTGCTATGGGAATGAGTTATTATTGATTTCTTTTCCTTGATGCTTTGACTTTACATTTTTTTGTAAACAAAAGAAACGCTGTACCTCTAAAAAATATATATATATTCAAGATGCTCTCATCGTTTTTATCAGTCTTGTAGGAGTTTATGTTTTGATTGGTTGCATTTGAAAGCGTGTTATCTCTGGCAGAGCCTGAGGTATGAAGAGCGCCGTAGCCCTTTCTGTCATCATTCCTTCTCTCTCGGTGTTTGCTTGGCGTGTCGCTGCCTCCGTGCTGCCCTCGCGTACCTCCATAAATCAGCCATCTCAGAGCCGGGGCCCTCTCTGCCTGGTCCCGCTCATTGATTACACAGCAATGGAGAAGTGCAGTCTGAAGAGAGAGAGAGCCCAATTCAATTAGGCGGCCAAGAGACAGAAATATGTAGTTATGCTGTTGGGATAAAACAGTGTCTTCAGGAACAAAGTAAATAAGTAAGGATGAAGAATTAGAATTTGGGAGGTATGTGAGGGGGTTGCTCAGATAAACGTAACTGGATTACTATGATAACATTGTGCACCCTGGTTTTGTGTGCGTGTTGATAACAGATGGCACGTATAAATGTTGAAGGGAAGGAGAGGGAGAGAAGGAGAGTAACAGGAAATGAGGACGAAGTCTGTGCTGAGCTGGAGAATCGCAGTAAACAGAGATGGCACTTCATCCGTTCTCTCTCTCTCCATGGTTTTACAGTTGACTTCATGAAGCGCTGATGCAGTTGCTGAGTGTTCTATATTGACATTAGTTCCACTGGAAAAGGTTAATGGACACAAGCCACTAATCCTCCACTACATTAGACTGTATAATGAATTATGCCGTTTCTTTCAAAAACCATTCATTTGCAAATTTTTTTTAAAAAACTCAATTATGAGATTCAACTTAAATGCTGGCATTTTTTTTTTTTTTAACATCCACAGCTGTCTCTCTTTCTCTCTCTCTTTCTTTCTCGCTTGAAAAGACAAATTCATAGCATGCTTCTGTTTAATTTTGTTCTTATTAATATTCCCTTATTCAAACTGTCGTCAAACTAGAATGAAAAACAGCAGGAAACACTTAAATTTTATGCACAAAACTTTAAATTGCGTTGCTTTTAAGTTAGCGCTTAGCACAATAGAACATTTCATTACATATGGACATGGTTCACTGCCGTTTCAAACTGGGATTAGCACAGGTCAACTATCGACCAGCACACAAAGGCCCGTTTTGCAACTTGCATTAAAAATATGATCTCTGTATCCAGCCGCATTATCTGCATAGTGACGTTCGATGTCAGGAATTGTCCTTACATCGTGCATTAAAGGGTTCTCATTATCTATTCTGCCTGCACTGTGATCAGATTTACACCTTGCGTTAACATGTTTTTCTATCTGGATACAGATCACACTTTATTGTAAGGTGTAAAAGTGGCCAAAGAGACTCTAAATTTAACAAGGCTTAAATTTAAAACATTTCCTAGTTTCATTAAATGTCCCTCTTATAGTGATGATAACTCAGATGACAGATCCATCGCTGTGAAGGCCAATTCATGATGGATCTTTTCAGTTCTGTATATTGAGTTTTGTGTTAATCTTCTGTGGCTACAAACTAGCTACCTCACATCACAAAGGTGATTTATGGGAGCACAAATGTTTGCAAAAAGCCGCTCAATCATACTGTCTCAGGAGATTAGAGTGTGGATCAGAAATACCAGTTCAGGCTGGATCAGGTCATGATTCCACTGTTTAGTCTTTAAACATTTAACTAGACAAAATGAAAAAATCTTTTAATTGTGTATTATCTTCATTATTGGAACTGCTCAAATAAATTTCTAACCATTAGATCCATTCTCACTATTTATAAACAGTTTTGAATTTGGCCGCACACTGTCTGCTTGCAAAGAAGCTGTTATCAATATGAATCATGAGCCACCGAGAATAATTTGAATTTAAAAGGGAAAATGAATAGCTGAGGAAAGCAACAGAATTCCAAAATAGTTCTGCACTCAATATTGCTTTCTTTTTAATAATTGGAATAAGTCATATCCAGTTTCTAGTGCCTCCAGCGACATTCAATTTATTTTGTCATTCATGTTTGTTTTCACTCAGCAGCACACGTCAGGGAAGAAAAAGATACATTTGTCTGTGTTGCTGCAGTAACTAAGTTCCTTTCCACTGGAGTCATTTTCTCAGCATTGGAGTTCATCTACACATGACAATTCAGTCCAAGCTGCCCTGGCAGATACAGATGATACTTATTTTGATTCATTGCAGCAGAAAGTGCAGCCATTTTATCTGGCCTCTTTATGAAGTGCTAGCTGGTCCACTAGATGTGTGGAAGATAAAGTGATAATATAGGGCAGACATTCACTCTCACTCCCGTTCATAGGATCCTGAGCCTGTTCCTCATGTCCCATAGAATTTATACTTCAGTTTGCTTAATTAAACATCTAGAGTGTGTATAATATTAATTACATTTTCAGTTGCAAATATACTGGGAATCCATATGTCAAATGCATAATTTATCTTTCATCCTCTGAACCTTTGATCCAGGTGCTTCGAGACATTTTTCATTTCAGAAACCTACCTGTTCTTTGAGTTGTGATTTATTTATTAATAGTTTGACAGATAAAGTAAATTTGTATTTATGCATAGCTGCAACAAAAATTGCTTAATCTAAGTTGAGTTTTTTTGTGTGTGTGTGTGTAACTTTAGCTGCTATCATAGCCTATTGGTGATAATATACTGTACGTATGCAATATCTTGAGAGAAATCCAAATGTCTTCTGTCCTAGTGGTGATGTTGCAACAAGATTATTCTGGTGACATGCTCGTTGACATGACTCTAAACAAGATTTCATTCCAATCTCATGGACTCTGTTGAACTTTATGCCACCATTAACAAGTAGTCTGATAAGTCCTCTGAGACAGAATGACAAGACGGCATATCCTCTTTGCATCCGATTTACAGCAGACGGCAATATATTGATATTTGTGCAAAGCTGGACTAGAAATAATTCTTTGGTAGGGAGCCATTTGGAAGCAAAACAATGAATCAGGGAGGGGGTTGAGGGTGTCTGAGTGTTGGACTAAGGCTCCTGCACTGATCAGCGCTGCATGATGCAGACAACAGGGGAGAAAGAGGAGGAGGAGAGGAAGGAGGAGCGAGCAGGGAAACAGTCTGGCTGAGCTTTGCAGCTCTCAGTCTCTGCTCTGTGCTTCGTAAAGCAGCTTCTCTTTAGTTCTCGCTCTCTCTCTCTTGCACACACTGGTTCTGGCACTTTTTTGCCTAAGCTGACAAAAACAAACACAGCAGCAGAGGAGCTCAGTCGCTTCAACTCTTCCCTCACCATGTTGCCCTGGAGAAGGAATAAGTTTGTTCTGGTTGAGAACGAGGCCAAGAGTAAACCTAAGAGCCTGGGGTCCGGGCTGACCTACCACTCCATCCTCTCCTCTCTGCTGCGTTCCTGTCCTGACTTGCTGCCCGACCTCCCCTTCGACTGGGTGGGCAATATCTTCCATACAAAACGGCAGAAGGTGGAATTGAACAAAGAGGAGCCTGTTTACAACGTGCGCTACCTGGGAAGCGTGGTCACCATCACGGCTAAGGGAGACGGCTGCACGCAGGAGGCAGTGGCCAAAATCTGGGCGAGGAGCAACTACGGAGAGCAGAGCGTCAAGATGAGGTTAATGGTGGGAGCGCAAGGCATCAGGATGAGTGCTGACAAATCAGGGAAAAAGAAACCCATTCATCTTTACTCTCTGAACAGGATCACATACTGCGCTGCTGACCCGTGTCGACCCAAGATCGTTGCGTGGATCTACAGGCACCAAGTCAAGAACATGGCGGTGGTATTACGGTGTCACGCCATCCTGGTCAGTAAATCGGAGAAGGCCCAAGCCATCGCCATTAGTCTCTACCAGAACGCCACCTCCGCCTTCAGTGAGTTTAAACGGCTAAAGCGTCAGAGCGATTTCCGCCATTGCCAGCAGCAGCTACTGGGTGACGAAGCCGTGCCGCTGATGCCACTGAGGAGGCTGCTAAACGGCCAGTGCCACTACAGACCACCTGCTGAGAACCCAGGGAGTGCCACCCGCCTCTGCTCCATCACAGAGGAAGAGGAGGAGGATGATGAAGACAAGGGTGAGGAGGAGGAGGAGGGACCAGAGGAGCATGTAGAGGAGTATCAAGAGCAGAAGGAGAAGCAGAAGGTTTTAACAACAAACACTGACCCAACTCAGTTATTATCAGAGTTGGACCTTGGGGATATTGCCAAATTGGAGCAGTGCCAGATCAACTTTGTCAGTGACAGCAACAACAACACGTTTACCTTCATAACCTCTCTGGTGTGACAGTGACATGGTTTCAAGATCCTGCAACACCACAATAACACATTCCTCTCTTTGTCCTCCATCGGTACCCCCACTCAGGCTCCCTTCGCCCGATCCACATAATGTGAAGTGCTTACCAGAAACTTCTCGTACTGCCGGGTGGAAGAGGAAAGGCAGACGAGCTTCATGTGGGAATAATGTCGTTGCCGGCCAGATGGCTCAGATGCTTGTTTGCCACATTGACTGTGGCAGTTTGAGAAACCATGTTAACAAGAGGACTGATGATGCGCAGACTAACAAAAGCACAATGACGAATGCAGACAATGGTTTCAGAGAAATGACGCGGAGCTTACGTGCAGATCACATATTGATCAGACCACGAGTCAGGATATGTTGTTTAGTCCTCTATCCCTTATTTTTGTGAGTATGTTTGCCAGCAATGACATTTTTCAGAATGACTTGTAATTTTTTTCAGGGAGGTTCTTTGTAAATTTGTGTAATTTTTCTAATATGACAATCCTCAAATTATTTGTCGACTTTTCAATAGTGAGAACTTTAATACGGTTTTACTAATGATCACAGCCGACTAATTAATAAGGCTATGATTTAGGAAGAAAGCCATTAAGTTGACATGTTTATTGCTCATTTGTTACAGTCCTTATCATTTATGCATGATATGTCAGCAGTGACATTTAGTGCTGAAGAGCTTTGGTCTTTTTTTTTTTTTTTTNTTTTTTTTTTTTTTTTTTAATGTGACTCCTTTAATCCTTTGGCTTTTCAAAATAACACTGTGATACATATGTGACCATGAGACGTACACACCCATTCATGCAATGCTTACTTTATGAAATGTAAGTTTATTTTCAGTGTTAAAGTTGCCATTGCTGTTCCTTTTAGCCTGTTTTTGCTAATGCAGTTTTCCACATAAGCCCTGGCAAAAATGCAGATGAACTCTTTCAATTTGTGAGTACAAAAAGTTTGAATAATATGACTTTGGCAAATTTCCGGATGTTAATCTGTTTATCTGTACTACTGTTCAAAGATGCATTGTGGCTATTATGAGATGAAGCTATTTAAAGCTTTATTGTCAAAGTATGATGAATAAAATTTACCCTCACTTGGGTTTTCTTGTTGAAACTTGGAGGGAGGATATTTCCAGATATTATCAAAGTGATTATTCAAATGAATTCAAAAACGCTGCATTCCATCAGGGATCATTTGCATGTTTGTGATGTGAAAATACATCTATCCTGCATTTCCAAGAGAAAGGAAACTACATATTGCACAGTTTGAATCAGAGAGAGAGAGAGAGAAAGAGAGAGAGAAGGATTGCTTCTGTTACCACAATATGTCAACCTTTAAAATAAATGATCAGCCTGAGTTTGTCCCCATAGATCTCATTGTAATTTGATAAGTTTGGACAGACCTGGTGCTGGTTCTCAGCCTTTTGCTCTGAGGGGAGCAATTAATCAGTGGACTGGTTGTTCAGGGGAACGAACATAAAGCATGGGCCTCTGCAGGTCTGCTGTCAGGCTCTGACAGAACCGACCGATCCCAAATGAGTTCCAGGAATTTGACCCAGGCGTACTGCTAACATCAGCCATTTTAGTGATGACAGTCTTCAAACCTTTTTAGTCGTGCCACACAATATAAGCAGCTTTATTGCATGTGACAACACAATGAAGCATTTTGTTGTGGTTTGCAAGTGGGCGGATTACAACCTTCAGCATCTTTTCCTTTGAACAATGAACATTTTATATTCCATATTATATCATCATGACATCAGTTGCATTGAAATAAATACAAAAATTCAGTGTAATTGTCTTATAAAAGCAGCCTGATATGGCAGCACAGAATCCAGAAAATGACTTTTGTTTTTTAAGAGCAGACTAAAACGTGTTTTTCTGTTGCTGTAGCAGAAAACAAAATCAGTTTAGCTTGCTTGGGGGGGGGTGTAAAACTACTGAGATATGTTTCTCTGAAGGGACAGTTTCAGCTGGAATCTAGGAGATCAGAAGTTTCCTGAAATAAACTACCTTTGGAAAGGTACAGGATCCAGTTTTAGAAGATGGATTCTAAAGGATTCCCCCATCATTGCCATAAATCCCCTTGAAAAATCATACTTGCAGTTCCGTAGCTGGCAACCAAGAAAGGATCTGTGTGCTTTCATTGTTTGCTATTTTCCCTGGGTTTTGATCTTTAGCAGGTTGGACCAGCTCTTTCTTCTTCTTCTTTTCCTTTCGGCTTTCCCTTCAGGGGTCACCACAGCGAATCATCTGCCTCCATCTAACCCTATCCTCTGCCTCCTCTTCTCTCACACCAACTAACTTCATGTCCTCTTTCACTACATCCATAAATCTCCTCTTTGGTCTTCCTCTAGGCCTCCTGCCTGGCAGTTCCAACCTCAGCATCCTTCTACCGATATGTTCACTATCCCTCCTCTGTACATGTCCAAACCATCTCAGTCTGGCCTCTCTGACTTTATCTCCAAAACATCTAACATGCGCTGTCCCTCTGATGTACTCGTTCCTGATCCTATCCATCCTCGTCACTCCCAAAGAGAACCTCAGCATTTTAGTCTCTGCTACCTCTAGCTCTGCCTCCTGTCTTTTCCTCAGTGCCACTGTCTCTAAGCCATACAACATCGCTGGTCTCACCACCGTTTTGTACACCTTTCCTTTCATTCTTGCCGAGACTCTTTTGTCACACATCACACCTGACACTTTTCTCCACCCATTCCAACCTGCTTGCACACGTTTCTTCACCTCTTTTCCACACTCTCCATTGCTCTGGACTGTGGACCCTAAGTACTTAAAATCCTCCACCTTCTTTATCTCTATTCCCTGTAACCTCACCATTCCACTTGAGTCCCTCTCATTCACAGCCATGTATTCTGTCTTGCTGCGGCTAACCTTCATTCCTCTCCTTTCCAGGGCATATCTCCACCTCTCTAGGTTTTCCTCCACCTGCTCCCTGCTCTCACTACAGATCACAATGTCATCTGCAAACATCATAGTCCAAGGGTTAATAAACATTACATACATACAGTACACAATGTGATAAAGTCACACTGTTTGTTCAGTGACATTCATGCAGGCAGGCATTGTTCCTGACACACTGCCAGTGTTTTGTTAGTGTGGGCTGGTTAGCAGAGGAGAACAGTGTTTTTATGTAAACAGAAGAGAGGGAGCAGATGGCAGCAGCAAGGTGCACGCTGGGCTCCATCATGGGCATCTTCCAGAAATAACAAGGGCTCAAATCCTGAGCCCGTGACTTTGTTACTGTCATCATCAGCCACGGGGATGCTCTTAATGAACATGAAACCTAAGCAAACATAGCGGACATTGTGCTGGGCGTCTTTAGAGACCATTAAAGCTGTTCCTGTGTGCACACAGCTGTTCAGAGCTTTCCTTGTTCCCATGTCGTGTCTCCTAGCCGACATGCAGGATGAAAGAAAGATGAGTGATGGCACCACAGGCCTCTTCATCTGGACAGCACGTAGCACTCAGCTTGCTCAGCTTCTGCATGATGAGAGAGAGAGAGAGACTGAAAAGGTGATAATGTTGATGTAGTCTCCCATTGAAATAATAACAGTATCAAGGCTAGCAAGCAGTATTTTCTACGTCATGTATATCTTACAGAATCATCTGAGGAAGATATTTGCACACCTGGCAATTTTGCAAATGAGATTCTCTATGTTTTACTTTTTATGCTCAGCAAACACTGTCAAAATGATACTGAAGCAGAAAAAGCTTGCTGTCAGTGGGTGAATGTATCTACTGATGCAAACAACAACCTTCACAATATCTGTAAAATGTGCATTAATGAATCCTTGGTTTGGTGAAATATGTGTTGAATATTATATCATACTTATAGGAACCTTTCCACACGGCCTTAAAATGACTGAGAACTACATAATCCAAAGTCTTAAACTAATCTCTGTGGTCATAAATGTTACTTAAAGCTTCAGGCTCCTGTCAAAACCTTGAATCCCAGTGAGAAAAATATGCCGTACAGCTAACTAATTCATGAGAAACAGGGATTAGTTATTACTATTAAACTTTTATGGTGTTATCCTATCATAAGAAATTCTTAAATTAGTGGGAAAGAAGAGCTGAAAACCCTCATGCATCAGGAAAAATGTGCCAATGGTGGTATTCAAATTATTTAAAGGACGTCTAATCTCACACATTAAATTCAGTTCATAGGTTATAGGAGCACTTTTCAGCATTGCAGAAGTCAAAAAGACTTTTGTGGTTGCAGAGGGTGCTGTGTAAAATAAAGAAAACTGACCCCTATGAACATCACAAGGGTTACTTTCTTTTGGTATTGAAAGCTACAAAATTAAAGTTCTAATGCTGTGTTTGCTATACTTTGCTATACCCCACCTCGTTTTAGCAGGATATTAATGCTGTAGCTCACACTTGTAGAAATAACTTCAAATACTTTATACTGGTTAGCACATTAACCTATTAAAATACATCATTATTTATGTGATCATGTATTTTGTATGAGAAAATTCTTGGAGCAATATCTAACATATAATTGAGGCATAAGAAGTAGTTCCTTCTGAAATGCGGTGGAATAGAAGCATAAAGTTGCACATTATGAAATTACTCAAGTGAAGCACCCTATTTTGCTTTCTAATGCCTTTGAGGAAGTGAAGGATATCTCAGTTTCATTTCTTCCCGGGCTGGTGAAAGTTTTTATGTAGCAGGTAAATGGTGCGGATCAGTTTACGGCACTGAAATGACAGAATCCTACAGTCTGGAACAGAATCTCTGTCAGTTTCACTGCACACTTTTTCTGCTGAGTTTATTGAAAATCAGCTCCATAACACATTCCCTGCCCTTTCCTGCTCTGTGCCACTATTAAGCCTATTAAAATTATTCTTTGAAAAATCCAACAGTGGCTTCTTTAAAGATTCTTAATACATTTGTAAAAAATGCATAACTTTATTAAATCAAAATAAAGAAATTTTGTAGCCCTGTCATCCAACAGTAACGTCTTTCCTCTGCAGGCTACAGAATGGGACATCATCACAAAGACATTACGTAGTCTAATTATGAAATCAGTAACCCGGGAGAACAAGTTTATGTTTCTGAAGTGTTCTTTTATGGCACCTAATGAGAGCGGGCATCGCTGATGTTCTTGTGGGCTGCTGTGTTTGAACGTCAGCAGCTTCATTGATTGTAATGGTGAAATCCAGTTACTCTTCGTATTAACCTTGTCTGGCATGGCTTTCCTGTAACCTTCGTTTCTCTCTCACCAATAATCCAGCTCTCTCATATTAAAAGCAGTCAGTGTATTGTAATAAAGATAATGTTCCCTTCCAGGTGTCTTTTTGTCATTGTTTTAAGCTATGGCTTGACACAGACCGAGAGAGGAATAACATTATAGTCGGGTTGTTTTCCCTCCTGGCTCAAAGCTCCATATATTTAGCTCTTACGTAATGCCGGTAGCAACAGGAAAGTAATTGGTTGCAATTATTATCACATCTGCGGTGGAGGATAGTTGTCATTATACCTTGGGTTCTGGATCACAGGGTTCAGTCTGATGCAGCATTTTTTTTTTTTTTTTTTNTTTTTTTTTTTTTTTTTTGGTCTTAATGAAAAGGATGACTAATATTAAGAAACAGAGGCTCTTTGGAGGAATAGGCTTTTGAAAAAGTCATTTTGTTGTATAGAGAAAAGGCAGTCAGTCCAACATTTTTTGTTTGGGGAATGAAACAAGAACCCAGAGAGCCATCACACAAACATAGAAATCCATCCATTTGTGGACCCAAAAACATAATAATTCAGATAGTTTCAATAGTTAAAGTACCATACCAGTGATTTTGCATTTTTGAGCCCAAGAAATACTATCCACATACATGTTATGTTAAAACTGTTTGTGTGTGTGTGCACGAGTGTGTTATTTTGCTAATCCTCTAATCCTTCAAAATCAAATTGAGGTAATACACCCACCTTAAAATTGTGATGGAGACAAGCATGTTTCAAATCTGGCATGTACTGGAGTGAAATGATATCAATGGCTGCCTGGAAGGTAGGAAAAACAATTTAAAAATGAAATGTAATGCTTCAGTCAATATGCTTTTGAAAAAATGTAATGTGTATACAGGTAATATTTATTGGACTCATGCAAAACCACCAGTATGATTAAGTGTAATAATTTGTTCATGTAAACACTGTTTTGGGATTGGATAAGGATTTTTCTCCTTTGATGAGCTCCAGAGAGCAGCAGGTGGATAAAGGGGGCAGCAGAGTGGGTGGATTTGGCTGGCATGTGAGTGGGTTGGCACATGCCATAGAGAAAGCTGCGAATGGATCAGAGCCACGACCACAGCAACTGAATAAACAAGAATCCATCAAAACAAACAGCTAATGAATATTTCTAGATAGGCCAACTTTGTGTTTTGGCATCTTTTAATGCACCACATTATAATATCAACTGTAGATGGCTGGTTTAAACACACTTTGCTCAAATTAAATTAAATGCTTGCTAAACAACATTGACATGTAATAACATGTCTCTATCCAAGAGAGAAAATAAGAATTTGATCTTTCACCCCAGTTTCTTTAATGTGAAGTATTACATTCTACTTGGATTAACCACAATTTACATGCATGACAAATTCCTATTGCTCTCACAGACGTTCATTTGGGATCAGCAAAAAGCTATTATAAAACCTGCCAACCTCTACACAGTGCAACCTTGAAGCTGAATTTAAGGGGCATTATCACAGACATGCTTCAGCAAAAGATAAGGTAGATTAAAGATACAAAATGTTACACATAAAACTATATGTCAGGCTTAAAGCCATATGTCAGCCTTATTTTTACAGCAGTGCATGATAATCCTTTGAACATTCGTGTGTTTGCATCCATTTATCGTCTCGCTTGTGCTCTCATTCGCTCACAGCCATTATTCAGCAGCTTTTCTTCTGCCGTTAGTCGGGGTGGATGTCCTTGTGCACAAGCTTTGTTGCTCCTCAAGTATCCATTTTGCACAACATGCCAACTCTGAAAAAGTTGGCACATGCTGGGGGAGCATACTGATGTGGTTCCCTACCTCAAACGCACCACACACACACACACAGCAATGATGATTTACTTTTAATCATCTCCTGTCTGCATTAGGAACACAGACAGGCATAACTTAAAAAAAAAAAAAAAAANAAAAAAAAAAAAAAAAAGTTCTTAAATTTACTTCAGGCCCCTGCGTATCCATGTGGCGTGCTTGATTTCTTTCATCAAGAGTTGTCTTTGCCAATCACAGGTAGAGACGACATGCGGCATTGGCTCCAGCTGTTGCCAAATGTAAGGATTTAAGTGCGCTACTTAACTTCCTCCAACAAACTCTAAGAACAAAACATCAGGTGGCATTGGTGTGGCTATGAGGCCAAACAGACTGACAAAAGCCTTAACCCCTGCTGAGGAGGAGTTATTGAGATGTATGAATGCATGCCATTTTGTGATGAGATTACATATGTAAACCCTTCGCATGACCTCAACATAACCTCTGTAAATCTTGATCTTTTTTCACAAGTTGTCCTTATCAAAATAGCTCAAAATGCCTGGGTCCCGCTTTTGATAAAGGAGGAGAACAGGGTGTTCATTAGAATGGAAAAGTACAACTTCTTGTCAGCTCAGTGACGTTACTCATTTCAAACACAGCTAGAGGTAAAATTAATATCTTGGTTTCTCCAGCCTGATGAATATAAGCCGGATGTGTCAGTTTTATCAGCTTGGGAGACATAAGACAAATGACTTGGAGTGTATCTGAGATATTCAGTTGGGTACATATTGGACAGTTTTGAGCGTTTAATATTCTTTAGACAAGAAGGTGCCATTATTTATATATATATATATTGTGTGTGTGTGTGCGTGTGTATTTCAAACAGTGAGAAAGTGTGATCTGGGTGAAAAGATGAACAAAAGAGACAGAGAAATAAAGAGACTAAAAGAAAGGCAGTGTTGAATTAAAAATAAGCTTATGTATCTGAGCAAAAGTTAATTTTCCTCTTTAATCACATTTTTTTTTTTTTTTTTTTTNTTTTTTTTTTTTTTTTTTTTAAAGCTTGCACAGCCTTTTCCACACACAGATTCTGTCCTGAGGCGAAGCTTTCTTTCTGGCTCAGTGGTTCTGGCCTTTGATCTACAATGCTAAGTTATATACATAGCAGCAAGCTGCTGTATCAGCTTTGTCCCTGCACACTTGTGATACAGCAAACAGATTGACTGTGGGGATTTTAGATTTACCATGGTAAAATATGCAGTGTAACTTTATAACATCCACCAAAGTGGACTCCATAGCGTGTGTTTGTTTTGTCATTACTTGGAGTGGTTGAGCTTTTTCTTGCATGTGTACACTATATAGCACAAGAGCCTCCCTAAGCCGAGCTCAGACTACATGATTTTAGCTGTGAGTTTCCAGTCCCAGAAACGTTTCAGATCTGAGACAAAAACCCATCAGAGCCAAATCGCTGCACCCATCAAGTCACTCGTTAAGAAATGCATCCTGACCCGATCTTGGAGCCAGATGCTCCAACATTTATAGCTTGTTTGAAATTATCACTATAAAATTTTAGATGTTCTTCCACTTTGAACAGCCATTTGACAAATTCCTACAACAGCATGAGAGGAGGTGGAATCAACAAAAACAACAAATTTCAGGCTCTCTCCTCTCCTCCACATTCTGACATTCCACCATCCTTTTTTTTTTTTTTTTTTTTTTTTCTTCACAAAATAGTGCACACACTATTTGAACAGCAAACATCTCCTACCAGGTGAGAGGTGTTGTAATTTGTGCTCTGCTCTGTTGTGTTGTTGCTCACTATGACATCATCGACATATAAGATTACAAGAAAAATGGTTTTCTAATTTGAATGGTGAAGCGATTTTTGGCATTCTGAAGTCTTGTAGTCAAAGGTTGGCATTACCCGAAACTGTCAACCTGTATTTTTTTTTTTTTTTTTTTTAAATAAACACAATGAAATTTTATGTTATATTACCTGTCTTCTGCTGAGTTTCCTGATGGATATGGAAGAAATGCCATCTGCACATACTGCATATAGTGTTTATTATTGTTGAACAGGAAATCCCTGTAGACCAGACAGGATTGTGAGGAGCATAAGCATCATGAGGAAACATTTCTGTTTAGCCATGAACCACAGTGTGCCCTGCAGTCTCCCTTTTAGCTCCACAGGGATAATACTGGAGGCCAAAGCAGTTGCCACTCTGAGCTCAGCGGCCATGGTTGACCCCTGAGCACAACAGCTGACCAAACAGAAATATCATTACCCACTGACAGCAGAACATGGAGAAGCATTTATTCACTCAGTTTTTGTGCAATGTTACTGTTTTTTTTTTTTTTNGTTTTTTTTTTTTTTCACCTCTTATCCAGCATCAGATAAGCTCATGGATGTCTTTTTGTGTCTCTATGGTCCCATTTACAATTTAAATTACAATGCAACCAGTATCCAGATACGTTAGCCGGATAAGAATGCAAGGTGGAAATGCATGCAGAACGTTGCAATCAGAAAATAACCCAATTTGCCAGGCCAGACCAATGTCCCACACTATGATTTTGGTCTTACAACTAGCCAGGTATAAACGCAATCCGTACAGTTGCAAACATTTTTGAGATAAAATCTACTTGCAACATGAAAACATCACCACCCTGCCTTCTGCTCGCTCTCGTTATTAAAGTTATTTGAATCACAAGTTGCGACTTGCCGTAAATATGTACCACCTGGAGAGCAGATAGATGCTCTCCAGGCAGCGCATATAAGAAGTTATTTTTAAAAAGCAGATGAAGCTTGTGTATGGAGCAGGAAGGAAACATAGGCTGTAATAACCTCTGAACTGTCTATTGACCTCCTTACTGAGATCCTGTCACAGTGCAGACAGAATCCAGATAATGAGAAATTTTTTCATACAAGGTATAAATGCTAGACCCAGAAAATCGGATGTCATTATCCAACATCCCGAGATCTCATATCCCCAGAGATTAAATTTGATACAAAGCATAAATGAGGGCTACGTGCAGAGGTATGTTGCACAGCGAATTGAATTCATGAATTTTTATGGGATCAAGAGGAAGCTTCTCTCCTAAATAGACCAGTATTATGGGTTTAATGTTTTGTCATATACACTGTACATGATCCTGCAATCAACTCCTTCCCCCCTCNCCCCCCCCCCAATATGCATCTGATTTAATCTGGTGTGTGCGTATGTATTTAAACATAGTGAATCTGAACTTTTATCTTGTCTCATTTCATTGTCAAATGAAGTGAAATTAGCAGCTGTATAAATATGTAAATGAAAACATTTAAGTTGAGTTACACCAGCCACCCCTCTTTGGAGATATTAATGTTGTTTATCCTGCTGCTGTTGCTTGATTGCACAGACATCCAGCTGAGCTCAACTAATCTCAGCTTTTAACATACTGTACCTTCAAACTGCACAGACCAAAGAATAATATTCCTAAATTTATCTCACTCTGGGTCGTTATGAAGTGTAAAATTATGCTAAAACTGAACAACCCCTTTAAAATGTAGGGGTGAAGTATGTGAAGCAGACGGCGGGATAAAAAGTGGGGAAAGGGGAAATATAAAATTCACAGGAGCAGCACTGCAGAAAGTTGTTTTGGAAATGGTTATGCAAACTTGTAATGCGAGGAGCAGCCCCAGTAACCTCGATCTGCAACTGCAAACCTCGACTTTGCATTTGTGAAAAAGTTGCATAGTGGCTCTGCTCATTCTCCATTCAATACTATGTCTGCTTGGAATAAGTCAAAATTGATGCCCAAATCCCGCTATGCCCTCTTCCCATCATAATGAGGATGGAAGTGACACAACATACTGAAACTGGAAACTCTCATATTAAAATTTCATGAAAGTATGGTAAAAAATCTCTGGTAACACATTCCACTAATTGCGTGGAGTATTGCATCTGACAGAGAGAAAATCTTAGATGCTGTCATCTCCACTGCCATGCTGTTGTGTTTTTCTCAGTTTATTGCTTTCTGGGAGCATTTCAGTGATGCATACCGAAAACAATTATCTCAACTCATGCTAGGGAGTAAGAGAGCAGCGGGATAGACTGCTAACAAGGCATTTAACAGTAGAAAATTCATGCTGGAGTGCACTCAGCAAGCCCACCTCAAGTCTTCATTACGAAGAGTTTCTTCTGAAAATTGGAGGAAATTATGCAGTGTGATGCATCTTTGGAGATGACCTGAGAAAAACATCTTATCTAATAATGCTCTGTCTAAAACATAAACCATGCCTTAGAGTGGAAAATAAACTCTGAATTAGGAACTACTCAGGAATCAAATCGGCCCTGGTTCCTCTAGTGGAAAAATGGTTAGATGGTCCTGAACATCTTCAATTCCAGAAGTCGCTTATGTTATTCCTCATTCCAGTCAGGACTTTCATAACTGCAGTAACAATGCAGCTATGGAGTACATAGTAGAATTTGACTCATTTTAGCTTCTAGTTGCCAATTTCCTAATGAAAGTCCCATATTAAGTTAAATTATATTCTGTAATGGACTTAATGTAAAACAATTACATAAATATTTATTGTCATTTCCCTTTTTTAACAGTGTTAATGAAGGCAATTCCATCTGCGCCTCGACACCATCAACTCTGAGCATATACTGTGAGATGTTTGAGCCCTTGCATTAGGTATTCGTTTGTTGTTTGAGTTAGAGGCTGGCCTCTCACAAGAAAAAAGCAATGAAGGCAATTCTTCCTTGAACGTGGCTGGTTGTAAAATATTTAAGGAAAAGACAAGGGGAGCTACTGTATCTATACGTATATCATGTCCGGGAAAAAAAAAAAAAAAAANAAAAAAAAAAAAAAAAAAGAGCGCTTCGGTTTTCCATTTGCCTGGACGCAAATCTCAGCAGAGGGAAATAGAAATGGCAGGAGGGTGCCATATATTAGACAGGAACTGATGCAAACACATAAAAGTGATCCCAGGAAAAAATTGATATTGCATAAAAAAGAGAAGAGAAAGAAAACCCACAAGACTCAGTTTCACAATAGCAATTCTGAACAAGTGTAGTGTTTCATAATAGCATAAAGCCTACTGTAATTTTGCAGACAGTGACACTTTGCATTGATATTGTCACCTTTAGTAAAAATAAAAATGATTAATTAGCTTTCTTGGAGATGTGAAAAATTGAATTACTGTGTAGATAATGAACATGGCACCATCTTAATACCACTTCATTTGATTTGTGATGCTTTTTCATTGTCACAGTGTGTAATCAGTGGAATTAGCAGTGTGAGTGAGTGTGAGGTTGAGGTCATAGTAGGCTGTGAGTCAGTGTGGAGGCTCCGTGTCTGCCCACTCCACAATAAATTGGATCCGAAGGATTTACAGCATAGCTCATTGCAGTGCTTGTGGGTAATGAGAAACTTTTAAAATGAGATTGCCTCTGGGTGGAGGCTTCACCACAGGGTCCTAACCTCTCTTACCCCCCCCCCCCNACCTGCCTGTCACAGGAAGAGGCTGCCCCCACTTCATTTCAGCCTGCTGGTAATTCAGCAGCAGTCATATCAGTGCCTGGCAGCGCTTATGGCTTAGCTAATCTCCTGCAGCTTTAAACAATGTGGTAAGGCCTGCCAAAGCCCCTCAGAGCTAAGCCGACTCTCAGACTGGCAAATGATCCCCAGTACAACTCATGTCTCTCCTCTGTGTGACGTAGCCAGTTGTGGAGTGGGTGCACACATGTTCTGAAACGCCTCTGGGTGCTTGAAGCATGTCTAATACTGCCAAAGAGCCTTATTCCAACTGTGTTTATCAGTTATTCATATGCCCTCCTTCCTGAAACATCAAACATATGTCTTTTTTTTTTTCCTCAGTCTTGTTTGAAGGGCATGTGAAGGCAGGCTGGAGGTGATAAAGCCATGAGATAAGTCACAGAGGCAGAATCAGTTGAGAAGAAGGGTATGGTGTAAATTTCTCTGTGGTTGAAAGCATTGCCTCCCACACTTGACACGGTTAATCGTGACGCTCTCACTGACATCTATAAATAGCCTCACATTAGTCAGTTCCCACCGCCTCGTTATTCATGAGACGTGCGGTTTGGATGACACCACTGTGGCTCCCTAACAAAATTAGTTAAATACGGTTTTGTCCACACACTGACAATAACTATTTCATGCAGCATGATTATTATTCTAGGCTTGTGCGATTTATGAATGCCGTTGCAGAAACTGGCAATCGCATCCTCAAAATACTGGCTGATCAGATGAAAACTGTGCTCATGGTTGGTGCTGAAGCCTCTTTATTCACACATAATGGTCATAATGTGTGTGATCAAAACAATGTTCTTTAAAATCAGTTAGGCAATGAATTGATAGGAAAGACTGTAAATAATAGAATAGAATATTTTTTATTGTCCCTGTGGGGAAATTTGTTCTGGACTCCAACTTGCCACACAGAACACCCACATTATAGCCACTACACACATTCAGAAGCAAAACCACAACGCTAATCTATGAGTAACACATAACATATGCCACACTCGACATCAACATCAAATCTACAGTAAATGTTGTATTACACAGACTCCGCAACCTCAACATTGTAGATTGCTATTAAGAACTTTGACTGATACAGACACAAATGAGTTCTAAACTCTTTTTAGTTTAGTGTGGAACTCTGTATCTTCTGCCAGAAGGTACCATTTCATATTGTGAATACAAAATATGAAAAGGGTTATTCAGAATACTCCTTGCAAATAAATAGTCAAGAGGGCACTCTTTAGAATGTGCATGCCTCCACCAACGTCAAACAACCCTACAAAAAAAACTTGTCTTGTTCTAATAATATATTGGCTAAATAAAGGAGAAATAAACTACAGTAATTATATTTTAGTTGTCATAAGAAAACTAACTAACTAAAAAAATCTAACACCCACCCCCACGAAGACATATCTGTCTTTATATGCCTTGATCTAGATTTGTGGCCCAAATCAAAGTGACAGTGACAAAGACCTTAGGGGCGTGGAGTACATGGAATGTAATGGATTGTCTTGCCTCGTTTTGAGATAGGACAGTTATGCCAGAATCAGTTGATAGCATTATTAAGTGGCTTCACATATAACTTCATAACTCAAAAAAGGTGGATTCGATGTTAAGTTGCTCTATAAATACGGCTCCAAAGACCGGCTCCACCACAAACCTGTGGTTTGTGGTGGCACCATAGCCTAGCTGCTATGCTAATTAGCATAGCGACTAGGCTAACACTGTCCATACAAAGCACAAAAAATCATCGCTCACTCCACTGTTTGCTTTTTCTTTCACAGGGAGTATGATTAGTTATCGCTCCAGCTATAGCTGAGGCAGCGTTGCAGATCTGCTGCTTGGCTCTCCACCTCGTGCAACTTCTGACTTTCTTGGTATTCACCTGGGTGCTTCTGCTTCACGTGCATGGAGGAAAACATTTGTTGTGTTTCTACCTTTTGACAGTTAGTAGGTTAGCCTTGTAGCTGAACCATTTTAAGAATGGGAGCATATCCGTGTTCCCTGGATCCTATGATTCCCCAGTTCAACATTCTGTTAACACACATCAAGTGTGTGTTAACGGACTACCCCAACCCTAACCCATTTATATGCTCTATTGTGCTATATAGAGCTGGGGAACATAGGACCCTGGGAACATACTGTAGCAATGACCCTTTAAACAACAGAGGTAGTACCCTTTTTAGGAGTTTCATATGTCACTTTTTTTTTAGGTCAATGTACTGTATCTCACCATTGTCATTGCATAATTACAGAATTATGTAATCTGTCATTAGTTGAAATGTCAGTTAAAATTTTCCTGTCACAGCCGAGATCAAAAAGTCAAAAGAGAAATTTTCTCTTCACAGAGGAATCCTCATGGGGCGCTCTGGACTAGAACATGAAAAGAAAGCAAATCAAAAGGGCAGCTCTTTCATACACACAAAAGCTTTATAAACTCATGTGACAGTGGAGCTGTCAAAGCCCCAAAGAGCCCTGTTCATTACAAATCTGCCTCAAGATAACCTGCCTTAATCTGTCTCTGCAACTCCAGGCAAGCACGCAGAGAACATTCTGTCACTTCATAAAGGGTATGAATAATATATACAACAGATTTCTTAGCTTCATATAATATAATAAAGCCAATACACTTCACTATTATAACCTTTGCATAACATCCAGCCTCTGCAATGCTTCGTTTGTGCATTTTCCTTCCTTCAATAGTAACTATTAGCTGTTGGACCCTCAGCTTTGCTTTCCACAGCTACAGAAATGTAATACATAACGTATTTGATATGATATACTGAATTTTACATACAATTGTCCTTGTTCTTTATGCATTAAAGTCGCTAATGTACCTCTGCACCAGCTTCACCGACAGATTATTATACATTTAGTGCATTTAGTGTCAAATGGTCAAATGCAGTTAATTATACAAGGTTGGAAATGTATAGCATACCTCATTATCAGGACTGTTCCTGCCTATTAAACACGCCAAACTCATTCATGATGGTTTCATTTCAAGGGAAATTTTTCATCATTAGCTTGTGTAGTAACATCACAGTGGATTTTGCTTTGACGATGAAAGCTACCATTAAAAGAGCTCAGCTAATTCAGTTTAGCTCTCTGTGGAGAACGCAGATGAATTGAGTTCTTTATCAAAATATCAGCTACCAAATATTTACACATACCAAGACTACTGCAGATCTCCCTGGATAGCTTCCCTATGGAAGAGCGAATAATGAAAGAGCAGGAAACGTGTGCTAAGCTCCCATCGTTCGTCTATTTGGAATGAACTGGGTGTAAATGTTACAGCGTTCGACTGCAGGAGAATATCAGTTGTAACAAAGATGGGAACATTCTGGCAAAACAGATTTTGAAGGGATTTAATCAGCTTCAATATTACATAAAAACAAATAGACTAACTAAATAACTAAAATATTCTGCAGTTGAACACATATCATAGCCAGTAACTAATAGCCCTAATAGCCCTTAATAGAAATACAGCTGGAGCCTGAGTTCTTTTCAGCATATGTATTTTACATTTGTAAAGCGAGTGGCGTTACATCAATCTGAAGGATAAAATAAATACTCTGTCCACTAGGGGGCAACGTGAGCGTTGAAACATAAATCATCAAAGATGGTGTTAATTGAGGAGATTCACATTTTATATTTTTTTAGAATTTCACTTTGCTTGATTAGTTGCTCCTCATAACTGTCATTTGTGAAGTAAAAATAACAATTTTTCTGTTTGTTGACATTGCTGCACTTTAGATGACAAGTGACAAAAGTTGACGTAACTGTCCCCAAAATTTTTACAGGTACCGCAAATATAGTAAAGAGCACCATTAAGTCTAGAACATGCACCCAACCAATGCTTCAAATGAATGCAGGATACATGTAGCAGTTATCGTGCATATGCAGAGTTAACGTGTAAACCTGTCCTGATGATACAGGCATGTTTTTAAATTGTTATGAGTTATAAAATTCAGCAACCAGGTTGATGTGCTCTGAATATATATATATATATATATATACATACAGTATAATACATTACATCTGCAGTTTAGTGGAGAAAGTGCTCCTTTTTGTCTTGTGCTTGCACTTCAAACTGTTAAAGTGTTCTGCCTCAGTAGGAACGGAAAGAACAAATTTACATTTCAATTTAGCAGCTGGTAATTAAGCTACACAGCAAAGCTGGGCTGTTAAATCTGACTCAAGTTAATTGTAGATTAAAAATAAAGCTTCCAGCAAAGTTGGATGGAAAGCCCCCCTCATTTGAGTCCTCAATTGGAAAAAAGAGGGGAAATTTGTTGTTTTAATATTAATTCAGAGCACTCATTTGCTGTTCAAAAAGCATCCTTCAGTCTGTATTTCTGTCACTTCAATCTATGCATCAGTGAAGTCAAGAAGTGAAATCACCTGTATGATGACATAATGAAGGAAAGTTTAGACAACTGGACAGTAGGAATTTATGTTAATGTGGATCCAAAACCTCCATTACTTTTCTTAATGAAGACTGAGCTTTATGCTGGTTGATGATAATATTTATTGATTTATTTATTCCTTATTTATTCCTCAGAAGGGGAATTGATGGCTTATTTTCACAAACAAGGGAGTTGTTTTTCACAAAGACAAGCAAATACTTCTTCTAATTGTTACATTGGCTTCATATCACTTCTTTAGGTTTCAACAACAGCATTACACAAAAAGTTCTGAACTGATTTGTGTGTGCGTACGTGACATCCTTACAATGAGCAAGAAATTTCTTTTGTAAAGTTAGATAGGTCTGACAATATTAGATGGTCTGCATCTGCATTTTTGGAAAATATGGAGGCTTCTGCCAGAAAATCAGATTCAGCTGATGTGTGCAGTTTTAAATGTTTTAATCCCCCCCNACCCACACACACACACACACACACACACACACAACAGCCTGTTATGGAGATAAAACTAGAAAAATCATCATCTTATTATAGTAATTTCTTACTGCTAGCTTAGGTTTGTTTGGCCTTGACTGAGGTATGCACTATAATGAGGACACTCCTATTTACCCTTTTTAATATTGTCTGAAAATGTGATTTTAAAGGACCATACTGCCATTTTGCATGTTTGAACTAATATGTTAAATTTTCATACATGTTATACATGTTACTTATAATCATTTCCCAAAGCATACTACTGGAACGGTGAATTAATTTTTTTTTCCTACCTTCCAGACCACCATTGGTTTCAGTTCATTATGCTATTAAAATCTTGAAACGTTCTTGGGATAGGTAATCCATCATCGCAAACAAGACATACAGGTTTTTTTCAAAGTTAGGTAATGTTAGCGTTTAATCACAATAAAAAGCACGGAGTGTGTATGTCTCGACTGGAGAATAAAGTTCCAAAAGAAGACCTGCATTTATCAAAAAATTTAAACAACCATGACTTCATAAGGCTGCGTATCCATTAGCAGATGAAACACCGATTTTTAAGGTTGGTGAATTGCTTGAATATTTGATTTTGAATATTAAGAGATTTTGCTAAATATCAGGAAAGCTGAAATATGGTTTTATCCTTTTTGAACTGGTTGTCAGTAACATAACATGTATGAAAACTGAATATATTAGGCTCAAACATGCAAAATGGACGTTATAGTCCTTTAAGGATATTTTTGGTCCCTTACAGATTTCTTTTTCTTTCTTTCTTTTTTTTTTTTTTTAAAGTATCATTTAGAAGCTTGTATGAAATGCACATTACATAAGCAGGTAATGGTATGCTCATTAGAATGCAAAGACTTAGAACACTTATTTATTATTTTGTTTGATATTCAATGTGCACATCATATCAATAAATCAACAGTACGACAAGGCTAACAAGTTCATGTGCTGCAAGCAGGCAGAGTGAAAACTGATTGCGGTGATATAACATGTACGTCATGCTCTTTCAAATCCAAATAGATCCTGTTGGTAAACGACCCACTGTGGGTTTCAACCAATTGTCCATTCTCACAGGATAGACTTCCTATTAAAAAGCAGCAGCTGGAAAATGAGCAATCTGAGTGAGGGAACCCAAGTGAGACATTAGTGGAGAAGGTGGGGAAGAGAAATGGTTTGCAATTTTCTTCTCCCACGTAAGACGTGCACATAAACGTCCACACACAAACGCACACACACACAAAGCTCCTTCTACAGGCATAAGCATCCACTGTGGTTCATAAACAAGCACATAACTTGTATTTCAGTATAATTGACCCATAGAGAGAGATAGAGAGGTATCAGACTTACAATCTAGAGAGTGCAGGAAAATACTTTCTTCACAAACTTTTTGACGTTTTATTGTTTATGTCACCTATAAAAACACGGCCATAATATCTGTGCGACTGCAGCAAAGTCACATTCATTTCAAGCCTGCAACATGATTTAAAGTTTAAAAAATTAGCTTTTTTCTATTTTGCTTTCAAAATCAAAGCATTCATTCTTAGAGGAAAGTGTGACAAATTTTGCAGCTATGTCATTGCTGACAAAGCTCACAACTGGAAAGGACAAATTGGTAGCAAGCCAGATAAGTTGAAAGGAAAACCAATTTTTTTTGGTTATGCCTTTGAAATGAACTTTGTTTTGATGATGAATGGTCTCTCACCCATATGGTAAAGGATAATTATAATGGAGAATGGGAACATGGCCAGAGGAGGATTTATCTTTCAGACAGCCAATATTCTGTGGATTTGTCTGGAATGCAAGAAAGGTCACGCAGACAAGAAGAAACAGAAAAGAAAGGCAAATAAATGAGAGGGGTGAGTTAAAGGGAGGTTATTTGAAACAGTGAGAGAGTGGAAAAACAACAATCTTCATTTGTTGTGAGGACCTGAACCGTTGTTACTGCCAGAAAACAAGCATTTGATCAAATGAAACACATCGATCCAGGAACTCTGGATATCAGACTCAAACTCATTTCGAGATCTTTTTCCATGAATAACAATTAGTTTTTAGGTCCAGGTATATGGAGAACTTTTGGGTACAATACAAGTTTCTGGTAGAGATTAGCTGCCAAAAGAGAATCACTATTTCACTTAAAAAAAATAAAAAAATCTGATACAGTAAGCATTTACACCCAATCCATACTCTTCTTTTCAGCACATTTATACTACTGCAGATTAGGAGTATCAAGGCTTTCACATATATTCACTGGGGACTGAAGGCTGAAGCAGCATTATTCCACCACCTTCATATTTCAGCACAGTGTGCAGCATTTAATAGAACTAGCTTTGGCTTATTGGACAGCTTTTCTCATTAAAGAGACTGAGACCAGAATAAAACATGGCTTGGTTACTGTGGATCTGGATAAATTTGGGGTGATTCATAGGTTTACAGACAATCTTTTTTGCTCTCAGGATAGTATACTTCTGTTACTGTTAGGGTTTGATGCATTACTGGTGAAGAAGAGCTTGGTGTGGTCAGTGTATTTTAAAAGGATATGATGGGTTCAAGGATGCTTCCTAAGGGGACCACAAGTTATACAGTCACAGCATGAAATATTAAAAAAAAACACAGCAGAGAAACAGAACCCACACTGGACCCCAGTCTGGTGATTTGGAAACAAGTAGTGCTGAAATTATTATTTCATTTCTTTAACAGTTCGGTATTTTATTCAGTTTTTGGTCATGAGGAGCATTATTTAGCATATGAAAAATGACTGTATTCTTTCGTGACATTAGAGGGCACTGTGGAAAGTCCGAGAAATACTCTTATGACATCACAAGGATTACTTCCTCTTGGTGCAGAAGTCAAGTTTGAAAACTAAGCCACTCCTAGAAAATGGTGTAGTTGTATTTGTTTAAAAGTTTTAGGAATGGCTTGAGTGACTTTGTAGTGCTTTAACATTGGAGTTTTCAGCGACCCTTGTGATGTCATCAGGATCAAGTTCTCTGACTTTCCAGAGTGCACTCTACAGCCACAAAGTAGTTCATACAGTTGTTTTTCATGTGATGATGGTGCTCCCGGTGCTTCCCATGACTGAAAAAGTGAATTTCAAATGTATGTAAAATTGGTGGAGACCCCGTTTAATCAGACACAATCAGCAATTTGAAGAAGATATCCCATTGGATTCTCAACATTTTCTTTGTATTCTAAACAACTAATCAATTACTTCAAAAAAATCAATAGATGAATTAATAATTAATATAATCCTTAGTTGCAGTCCTAGAAACAAGTATCAATTACTGTAATGGCCTCAACTAGCCACTTTAAAATCCACATGATTCTGGTGTTACCCTAACTGGAATTGAATTTAAGTTAATCAGAATTTACTTTAGTCTTATAAAGTGACTCCAAACCTTTAGCAAGGATACCATGTGAATCACACCTGAAACAGTAATGATGGCATTTAAAGCAAAAGCTGACATAGCAATGAAGATTTAAGTGCAGGGATGCTGGCTTGTTGTGGGGAAAGCTCATTAATCCTAATTAGTGCCCAACACTAATGATGCCATTAGCCCTGTTGTGCGGCCAGAGGCACTCTGGGCCAAGCTGCCTCTGTAGCTGCTGCTCAAAAAACACTTGTTTTCATCTTGTCCTGTTTTACCTTCACCAGTGGCCTGTGTTAAATAGTGCATCTCAATATGATGCACTTTAATTAAGCAAAGATGCCTTGTTTTAGCATGTCATATTCACACGGGGCTAGTGTTCCCTCATGACATCATGTTATTTCTAATCATCGTGGAGGTGTCTACTTTAATCCCATGTGAATCTGCCTTGTCTGTAATACTGTATATAATGTAAAAATCCCACCTCAAATTATCTACTTTGTTTTGAAAATCACCATCTTTGTAATCTGAGCACTCCTCAGGAGCACGAGGAGTGTTCAGGTTGTAGAAGCAGCAGAACAAATGAGTGAAGAATACAGAACAAAATCTCTGAAGATAGAGATGGATAAACTGCATTGCAAAAGGGTTTTTGTTTTGTTTTGTTTTTTAAACAGGCTCAATACTTGTGATAACATGTGACTGTATTTGTGATGATGCGTGGGATTTGATCTCTGAATTTGAGTGCAATGTTAGCTTTGTTTATATAAACACAAAAGTTCAAGGCCCTGTGGTAATATGAGTCCCATGCTAATAGCTTTTTATACACCAGCAACTAACGTATCAACCCTTTTTGAAATTGTGTATCTTAGCCACAAATTGATTGTTGAATTAGTTGATGGTATCACAGCATCAACTTTTGTGGTTTGCAAGGACATTTGTTCACACGTGAGGCAGGGTGAAAGTTGGCCTGAAGGCTGAATAATTATTAGTCAATGGTGGCTAATGAATAAAAGATCATCTAGTTAGCAGTTGTTCTGCCCCACACTGCATACTGTTGGGAGATAATGAAAGCCACTGGGTGAATTATTTCACAATGAAGCATCATCTCATAGGAGCCGAGAGATCAATCTAGCAGATGCTAAAGCACAACGCAAAGTCAAATCATTCATAAGGAAATTAAATTATCATGATCTTTATGTAACCTTGCCATCAGTTATGTTCCCACTGCTCTTCAATACAACAACTTACTGTATATTGAATAATTTCTTAAATGTAGTAGAGGAAGGATTTACATGATTAATCTTTGCATCCATTTTATCATTTCAAAAATCAATCATCTAGACTGATGCCTTTTGCATTGATACAGTTGACAATGTAAATGTATAAGAAACCTTTAAGTTGTTCACATACTTGTTTAAACCAGTTCATAGCGATACCCAAGTTGATAGTGGACAGCTCTCTCAAGTAGCATCATGCTTGCAGTTGCTTGTCTGACAGAGATTGTGTTTTTCCTGCCCTGGTGCTCAAACAAACTCCATCAAATAACAGCTTGTGCATTGCCTGGGGTCTCTACAGCCTCATAACACCTGTCTGTCTTTGGAACTGGCCAGGCAGTAGTGTGAATCTCTTTAGATCAGGCTGGTGTAGTCCAATACCCCATCACTTTCTTTTTCCTCCATATTGATGGCTACCCCTCCTTCTCCTCTACAAGTAATCACTCAGAATGGCAGCAGTTCTTGCATTCTGCATACGGATGAGATATAATCTGTCTGCCATCTCCAGCTGGAAGTACTGTTTGGCAGTTGTGGGGCACAGGAGTGGAAATGACTCTGTTGTGTTCAATCATTGTTTAGTTTAAGACCATGTCTCTTGGACAGAGCTGAGAGCTGCAAGTTTCTACTTTCACACACACACAAGAAGACGCCTGTCCCTTTGATGAGAAGTTTCCACTTAGGGTGTTTTCACTCCTGTGTGTTTTAGTCCAGTTAAAATGGACAAAGCTTTGTTTCCCTCTTGGTAAGGCTTGTTTGGGCAGGTCTGAACACAGAAGTTGCACTCAGGTGTAGACTTTTTGCAGAGGTGGTTTCAGTCTGGTTCCAAACAAACTCTGGAGTGAATCATTTGTGGTGTGAACATGACCCCAACTAATTCCAAACCAAATACAGGCAGATTTGTTGATTTTTTTTTTTTAATTTTTTTTTTATTTATTTTTTTTTGTGGTTCACTTGGAATTTTGAACCAAGAAGTACATGCAACATTGTAGCACTTTATTCCTGGATTCAGACCTGAGCAAACGAACTACAGTTCTGAAAACACCTTTAGGGTTTTCTTCATGTTCATAGGCAAAATATCCAGTGCTTGAAGTGGGCTAGGACCTCTGTAATTTTCATTTCAGAGTACCAGGACATTTTCGGGAGTGCCAGAACCTCTCATAAATCTTCTGTACTCTACAATGCAGAACATTGCAAAGGAAAATCAATCACAGATATAGAAACAATAGCAATGGTTGACGAATTACATCAGGGGACTGTATTTATACACATGTACATACCCAATGACCAGCCAAAGGTGACCAGCACATGGATAAGGGGAGTACTGGCACCTTTTTTTTTTTTTTTTTTTTTTTTTTTTTTGTCCACTTTCAAGCACTGATAATATCTAAAAGTTTTCAGTTGCCAAATCATTACTGAAATAGCGTTTTTGTATAGCGGGATCGTAATAATGTCAGCAAGAGTGGTGATCTGCTGAGTACCAGAGATGAAAGAAGTTCAAACTCCAATATCTGGCTACTGCTACAAGGTTTGATGCTATGTGCTTAGTTCCAGCGAGACTAAGTTCTTGGAAAAAGAAGCTTTTTGTGGGGAGATCCATTGATGATTCAGACTGTTTGCCAAGTAAATTTAAGATTCTGTCTGAGGGGTTCCGCATCAAAAAGAAATCCAGAGCCAAATCACAGTACACCCATCAGTTATTATCAAAGCCTCTATTGCTTCTCTTTGCATGACAGCTGTGAAGATCTTTTCTGTCACCCTCCTAGACTTGGATGAAGGACTTGGATGTGACTGGTTTGTTCTGAGTGGCAGCATCAATTTTACACAGTAGACCTTCAGAGGACATGGAGATTAATTGCTGACTTTGTCCTCTTACTGCCTTTGTCTTGCACAATTTATCATGCTGAATCAGTAACATGCAACCAGATCTGATGTGTTTTTAACAGATATAGAAATAATCCAGAAAAAAAATATTAATAATTTCTTTCTCTGTTGGACAGTTTATTATTACAGTAAGGTATATTTTCAACTCTGGTGGTATCTGGAGGTGTGTGTGTGTCTGTTTAACCCCCTCACATTGTCACGTCTCTGACACTCCTTCTGTCTCATTCTCCCTCACACAATCTTCCTTTTGCACCCCAAATGTTCCTTCCCACCATCTGATCATTGACACATAATCCAAGCGAGACATGATGTAACTTCTGTTTCATCAAGTTAGAAATTAGCACAATTGCCTTCCTTTAATTAGCTTTCACACTTTAGTCCAGACTGCTTGATCACATTAACTCCATGTTAATCAGAAGGTACATATCTCAGTGAATTAAATTAAAAAAAAAAAAAAAANTAAAAAAAAAAAAAAAAATACGTAGGGGAAATGATGCATCTGAAATTGTCATGTTCTTAGCTGGTGAAGTGTGTGTCACAGTCACTGGACTCCAATTTGCAGCTTGGGGGGGATCAGCAAAAATCTTCTCTACAGAACAAAGCACTCTGCCTTTGATAGCACTCCTAAGTTAAGGAACATGATTAAAGTGCTCTACTTTCTGCTAATTCTCTGAGGGGAAACTTGATAAAGCTACTGAGCAGCAAAAGGGACGTGGAATGAAATGGAGGCAAAAAAAAAAAAGGACTTGAAAAAGCTTTTTGAATTGTCCTGTCATTCATTCTTTATCTTCAAACAAGATTCATTAGGATGCATTTGCAAATTAATTAAATAAGTTCTGTTTTGTTTTTTTGTTTTGTTTTTTTTTTTTTNGTTTTTTTTTTTTTGGTTTTTTTTTTTGCATCCAATGTCCCTCCAGATTGATTCTTCACTGTCTAAGGGATGAAAAGAGATGACAGACTCCACATCTCTCTCTCTCTCTCTCTCTCTTATCCTTTGTGACTCTGCTGTAAATGGCTTTCGTGAGTAGTGTTCTTTGCAGTTATCATCCCCATTAGGGTTAGGATTAGATTGGATTCAGCACTTCCGGGACTATAAACAGTAATCGATTTACGAAGTCCCAGCCATGCGAAGGCAAATTTCTCTTTTTTGATCAGCCCTAAAAATTAAAATTTATATAAGTAGTTAATACATCTTTCATGGTTGGATTCAACACTTCAGGACTATAAACACACATATTATGAACAATTGTTACTGTAGCATTTTGGAGTAATTGATTTCCAATGTCCCATGCGCAGACATGCACATTTTGACTTTTCAATATCTTAAACAGTTCTCATCTCCAAAAACATTTAATACAGCACAACAAAGGAAAATGTTATACATTACATTTCAGCTTTTCAGCTTCTGTTCAGCAATAGCTTTGGCGCGTTGCAATCACAGGCGCATTTCCTTCAGGAAATGCCTTTCTAGTATTCAGCTGTGCTCTCAGGTGTGTATTGGCAAAATTGGCAGGACTTAACACTTCAGCTATGCATCTCCATTTAGCCACAGACTCTTCTCAATAAGCAGAGGAAACTAATGGTCCCGTTTTCAAACGTAAAGGATTATAGAGCTGACTAGCTGTAAACTGTAGAGAAAATGTCAGCTGACTTATGAGATAAGACAACTATTAAATTGAGGATTCTGTCTTATACAACCAGGATCAATGGCTTGTTTTCTGTATTAGCTAATGGATCGCTTTGTCTTAGTTTTGTAGCTTGCCATGACGAGTGAGTCCAAGTGCTGTATTTTGAAATAGAAGAAGTCAGAACTCAAGTGACTAATGCAGCCTACTCATCCTGTGGATCTATCCTCTTGTTAATCTGCCGTATTGAGATGCAGCTATTCTGGTGCTCATTGTGTGTAATGAAACCATCAAGAATGCATTAACTATGAAATGTGCTATAAATCATAAAAACCTTGATTGCACAATAACAGTATAATATTAGGGTGTTTTCACATCTTCACAGTTCATTTTGAGTGTTTGTTTCAGTGTTTCCCTGTTCAATTTGTTTTGGAGAACACAACAATCAAACTCAGGTCTGTACCAACAACTGGACCAAGACCATCTACAGAAGGAGATCTTGGTTTAATTCCAGTCTAACTGTGGAGCGGTTTGTTTGTGGTGAGAACATGATCTGCACTAGTCCTGAGCAAACTACAAGACAATCTATTGATTGCTCTAGAACTGGAGAAGGTTGCATTTGGTTCACACTTAACTGCAATTGGGTAAAGTTTGTTTTACATTAGATGCTTGTCAGATATCCCCTGCTTAAAACCAATCAACGTGTTGAAGGTAAAACAAACTTTACAGCAGTTTATCTACACCTTTGATTAAACATTGCAATTGAAACATGCAGTGAAACGGTCATAACATATCAAACTTACCCAACATGTCTTCTGGTGAACATGTTGAAGGTTAGCGTGTGGCTGTTTGTGCTCAATATGAACTCCGTTCTCCTATTCAGCTGTCTAAAAGCAGCATGTCTTCCTCACATAATGTGAAGCAACATATGGTTTTCCACACATTGTCTTGAAGTCAAATTCTGCTTCTGCAGTTTGTTTGGTATATAGCCCAAATGATGGCTATCACTTTGTTCCATGTTATTTTGTTATCCTGGCATAGTAAACTTTTTCCTATTTTGATTTTGTTGCTCTCATCTCTTATCTGCTGTCCCTTTATCCATTTCTAACTCTAGTTTAGTTCATAAAGAAATCTGTTTCAGAATATAGTAAAGATTATAATCTTAAAAAAAACAGTTCAGCCTGTGCCTTTGAGCCAATATTTTCATCTTCTGCCAAACATGGAGCCAGTGTGAATATTTTACACATGCTTGTCCTAGATTCATGAAAAGGCCTCCTGGCTCAAGCCATGTCAAAGAAATAAGGAGAGAAACTGAGAAAAATAAAGTGCAGGCATCTCGGCTGGGCTGGAAGAGAAAGCAATGGAGAGGGAGAGAGACAAAAGAGCCTGTTTGGAAAGTTGAATGGCTCTTTTGGTTTTGAGAAGAGGACCGCACAATAATCCAGTCACATTTCCTCACAGCTTCTGTCATGCCTCGGCAGTTCCTGGCGTGGCATGCCATTGAACTAGAGCAGTTGCCCGGCCTTGAAGACTGTACCTTGGCAATAAAAAAATAGCTTATAGAATATTCTGTTCTTGATCAAGCAAATTAAATTTGGGATTCTCAACAAATGCTCTCTCTCTCTCTCTCTCACNCCCCCCCCGTCTTCCTTTTTCACTCTCATCCTCTGATGAAGCCTAGCCTGCATCTAAAGCTGAACAGACATTTCATTACATCGTAGTAATATCAATTAAAGCATGATGTAAAGGGTTAATACAAACACACTTTTATGATCAAAAAGAAGGTGAAGAGGAGAAGTGCCAGCAGTGCCACCTCATCTGCTGTTTTTCTGTTCCTCATGCTTTCTTCTTCTTTTCCTTTCAGTTTTCCCTTCAGGGGTCACCACAGTGAATCATCTGCCTCCATCTAACCCTATCCTCTGCCTCCTCT
>VXCM01000494.1:0-60541 GCA_014773175.1 Lucifuga dentata | reverse complement strand
AAGTGTTTTACCTTAAACCAGGCTGCTAACATTTGCTAGTGGAGTGTTTTACCTTAAATCTGGCTGGTACCGTTACCTAGTGGAGTGTTTGACCATAAACTTGATGCTAACATTAGCTAGTGGAGTCTTTTACCTTAAACTTGATGGAACATTATCTACCTGGTGCTAGTGGAGTGTTTAGCTAGTGGAGTTTTGACCATAAACCTGACGCTACTGGAATGTTTAGCAAGTGGAGTGTTTTACCTTAAACCCGGCTGCTAAGATTAGCGTGGAGTGTTTTACCTTAAACCTGGCTGCTAACGTTAGCTATAACCTTGATGCTAACATTATCTGGTAGAGTGTTTTATCTTAAACCTGGCTGCTAACGTTAGCTTTAAATTGATGCTAACATTATCTAGTGGAGTGTTTTACTTAAATCTGGCTGCTAACATTAGCTTAGTGGAGTGTTTTAGCTTGACTTGCATGCAGGGCTGGATGGTGATTTCTAAGATGTTAAATGTGTTGAACACTTAGCCACAATTTTTCCTTAGCACACATCGTCCTCCAACTACACCATGCTCATTTTGAAGATACACTAAATGCTCTCACACTACTGATGTAATGTGTTTTTTCAGTGGATATAAAGGTTTGGTGTGGAGCCCTCCTATGCTAAACTTGCAGTAGTTTGTCATTTGAAAGGTGAATGAAAGGTGAAGCTGAATGAAAGGTGCAGCAGCAAGGGAAAGTAGAAATGGAACACAATGGTTTTTTTTTTTTGGTTTTTTTTTGAGATTAAGATGGATTTACATGACAAGTCTTGATGCTCAATTCCGATATTTTGCTTATATCGGAGTTTTTGTTCCGTGTATTTACATTTTCTTTTGCAGCCCATATCCAATACCTGTTTTACACGCTTTGACCTGTAACAGCCTGGATGCAGCTGCACATGCACATTTCTGAGACACGGAAACAAAAGTTTCAATGGACTAAAATTAGAGAACTATTTAAAGATATTATCAGCGAGTTAGCAACTTTCAAATGCAGAGAGAAACATCTGATGTGTTTTTGTGATTGTTTATCTCTCCCATTGGGTTAATCACATAAGAGAAGCTGGTAGAGTTGCTGCTGTAATGAAGCCTGTTATCACACACTAACACGTTTATTTGATAAAAACACACATCAGTGTGTTTGATTATGTCCTCCATTTCTGTTTACAGACAGCGTCATCATATTGATCACTTACATCATTCATATGCGAACAAGGTGGAACTTTACGTCGGAGTTGGAATGGGAAGGAAGATGCGATCTCTGTATTTAGACAGCAGTACATTGGCAGATATCCAATATGTATCCGATTTATTTCCACAAATGCAAGTGGCTCAAAGTGGATCTGAGAATATCCGATTTCATGTGGCTTTTTACTATTTACATCTTCAGGAAGCGTATCCCATACATGTTGGATATGAGCAAAAGATAAGAATCAGGTCACGTGTGTAGTAGTGTAAATCCTGCCTAACTGTCATAGCAAAGTTTTCAAAATCCACGTCTAAATGAAAATATGAATATCTGTATATTACCTTTCCTTTAAAACACATAAAAATGTCTGCCACAAAATTTCAAGAAGATAACAACAGTAAAACCATTAATCACTCCTAAGGTGTCCTCCATTGTTTTTAAGGAGTTTTCCTTATCTTCCTGTGGAGCTTACATGAGTAAGGAATGATTGCTGCGTGGGATGATTATCACGAGCGTCATGAGTGGAAGTTACTGTACTCTTGTCTTTAAAATGACAGAGAGAAGTTTAAATATTTTAAGTAAGTTTTAACACCCAAAGCTCCACCTCCACGATAATTACACAGACCCTTGTGGGTCTGGTTTAGGCGTAAGAGGGGCTTCATAATATGCTGAAATGATAAGATTGCTGAACGTCTCCACTCTAAATGAGCTGATTTAGATCTAAATCACCCCTCTAATTACAAAGCCCTCGCCCCCTTCAGGAGCCTCTCTGGGCAGAGACAAGCCGAGCATCTGGAAAAGAAGCAGCCGTGTGTTCCCTCCATCCTGTGCTGACTCAACAATTACAGAGAGCAAAGACATATGGCAGATTTTGAGGAGCTTGAAATAGCATTGTGTGTGTGTGTGTGGGGTGGGGGGTGGCNGGGGGGGGGGGGGTAACATGGAAATGATTAGAATCCTTAGGCATGGTTAAGGGAATAAATAAGTCTCCCTTTCTTTCAACCACTACCATTACATACTTAGATTAAAAGTCCACTGAAAACTGAATTATGAATTAAATGAAATCACAAATTTATTTGTGATTGAAGGATATGATTATGGTTTATTAAAATGAACATGTCAGATTTGTGGCATTGGTCAGCGATTTGGCAGATGTCGGTTATGCTTATAATAGTTGATGCTCGTGTCAGTAAAATAAGCTTCAGTTTCAACTTTTTTTGGTGAAACCATCATTTTGCATCCATGTTCCCAGTATTGTTAGCATCTTCCTCATTTACGTAACGTTTAAGCTAACAGGCAAAATGGTAGTCAGTTCTCAAAAGTTTGTATGGGATTTATAGGGGCTATACAGTATTCTGCTTTTAGTTATTATTTTCTATCATTTTAATAGTTTAATTAAATAGAGGGTATATGTTGAATGTTGTGTCACAATGACACCTGTAGAAACACATCCAGTAAGACAAACCCATAGGTCCTGAACTGCCCTGAAAGCTTCATGTTTAGTCCAATAGTCCAATGCTTCTGTAATATGTTTATATCAACATGTAACACGTCACTTTACCTGGTTAGACCCACCAGTGAAGTGTGAGATTAGAGCAGATAGTGCCTGCACCTCAATAAACGGTTATGATTGGTATATGGCCAATAAACTGATTACTCACATGGTTTATGATTGGCGTATTGACATTGCACATGCCTCGCTGGCTTCTGTGGAGCAACACACATATCAGCCGTAGTATATTATGTGTATGAATTAAGTAAAACAAATTGATAAAAGCACTATAAAAATAAAAAGACGAAACCAAATCCATTGCTAACAGCAGCTAGCTACACACAGCTATGGTTTTGTTTACTTGTAGGGTCAAAGGTAAAAGATCAGATTGACGTCACTTCCTGATTTCGTCCTGTGATGACTTCCTTTGATAAACTGGTAGTTTACCAGATACTCTTAACCCATGTAAACACCTTACGCTGATTATTACAGCCCATGTAAATGCCTTACGCCAATTATTACAGCCCATGTAAATGCCTTACTCTGATTATTACAGCCCATGTAAACGCCTTACGCTGATTATTACAGCCCATGTAAACGCCTTACGCTGATTATTACAGCCCATGTAAATGCCTTACGCCGATTATTACAGCCCATGTAAACGCCTTACGCCGATTATTACAGCCCATGTAAATGCCTTACGCCGATTATTACAGCCCATGTAAACACCTTACTCTGATTATTACGGCCCATGTAAACGCCTTACGCTGATTATTACAGCCCATGTAAATGCCTTACGCCAATTATTACAGCCCATGTAAACGCCTTACGCCGATTATTACGGTCCATGTAAATGCCTTACGCCGATTATTACAGCCCATGTAAACGCCTTACGCCGATTATTACAGCCCATGTAAACGCCTTACGCCGATTATTACAGCCCATGTAAACGCCTTACGCTGATTATTACAGCCCATGTAAATGACTTGCAGCTGATTATTACAGTAATCCTTTTATTCTCAATAAATGGATTTCTCTGTGTATGTAAACGCAGTGATTGTGTTTGTTGTTGTGTTTTGATGCCAGCTCAGGCCTGATGCTGCTGACCAATCAGAAGAGAGCAAACCTTTTGGGAGGGGTGGGGCCTTAAAACAGTACCTATAAATTGCCTGTTTTCACTGAGTGTGCACAGCAGTGCTACAAGGGGGTGCAGAAGTGGAGCAATGTTTTTTGTTTGTGTTTTTTTGCACATTAAAGTATTGCAGAGGTTTCCAAATAAATTAGTCATTGAACAGATAAAAGTTCTGCTCACATTTAATTCATTTATTAATTATGATGATCATGTCATTTATTCATCATTTAAATATTCATTGATATTAGTTTTGACTTCATGTCCTGGAATTTCTTAGTTACTCCTTCACTCTCCTCTCCAAAGCAAAGAGTTCAGTCTGAAGACCTTCAGTGATTAATGAAGAAACTGTTTTCTAACAAACATTTTGATATTTCTGTTCTGATTTTTAGGTTCTGCTGCTGTGCTTGGTGGTCATCTTCCTGGCTGTCATCATAGTAACGAGGCAAAGCAAAGATGTGGAAGGTGAGATTTTAAACGGTCAAATAACATGATGCAGTGGCTATTTGTAACCGTAATGCTTCACATTTGTGAAGAATGGTGTGAATTCCTTTGCTGCAGCACTGCTGTGCGCACTGAGTGAAAACAGGCCAGTTGAGTTTACTGCTGCTCCTTCTTCCACAAAAGTCTGATTGGCCAGCTGTGTCAGGCCTGAGCTGAGCTTATTCAGTAGCTTCATGTTGACCTCAACATGTTCCCGAAGCAAAGGACCAATCAAAGGCAAAGTTTTCAGGGCAGATCAGGACTTGTGGCTTTGTCTTCTCTGTAGGTGTTGGCTTCAGGTTTTGAATGTTCAACACAAAATCCTCCTATGTTCCACTAGAAAAAAATGAGGGAAAATAAATCCAGCAGAACACATCAGAATACATCCCCTTTAAGTAAAGGATTTGAGTGTTTGTCCACTGCTGCTGGCAGAAACACGTCTCAGATTACATTTTTGGAGCGTGAATTCAGTAATTGATCTTCCCAACCATGAGAGGAAGAATGGGGCTTTCTGCCACTGTGAGACTGTGATTCTGTTGTCTGTGCTACGAGGAGCTGGATGTAAAGACCCGTGAGAGTCATCTAAAGGCCAAATCCAGATCCCTCCACCTCTCCAAACTGTGGATATTTACAGCAGCAGCGTGGAGTAGGGTCAGATTACCAGCCAGCCAGAGAAACACAGAGCTGAATGGAAACTTGGAAGATTTCTTAAGCTATGGACGCATTTTGTGAACAGGATATGGTTCTGTCATGCTGGTGTGATCTGGGTATTTTCCCCTCTGAGAACAACACATTATAAACAAACTTTTAAGCCAGACAAGGAATGTTTTCTCTCTGCGTTGGCATGTTGACTCCAGCTATAGATTCCATCTGGTTAGGCGTGGGCAGCGGCGTCAGCGCGCTCTCTGTTGAACTCTGCCGGGTCAAAACACCCCTCTTCCATTTCAGGGGCAGCGGTGGTCACTGTGGGCAGCTGCTGGGAGGAACAGCGGGAGGAGTGCTGCATGCTTTTAGTGCTGTGGTGTTTCCCTTAAATACTATTTTCTACGCTGCAAACACAGCAGACAAGTGGGAGGAGGAAATGTAACTTTATAGCCTATTGTTCTTTCTTTCTTTCTCTTAATTCTTCTCTTCTATAAAAACTCAGAACATTACGCGCAATGGTCCAGTGTAGTCATGCACCCAAATACGGAGACAGTGTATAAATGTATAAAAGCAGTTTGTTTTTTCTTTCCTTCAAAAACTTGTTAAAGAAAAAGGGTAAAACGACAACCTAACAAATAACTTAATTCTGCACACAGCAAAGGATCGTGCCAGCCGGGCCGAGACTGGTCCAGGAGCTCCTGCTTTTATAGACCTGATGCTCCTCCTACTAAAGGAAATAGCAAATAATCAGTTAATTTAATCATATTTTTACAGTTAAATATGAACATTATTTACAAAAAACATTAGATATATTACAAATGGCTAGGCTGATTGAAACATCCTTAAAGGACCAAACCGGTGATCGTGCATGTTTGAGCCCAATATGTAGCCTACAATCCACATACACTTTACTGACAACCATTTCTCAAAATATACTACTATAGCGGTAAATTTTAGAATTATTTTTCCTACCTTCTAGACTGCTATTGGTTTCATTTCATTCCAATACACTATTAAAATCAGCTTGTAGAGGACTTGAAACACACTTGAGATACTTAATGCATCACAGTGAACAAGATGTCTGTTGGGTTTTTTTGCAAATTAACTTTAACTGATACAACACAGAGCTGCACAGAAGACAATGTATGCCTCCACCAGGAAGTATAGTCCCAGGAGAAGACGGCTTTTACCGAGAAATTAAAATGAGCGCCCCTTCTACAATTGTGCACAAGTGTTAGAAGGTGAAATATTGAATTTTAAGGTGGGTATATCACCTGAACTTTTGATACTGAATGAATAGATTTAACAGGAAAACTAAAATAAGGTTTTATATTTTGGAAATTGTCAGTCACCTAACATGTATGCAGGTTGTATTGTGTATGGTATTGGGCTCAAACATGCCCGATTTAAGACTTCTGGCTCTTTTCTTGATTGTTCACATTTCACCCACATTGGTTTCCAGCATCTTTACATCTGAACATTTTCTTTTGGTTGGATTGATGCATTAGTTTGGTTTTATATATATATATATATATATATATTTTACACCAGAGCCCAGCCCACTATATTACTATGTGTAGCTATAATTTGAATGTATTTGATTGTTTTTATTTAAAGGACCATACCATTCATTTTGCATGTTTGAGCCTAATATATTCAATTTCATACATGTTACGTTACTGACAATCATTTCCCAAAGGATAAAACCGTATTTCAGCTTTCCTGATATTTTGCAAAATCTCTTAATCTTTCAAAATCAAATATTCATACACCACCTTAAAAATTGATGTTTCGCCACTAATAGTTACGCAGCCTTATGAAGTCACAGTCATTTAAATTTTTTTGCTAAACATAGGTCTTCTTTTGGGACTATATTCCCCAATGGAGATATACATTCACTCCACGCTTTTTATTGCACTTAAATGCTAAAATTACGTAACTTCTAAAAGAAAAACCTGAATACACATCTTGTTCACGATAATGGATTACCCATCCTAGGAACGTTTCAAGTATCAACAAGTTGACTTTAATAGCGTACCAGAATGAACTGAAACCAATGGAGGTNGGAACGTTTCAAGTATCAACAAGTTGACTTTAATAGCGTACCAGAATGAACTGAAACCAATGGAGGTGTGGAAAAAAAATTTAACTCACCGTTCCAGTAGTATGCTTTGGGAAATGACTGTCAGTAACGTTACGTGTATGAACATTGAATATATTAGGCTCAAACATGCAAAATGGGTGGTATGGTATGGTACACCTACATTTTCCTTTTTTTTTTTTCCTTTTTTTTAAACTTCTCCCGTTGCCACAATGCTCCTTTAAATCTCGACTTCTCGCACAATCTCTCTCGCTCTCTCTCTCTCTCTCTTTCTTTCTCTCACTCACTTCTTATACTCACACTATACACACACACATGTACAGCCATCTGCAGCTGCATTTGCACTACAAATACCTCACTGGGCAATAATAACATACAGTACATTACATACAGTAATTCAGTTTGTATAAAAATATACAGTACTATTAACCAGATATTTATTAATACACATGCACATACATTCTCCTGCTCTTGGTTGTTTGGTTATAAATGGATTTGCATACTTTATTGCATACTTTATTTTTGCTCTTGTTGCCTATATATATTTTAAGAAGCAAAGTCTGGGAACCTACCAGAAAAAGCATTTCACTGTAGTTATACATATATGACTTAACGTGACAAATAAAACTTTGAATCTGGAATCTTAATCTTAAATCTTGAAAGTTTAACAGTAATTCTTAGAGTACGTCCAGCATGGCTGATATACAGCGTGTTTGCTGAGGATTACTGACCACAGCAACTTGTCTCCTGAGACAGAGCGTCCTTGTGTTGGGTCATCCGGTTGACCGTTGTCCAAACCGCGGCCTGGCCTAGAGAGGCAGTGAGGAGGAGCTTCTCACTCACCTGCTAAAGTTTCCTGTCACAGGTCTGCTCAGCAGCAGACTGCAAATGGATTTGTACGGCTGTTTCAGGCATCTGGCCCAAAGTTTGCAGCTTAAAGTCTGTCTGTCAAATCTGCTCCAATAGAGCTCTGATAAAAAGTTTGAGAGTTAAAGGACTATACTGTCCATTTTGCATTTTTTAACCTAATATATTCAATTTTCATACATGTAACATTACTGACAATCATTTCCCAAAGGATACTACTGGANCCTAATATATTCAATTTTCATACATGTAACATTACTGACAATCATTTCCCAAAGGATACTACTGGAATGGTGAATTAATTTTTTTTCTACCTTCCAGACTGCTATTGGTTTCAGTTCATTCTGGTACGCTATTAAAATTAACTTGTTCATACTTGAAACATTTTTGGGATAGGTAATCCATCATCGCAAACAACTTGTTTATTATAACCTAACGTATAACCTGTATTCAGATTCTTTTCAAAGTTACAAAATTTTAGTGTTTAAATGCAAAAAAAAAAAAAAAAAAAANAAAAAAAAAAAAAAAAAAAAGCACAGAGTGATTTGAAAATGCTTCATCATGGTGCATTCAAGTGCTGTTGTGAAGAACTAACAACAGGAAGCATTTTCAGATCACTCTGTGCTTTTTATTGCGCTTAAACATTAAAATTACATAACTTCTAAAAAAAAAACCCTGAATACACATGTTGTTCACCCAAGAATGTTTCAGGTATCAACAAGCTGATTTTAATAGTGTACCAGAATGAACTGAAACCACTGGAGGTCTGGAAGGAAGGAAGAAAATATTTTAATTCACCGTTCCAGTAGTATGCTTTGGGAAATGATTGTCTGTAACGTTACGTGTATGAAAATTGAATATATTAGGCTCAAACATGNATGCTTTGGGAAATGATTGTCTGTAACGTTACGTGTATGAAAATTGAATATATTAGGCTCAAACATGAAAAATGGATGGTACAGTCCTTTAATCTCTGTGGTAAAGTCGGTTTTGGGCTCAGGACATAAAAATGAATGTGATTGTTCGGACTGTTTGATGTTTTAATGAAGTTTATGTCTAAAAGGGGTCTTATGTAATGATATTATCGTCTTCTTTTGCAGGGGAGTCCTGGCTGGAGGAGGCCTGTGAGGAGCTCGATCAGCCACAATGTCCAACTGGGTAATGCAAAACTTTTATGTTACCATTATGATGTGAGATCTGAATGCATTGACTTTAATTCCCAGTCTGGTTTGGATTATCTCAACTCCTGACCTTCTTTTCCATCCTTTAATCTCTGTCCACAAATTGGACTTTTGATTGTTACGCCCACAGTTCTCCTGAGCTGAAACCAGCGTTTCCAGTCGGCATTTGTCAGTGGAGTCAACTGTAATCGGTGAGAAAAGAGGGAAAAAAAGAAAAGGCATTTTAGTCATGCAGTGTGCCGCCTTCAGTCTGGCAGTTCAGTCTGTTCATCAACCCAAAACACCAAACACAGGACTCTGTTTTTGATGACTGTGTTGGTTTTGGTGGTTTAGTGGAAAAAAAGTCCAATGTCTCTATGGAAACATAGTTAATGAGTCTGAGTATTAAGTGTGTTTGTGTGTGTTCAGGGTGTAAGCCCACACTCATCAGACAAAATCAGGCCTTTTGGAGCTTTTATGGTTAAAAATAACAGAGAAGAAACTGATTCATCTTTTTTTTAATATCAGCATTTTACCTCACTCACTGTCATGTGCTTTTGTTGGAAAACAAGTGAAGTCAAGTTTATTTGTGGAGCCAAACATCACTTAAAACATCTCAGAGGGCTTTACAGGCCCGCACATCAATGGTTCCCATCCCAGCGCAAGCTGTATAAGAAGACAAAGAAAAAGAAAAACTCCCTTAAAAAAAATCCTTATCATATAAGAAAAATAAAAACTCAAAGAGAGATTGCCTCTCTTCACATGGTCAGGTGTGCAATAGAAAAAGCAGGTAAATTACAAAGACACAAATAAAAATAAAATATTATAGGAAGATGAAAAACAGCAATTAAAGGACCATACCAGTGACTTTGCACATTTGAGCCCAATAAATACTTCCTGCATACACGTTGCATTACTGCCAGCTGTTTTACAAAGCACAAAGCCGTATTTTAGTTTTCGTATTATTTCACGAAATCTTTTAATCTTTAAAAATCAAATGTCCTTTAGAGACTTTAAACGACTACGCTATTGAGTCTGAAATGTTTGTAACTTTTCTTACAATTGAAAAAAAACTTCAACCAGTGTTTTACACTGTAAATCACCTTGTTTCTAGAATTTTGTAGAATTGAGTTTCAGTATCACGAAACAAGACAAAATGTGTCAGATTGATGGACTTGAATCAAGCAAAAGACACGATCCTAGAAAATTATTAAAATAAGTTTGTCTTCAAAAATGTCATTACACTGACAGATGGAACTTAATTGCAAAATGATTATATAAGATGGAGATTTCATAGCATAAAAGTAAATTGTAGCTGTTGTGTGCTGATGAGTGCTGTTGTGTGCTTAAATAACATGAGACCGATCTAAACTGGGAAGAGAAAATTCTTCTTTGGGGAAAAAGCAGAATCGGTTAAACCACAAAAGTTTGATTCATCATCAGCAGTCGTATTTCTCCTCCGCCGTGCTCTGTGTGGGCTGCATTTTGATTTTTATTTCTCGTGTTTTGCCCAAAGACTCAAAGAGCTTCTTTGTATTCTATACTATGCCAAAAAAGTCTCAGCTCCTGCTTATGACTTCCTGCTTATGACTTTCTCTCTCTCTCTCTCTCTCTCTCTCTCTCTCTCTCAGTTTTTCCAGTCCTCCTCTGATCCTGGTGTCCTTGGACGGGTTCAGGGCAGAGTATCTGAGAGCCTACGGCGATCTTCTACTGGTCATCAGCAAGTTGCGTAAGTTAGCAACAGCAACATTGTTGATGCCACAGACCTGCAGTTTTCAGCAGGTGTCCTAGTTTGACTGAACATTGCCGTGTTTCAGGTGACTGCGGTACGACGACGCCATACATGAGGCCCATTTACCCCACAAAGACCTTTCCTAATCACTACTCCATTGTGACTGTAAGTGTGCAGCGTTTTTTTTTTTTCACCAGGTCACAGAGTCATAGGTCGATTTAGTTGATCTGATTCTCTGCTGGTGTCCCATTTTGCTTAAATGAAAGTCTTTCTTTGTTCTTGTAGGAAGGCCATTGTGGTCTTGAGGCTTTCATGTGCCTGTGGAACGTAACTAAATACATTTACTCAAGTAGTGATCTTACACTCTGAAGTACAGATATGAACAAGAAGGCATTCAGAGAGCGCATACATATGTCCGCCAAGACCAACTAAATCCCCAATAAATTAAAAAAAAAAAAAAACTCCCAACTGTTTCCCACCCCTACTATAAAAGCCTCAGCATTAATCACCCAAAAATAAGCTGTATTTATGACAAACATTTTATCAAGGTTCCACATTTCCCATCCATCCATCCATCCATTTTCTAAACCCGTTTTGTCCTGTTGAGGGTCACGGGGGGATTGGAGCCTATCCCAGCAGTCATAGGGCGAGAGGCGGGGTACACCCTGGACAGATCACCAGTCTATCGCAGGGCTGACACAGAGACAGACAAACACATTCACACCTGCGGGTAATTTAGAGTTTCCAGTTCACCTGACATGCATGTCTTTGGAGGTGGGAGGAAGCCGGAGTACCCAGAGGGAATCCACGCAGACACGGGCAGAACATGCAAACTCCACACAGAAAGGCCCTGCCCCAGCCAGTTTCCACATTTCACGCCAGCAAATCAAATATTCAGTGTCAAATAAGCCATATGCCAGTCATCCTCAATGTCCGAATTCTGGTCCAGATCCGGACCAAACCACAACTATCTCCGGACTCTGAACAAATTATACTTTTCATATGTATTATTTGTATTATCTGCAAGACATCGCTGCGATGCAGCTAGTCAAACTTCTCCATTTTAGCAGCAGAAAGCAAAACCGAATGTCTGACTTCTCCACTGTCTGTGTGAGAATGTCTGCTCTACTTTGGTTTGGTCCAATCACATTCAGCGTCCTATCATCTCCATAACAACGATGGGTTGACACGGTGTGTGGCTCATTGAGAGTTGACAGCGCAATATTTAAGATTTATATTTGAGTAGCCCTGCCATATACAGTATATATAGATGGAATTAATAAGATTCACTGAATATACATTATCTACATTGTTGCGTAATTGAAATGTGAAGAGAGTCCACCAGTTAAGGAAATACAAGCAGAGGTGTCTTACTCTAATTATACTGTTTACATGCCAGTATTAATTGATTTACAATCAGTTGCTTACTTGGAGTAAGTTTTCTCTGATTTACGCTGATTTCAGTCTAATTCTAATGTTTACTTGACACATGAAAACAATTGCCTCAATCTGATTGTAATTGAATTTGTAACCTGCATGTAAATATGCTATGTGTTTCACAGTCTGTGCTCAGGTACATCTGGCCAATCAGAACAGAGTGGGCTTGTTGGGAGGGGCCCAAAAGCGATAGTATTTAAATGTTTTCACTCAGTGTGCACAACATTTCTGCAGCAAGAGAAGCACATCATTGTGTGTTTTTGCAACTTAAGGCATTGCAGATGTTGCAAAATTGACCCTAAATTAAAGTAAGAACACAGAAATCTGTCCCTTAGAACTTCTTCTGCCACTGGTTTGTCCAGAACAATTGAGGTACTTAAGGTGGATTTCATGTTTATTAGTTAAAACCCATCCTGCAAGTAGCCACAATACCTCTGTGTTGAAACAAAGTGCATTAAACCATGGTTAGCATTAAGGTTTGGGCAGGGATAGATGATGTAATCCAGTGAATCCCTACGTCTATTAAAACACTGTGACTCATGGCGTGTGTGTGTGTGTGTGTTATTTTTTTTTTTTATCTCTACAGGGTCTCTATCCTGAGTCTCATGGAATCGTGGACAACAAAATGTACGACGTGACCAAAAACACTAGCTTCAGCTTGAAAACCGCTGAGAAATTTAACCCACAGTGGTACCAAGGGGAGCCTGTAAGTCAATCCACGCGCGAGCATGGCATCTTTCACAAAGATGCAACAGCAAACGTTCGCATTGTGAAGCCATAAGTCCAAAAAATGAACCTAATAAAAAAAGGATTTGGAGTATGATGAGGACTTTTTGTGTTTACACACAGATGTGAGTCAGAGTTTCCTTTCTAAAAAGAGGCTGGAAAAGGAATGAGTGATATTTCCTGTACGTGAACATACTCTGGCTTTGTGAAATGAATCAGCAATTGCACAAAAAAGACAGAATTTTGTGTTAATCTGCATGCTTTAATTTCCTTGCTGAGCGGCGCTTTTTTTGTAGACATGCTGAGTTTTATATACGAGCTCTGGGTAATGTGTCTCTTTGTATAATTACGGGTGCTGCTCCTTTAAATGAGCCTGTTTGAGCTGCGGCTGGTTTAGACACTCTGTTTTTTTGTTTGTTTGTTTTTTAAACAGGAAATCTCGTAAATCTCATTCTTCATATCTGTGATGGTGGTCCTCAACAAAGTAATACAACTAAGTGCACATCGTAGAGTATTCTCATAAGTTTATTGTGTGAATAAAATAAGTCTGATAGGTATTGATTTAGGGTAAATATACTGCATGTGATTAGATTTGCATCATTCTAGTCTGAGCTGTGAGCGATTATACTTTGACCCTAATTGGTGAAACGCTGCTGCTGTGATGTATGAAGATGAATGAGTGTCTGAGTTATCCATTAAAGCTCTTCTCTTCTCTTCTCTTCTCTTCTCTTCTCTTCTCTTCTCTTCTTTCCTTTTTTCTTCACTTCTCTGCATTTCTCCTTATTCCTTTTCTCTCCTGTTCTTTTCTTCTTTCTTTATCTTCCCTTTCTTCTTTTCTTTTCTCTTCTCCTATTCTCTTCTCCTTTCCTTGTTTCCTTTACTTTTTTCTTCTCTTATCTTCTCATCTCCTTGTCTTTTCTTTTCCATTTTTCTTCTCATTTGCTTCTCTTTTTCTTTTCTCATCTCTTGTGCTCTCTTCCATTCTTGCCTTTATTCTCTCCCCTCATTGTTTTGTCTCATCTTTTCTCCTTGTTTCAATTTTCCTCTCCTCTCCTCTCAGGTCTGGCTCACGGCGATGCAACATAACCTGAAAACAGGGACGTTCTTCTGGCCAGGCTCTGATGTTGCCATCAATGGCAAATTCCCAGATTTCTACAAAATCTACGATAAGTAAGAACAGTGCTGTTACATCACACTGATACTGTGCATTTTATGACATAATATAGTGATGTGTTGATGTGATATCCAGACTTTTTGGTCCACAGGAGCATTACATTTGAGAAGAGAGTGTCAACGCTGTTTGATTGGATCAGTTTGCCTCAGGGAGAACGGTAATTCCTGCTCCTCATCCTAATCAATACAAAGATCATGTTATCATCGATGAGCAGCAAGTACCATGCGTGATGCTCTGCTGATTTTCTCATTTTAGACCCGACTTTTACACTTTGTACCTGGAAGAACCTGATTCTTCAGGCCATCGTTACGGGCCAGCAAGCAATGCGGTAAGCCGTCCAGTCTAAGAATTAAAAAGCAAATATGAGATGGCAATCATTTAAAAGAGAAATGCGTAAAACTGAACAAAAATATGTGATTGGTTTTCAAAACTACATAGGCAACTAATCCATCCAAAGCCTTTCTCAAAAATGTGATAAATTCAACTTCATAAAAATGCTTTCAAGGAATCACACATTTGTTGTTTTTTTACTATTTTATTTTTCAATTGCATCTTTCCTTCATGCGGGTTGTATATATTGAGCTCAAATATGCAAACCCACATGTATGGTCCTTTAAAAACATGTTCAAGGAATCATTTACTCGACTTGACTAGTTTTTACTTTTTGCTGCTTTATTTTTAATGAGAGTGCCAAACCCAGTCATTAAATGGGAGATATAAAACTTTTTATTTTCTCTAATTTTGTAGTGTAATTTATTCAGTCGTGGATGTTGAACTGTCCTGAAAGCTTTTCTTTGAAATATATATATATATATATATATGTATGTATATATACCTGTTTGTTTAACTGATGCTGTGTTTCCAGGTCATTCAGGCTTTGCAGAATGTAGACAAGATTTTGGGGATGCTGATGGATGGCCTGAAAGAAAGAAACCTGCACCGCTGTGTCAATGTGATAGTTGTCTCTGATCACGGTGAGATAACTACACAACTAAGGTCCGAGCTATAAATTTACAGATTTTATTAAAGGGGATATATGCTTTTTAATTTCTCTAATTTCTATAGTGTAATATAGCAGGAGTTTGTGTTGAGCATTTTCAGAGTTGCAAATGTTACAGTTCAGTCCTATTAAAATGCATCCAGTAAGACAAACCCATAGGTTTGCCTGTCCTGACCTTGTTTTTTGATCGGTCCTTTATTTCTGTAACATGTTTACACATGTAACAGGTGAATTTATCCACCTACACGCCTGTTAGACACATACATGAAGTATGAGGTTAGCGAGAGACTGTCCAGTGGGTATCTGTGTTTCCTGAGGCTTTGCCGTTCAGGCCAATCAGAACAGAGCAGGCTTTTTGGGAGGAGTCCTTAAAGAGAGAGTAGTTTAAACAGCCTGTTTTCACTCAGTGTGAACGACATTGTAGAAATGGATCAGTGTGATTTTTGTGCTTTAATTTGTTTTGTTTTTTTCACATTAAAGTTTTCCAAAGGTTTTAAAACAGACTCCTGAATGAAAACAAGAACACTGAAATTTGTAGAATTCTGTATCTTTAAATTAAACATAGTAATATTTAATTTTAAAGGCCCTGTACAACACCTGCACAGGTGTTTTTTTTTTACTTTAGCTGATCAGGACTGTGTGGGTATCTACAAACAGTGCTTGATTGATTGATTGACTGATTGATTGATTGATTGATCGATCTCCCTGACAGGCTTTTGTCACGGGAAGCACATGTGGCTTACCCTCTTCCTCATAGAAATGAATGAGTAGCAAATTTTGCTCTGAATGCAGCTTTGAGTCTAATACATGAAACGTGTGTGTGTGTGTGTGTGTGTGTGTATGGTTTGATGACCTAAGCACATTTTTAGAATAGCTTCCTTCAACCTGAAAACAGGTGTGACAGCCTGAATAACTGAAAGCACCTGTGAGTGTGTGCAGGGCCTTTAAAATGACTAAAAGAAAAGTGGCCAAATCAAAGCCAATCAAAAATCAAGTTGAATTCTAATTTAACAGCATAAAATACATTTACAATGTGAAAGAATTGGGCACTTCTACTTTAAAATGAAGCAGTCAAGGGAAACGGTTTTCTTTCTTTTTTTTTTTTTTTTNTTTTTTTTTTTTTTTTTGCCCCCTCTTTGAAAACCAGTTGTTGATGACGTCAGTTGCTTGTTATCAGACTTGTTGCAGCCTTCTGTGGTTTCACAGTATTAAGAGATAGCATCGTTTTAGCGCCTGAGAGCCAATGAAGTGACTTTAGAGGCTCGGTGTCAGCTTCCACTGTTTGACCTGGTTGAGTCACTGCACCTGTTGCAGGGGAACTACATGTCAGAAGGAAAAGCTGATGAAAAATGAGTGTGGTAAAAAGACACAAACAGCGCCTAACTGCCTCTGTGATTTCTGTGGAAACTTATTCTGTCAGGACATCTGGAGCCCACATGTCTAGACCTGTAATTAGGCATATTAAAGATCAATGTACTGAAATAAACACAGCTCAGCTACGCTCATCAAACGTATATTTTTAAAAGGAGGTTTTCAATTTTACCTACTGTACTATTTATTAGCTTTGTGGTCAACATCAAGGACACAAAATAAGAAAGGATCAGCAGTTTTTGGATGCATCTGTGTCTGCAGGGAAGGAATAAATATCACACATTCATTAAAGCAGACATAATGTGCTTTTACACTACAACGTGATATAGTAGGAGTATGTGATGTGACATAGTAGGAGTATGTGTTGCAATATCGTACTAGTATGTATTGCAATATAGTAGGAGTATGTGTTGCAATATTGTACTACTATGTATTGTAATATAGTAGGAGTATGTGTTGCAATACAGTAGGAGTATTTGTAATATATAGTAGTAACAGTATGTGTGATAATATAGTAGGAGTATATGTTTTTAGTAGGAGTATGTGTTGTGATATAGTAGGAGTATGTGTTGCAATATATAGTAGGATGTATATACAGTAATGTATATTGTATACAGTATGTGTAAGTATGTATACTGTATACAGTAAGATGTATATACAGTAATATATGTTGCAATATAGTAGGAGTATGTGTTGTGATATAGTAGGAGTATGTTGTGATATAGCAGGAGTATGTGTTGTCATATAGGAGTATGTGTTGTAATATAGTAGGAGTATGTGTTGTGATACAGTAGGAGTATGTGTTGTGATATAGCAGGAGTATGTGTTGTCATATAGGAGTATGTGTTGTAATATAGTAGGAGTATGTGTTGTGATACAGTAGGAGTATGTGTTGTGATATAGCAGGAGTATGTGTTGTCATATAGGAGTATGTGTTGTAATATAGTAGGAGTATGTGTTGTGATACAGTAGGAGTATGTGTTGTGATATAGCAGGAGTATGTGTTGTCATATAGGAGTATGTGTTGTAATATAGTAGGAGTATGTGTTGTAATATAGTAGGAGTATGTTTTGTGATATAGTAGGAGTATGTGTTGTCATATAGGAGTATGTGTTGTAATATAATAGGAGTATGTGTGGCAATGTAATAATTTATTACGAGGTTTAAATGTATTTTTACTTTTTTTTTTTTTTTNCTTTTTTTTTTTTTTGTGCAGGTATGGAGGAGGCTTCCTGTGAAAAGGCTGCGTTTGTGTCATCTTATCAGGACAATACTGATGACTTCATCGTCATCCAAGGCCCGGCTGCTCGGATCAGACCCAGACGCCTGCCAGAGGATTTCTTTTCCTGTTAGTTCCTCTGGATAACATCCAGTTTCCCTCCTTCCCAGCTGCACAGCATCAGTCAGTGTCAGTTTGTTTGTAAGGAACACCACTGCTTTTGACCTTTCCTCATTAAGAATTTCCCCTTTGTGTCTTTTCCCAGTCGACTATGAGGGTCTGGTGAAGAACCTGTCGGTATGTGAAGTATTCCAAGTTCTCTGCTGACTTTTTGTGCGGATAAGAATGAAAAATTATATGCTTGCTTGGTTTCTTTTTAAACAAGCCGTTCTGCCCATACCGTGTGTTGATTGTCCTCGTCTGTGTCTGAAGTGCAGGACTCCTGGCCAGCCAATGAGGCCTTACCTCAAAGAAAACCTGCCCAAACGGCTGCACTTTGCTAACAACGTGCGCATCGAGAGGGGGCACCTCTACATGAAGCAAGCCTGGCAGGCAGCGCTGTAAGTACCGTTACCGCCGCTTCATTCAACGGTCAATCAGAGAATTTCACAGTAGATCCTGCGTGAGTCCATTTCATTTCCCTAACGGTGTTTATATTGTCTTTCCTCAGTCATCCCAAGGAGATCAAGTATTGTACTGGCGGATTCCACGGCTCAGATAACCTGTTCACTAACATGCAGGTCAGAGGAAGAGTGTGTATGTGTGTGTGTGTGTGTGTCAGTTACTGCCACAATAAGAGTTTATCATATAAAAAAGAGTGATATATTTGTTTTGAAGAAAATCAGGAAATCGGGTAAATTAAAAGCTTCCTGGACATGCTGAGTAAACCTGTTTGTTCTCGTACCGTCGAGCGTTCATTACCCCTGATGTGTCAAGGCTAAAGAGACATCGCTCAGGGAAAATGCTGAGAGAAAGGAGGGGGGGGGGNCAGGAGAGAAACAGACAAAAACAAAGAAAAAAGGAAGGGAGAGAAAGTGAGGGAAGGGAAAGAGAGGTAGCAGGAGACAGAAGGAAAGAGAGAAAGAAAAAGAAAGGCAGAAAGAAAGGGGAGAGGGTGCAGAGAAATAGACAGAAAAAGAAGGGAGAGGGAGAGAGAGAAAGAGAGGGAAAGGGGGAGGGAAAGAGGGGTAGAGAGAGACAGATGGAAAGAGAGGAAACAAAGAAAGAAAGAAAGAAAGAAAGGGGAGAAAGAGAAAAAAGGAAGGTAGACAGGGAGAGGGAAAGGGCAGGGAAATAGAGAAGTAGAGGGAAAGAGAAAAAGAAAAAGAAAGGGAGAAAGAAAAAAAGGCAGAGAGAGAGAGAGAGAGAGAGAGAGAGAGAGAGGCTCCACCAGGCATTCATCTCACAGTCTGATATTGATTGATCTGGTAAAGTCTGACACAGACATCAACATCTTGTGTTTAACATGCAAAGAACTTAACATGATCGGTGCATCAGAGCCTTTAAACACAAGCAACGTGAGAAAATATACTAAAAAAAAGAGACAAGTACACAAACACAACTAAACTTGAAATGTTGCTTGGCTATATATTTTGCTTAAGCAAAGCCGTGACTCTCCAGCTGTGGGTTGTTTGTTTTGGAAACATGCATGTAACCTTTCTGTGTGGCGTTTGTCGTCACGGTGAGTCTGTGTGTGTTTGCAGACGTGGTTCACACTGGAATTTGACTCTGTATAATTAGCTTACAAGTTTACTCACTAGTCTGTTAGCCAGGAAAGGTCAACCACACTGCAAATGGCTTTAAGCCCGTTTACACATAAAGGAGCAAAGTGCACCTGAAATAGATGGATCCCTCACCTGTAAATGTTTTTATTCACCACCGATGTCATTTTTAGGAATCGCTCTGAGAATACTATCTGTATCTGTATGTTAAATTAACTTTTTAGGTTGTATAAGGTCATTTTACAAGGGAATGTAAGAGTTGTGCTTTCAGGTTTAGCTCATGTCAAATATTTACACTGGGCTTAATCAGGGTATTGAGTTTAAAGGACCATACCGGCCATTTTGCATGTTTGAGCCTAATATATTCAATTTTCGCACACGTAAGGTTACTGACAACCATTTCCCAAAGGATAAAACTGTATTTCAGCTTTCCTCATATTTTGCAAAGTCTCTTAATCTTTAAAAATCAAATATTCAAGTGATACACCCACCTTAAATATTGACGTTTCACCTGCTAATAGTTATGCAAAATTATGAAGTCACGGTCGTTTAAATTTTTCGATAAACGCAGGTCTTCTTTTGGGACTACATTCCCCGGTGGAGACATACATTCACTGTGATCTTACATTTAAATGCTAAAATTACATAACTTCTAAAAAAAAAACCTGAATATACATCTTGTTCACGATGATGGATTACCTATTTCAAGAACATTTCAAGTATCAACAAGTTGATTTTAACAGCGTACCAGAATGAACTCAAAACAATGGCAGTCTGGAAGGTAGGAAAAACATTTTTAATTCATCGTTCCAGTAGTATGCTTTGGGAAATGATTGTCAGTAACGTTATGTGTATGAAAATTGACTCAAACATGCAAAATGTGTGGTATGGTCCTTTAACTTAGCGTTTCAGGTTGTTATAGTCATTTTAAAAAGGAATGTAAGAGTTATGCTTTCAGGTTTAGCTCATGTCAAATATTTACACTGGACTCTTTCAGGGTATTACGTTTAAGATATTTAATTATTCACGGAGAGAGTTTGAAGGTGAGTTTTCCATCCACAGCCTGCTGAGTAATGTTGTTTGGACAGAGACCTTCTGTTGTTTTAAAGTCTGGTTCATTTGTGTGTAGAAATGTCTCCAAATGCTTTTATTTAACAATGTCATGTTTATCGATCTTTTCCAGGCGATCTTCGTCGGCCACGGCCCAGGCCTCAAACACGGCGCTGTGGTTCCCCCGTTTGAAAACATTGAAGTTTATAACCTAATGTGTGGTGAGTCAGAATTTCCCTTTAAAGGACCATACCGCCAATTTTGCACGTTTAAGCCTGATAAATACTACCGCATACATGTTAGGTTGCTGACACAATTTCCAAATCATAAAATTTTATTTTGTTTTTCCTGTTATTTTGCCAAATCCCCTAATATTTCAAAATGCAAATGTTCAGGCGATCCCGCCTTCAAATTCAATGTTTCAAATGCTAGCAAGTATGTCCAAATATAGGGGGTATGGTCATTTTAATTTCTAAGTAAAAGCCGTCTTCTCCTGGGACTATGTTCCCTGGCAGAGACATACATTGTGTGCAGTTCAGTGTTGGATTGGTTAAATAAAACTAGAAATGCATTTCCTGGAGAAAATGCGCCTGTGATTGCAATTTGCTGAAGCTTGTGCTTCACAGATGCTAAAAAGCTAAAATTATCAGTTAATGACAAAAAACTTATAACAAAAAGCTTAATACGTGTTGTGTTTGCTGTGATGGATTACATATCTCATGCATGTTTCAAGCCTCTACAAGTTGATGTAATAGCGTACTGGAAGGAACTGAAACCAGTGGCAGTCTGGAGGGTAGGAATAACAATATCTAAAATGTACCGCTCCAGTAGTATGCTTTGGAAAATGGTTGTCAGTAATGTAACCTGTATGGGGGTTTTATATTGGGCTCAAACATGTAAAATTGCCGGTATTGTCCTTTAATGCTTCTCTGTTATGCTGCATTATGTCAGACATTATAGAAACTCTTACTGCACTTATTCTCTCTCTCTCTCTCTCTCTCTCTCTCTCTCTCTGTTCTCTTCCGTCATCGTAAGATCTCCTCGGTATTCCTCCGGCTCCAAACAACGGGACCCATGGCAGTCTGAACCACCTCCTGAAGAGTCCCGCCCACCTTCCAGTCCACCCAGCTCAGCTCTCCCACGACTCCCAGTGTGAAGCCAGTGACCCCGCCCCCGCCGACGACCTGCGCTGCACATGTAGTTCTCATACAGAAGCAGAGGTAATGCTTTAATGGAGTCAGACAATAATGAGTTGGAATAAAAAGTACAGAGGGTCCTAAATAGTTAAAGGACCATACCAGTAGTTTTTCTTGTTTAAGATCAATAAACAACCCGCCTATATGTTACTTTACTGACAACCATTTTCAAAAACATACTACTGGAGCGGTAAATATTGGAATTGTTTTTCCTACCTTCCAGACTCCTTGGATTGAAACACTATAATTATTATTATTTTTTTTTTTTGTAATTTGTACTTGTGAGCTTTGAAATAAACTGAGAGGCTTCAAGTTTGGTTTGGAGTCCCATACATTTATTTTCTCCTCTTCCTGCATGGAGCTGCTCATGATGGGTAAATATAGGATGATAAGATACTTAAAGTGAGCATTTAGTTTTAATATGAGTGCTTCAGTGCTTACAGACCAATAAGAGCCATCATTTATCTCAACCTTTCATAGTTTACATGGTGGATTTTTCAAATTTGAACACAAGAAGACTAATAAAAAAAAACTAAAATTTCTTTCCAGGTGATAACCATGAACAGACACATCATGAATATCAACTCTAGTGAGTATCATTTTACTAGCTCTTTCTTTCTTTCTTTCTTTCTTTCTTTCTTTCTTTCCCTTTTTAATATTTCCTTCCCTTGAATCAAAACTCAGAAAACTGGGCACAAATATTCAAACCTGTCATTTTTTTCTCCTGATTGAGGCGCCTAAACTTTTTAATTCTTGTGAAAATTACCACATCTATCTCTTTGATTTTATTTATTTTTTTCTATTTGTTTCCTTTGATATAAATTTTTCCTTCCCATGAATAAAAAACCACAACGGTATTATTATTATTATACAACTTTCAATCACCTTTTCCACTTGATAAATAAATTGTTAAGCTAAAGCCGTTTGGATGCTTGCAGCACACACTTTTGGACATTTGCACCAGTTTTCAGAGAAGAATAGAAACACAAAGAAAATACGGTCAAATGACATCACACGCGCTTCGCTTCTTGCTGCTTTCGGGGAACGTTTCCACTTTTTATTCTTGTGGATTCTCCTTTAGGTGCTAAAGCCAACTTACGCCGCCTCCACCATCCGTATGGCATCCCTCAAGTTGTCCAGGAAAACTCCCACTTCTGCGTGCTCCACCACTCGGACTACCTCAGCGGGTACAGCAAGGACGTCCTCATGCCTTTATGGGTAGCTTACACCATCCAGCCTTTGGTGAGTCTCTCTTTTTTTATCTCTAAACTTGGCCTGCTCCGTTGAGTCGCCTTGGCAGCGTTTCTGCTGTGGTTTGGGTTTGGCTGGAAAATGAAAGAGCGTGTTTGGTATCTGAGTCGCTGTAAAGCAGCGTATCTTCTCTGCTTGTGAAGGCTTGAACAGTTTTTGTGGCGCTCATTATGTGGCTGAGCTTTCGTGTAATTATGACCCCTGAGCAGACTGATGGAGGCAATCATTCCCAGGAGAGTTTATAGGGTTGAATTTTTATTTATGTTCCTCCTTCTCTGGATGACAGAAAAAAACAGAAGCTCTAGGATTTATCCAAATACAGAACAAGCTAAGTATGATCTGTACTGTATTTAATGAAAGCCTCATTCTTTGCATTTTTCTCTTTTTTTTTTTAAATCCATGTTACACACCTCTGTGAATCATGACTTTATCATGATGGAGGAGTTTGCCGTGAGCTTTGGGAGCAGTGTTGTCAGGGGCAGCAGAACCTGGTAGAGTCACTCACCCAAGACAAAGACTAGATTAAGAGTGATTCCAGGTCCAGATCCTTTAGAATGCCAGTGAGGAGGTCAGACATTGGGAGGGATCTCAGAGTAGAACTGCTGCTCCTTTTTTGAAGAAAGGATCCAGATGAAGTTGTTCAAGCATCTCTGCAATATCTGGAAAGACATGGAGGACGTGGTTAAGGAGAGGGACATCTGGACAGGGAAAAGTGATGGATGGATAGATGGATGGATGTTCATCTTGAGTTATTTTAGTCTCCAGAAACTTTTTCTTTTTTAAACAAGTAGAAAGAAAAGCTGCCAGTGCAATAGGATTATTTCATTCTGTATTATTAGGGTTGACTGATAAATTCTGGGCCTAGTATAGAAACTCAGCTCCAACTCAGAGGATTTATATTTCAGCTAAAGCTAAAGCCTTTCTCGTCATGTTTGGGAAGAGGTAAAAGTTTGAGGGAGCTGAATCGTATGAGTCGGATGAGTGCTGAACTAGCTCAAAGTCACAATCATGGTTATCAGTGTACCTTAGCCAAGACTATTCTTCTTGTACCCTGTACAAAGAACCTAAGTTCTGTAAGATAAATTCTAGTCACTGGGCTCAAATGTTTGCAGCTGATGTGCAAAACAACTCGATGCAATTGGTCCCTTCCTTATTTGTCAGGTTCAGAACTTATCATCGACCCTCTTAATACAAATCAAGAAGATATCTCTCTCTCTCAGGCCAGCATCCGGCCCCTGAGCCCCGAGTTGGAGGCGTGTGTTCGTGCAGACGTACGCATCCCAGCGCTCTCCAGCCAGATGTGTCAGCGCTTCAGAGATGACCTGGCTCTGTCCTACGGCCTGCTGCATCCCCCCAGTGAGTGTGTGTGTGTGTGTAAGTGANGGGGGGGGGGGGTCACAGTATTCTGTCCCCTGCCAAGTGTTGAATTTGAGCTGACGTGCTTCTGAGGCTGTGGTCGGCCACATTCTCATGTAAAACTGTGCTTTGATGCTGAGTTAGGAATTTGCCCCCCCACTTTTTTTCCTAAATAAAATTCTTGCGTCAGATACGGACAATTTTCCACCAACAGGAAGTGACAGACTGAGACTTAGGCCAAGGACACTCAAATTCAAGCCACCTACACAACAACTATTTCCATATTAAAGGACCATACCAGCAAACATGCATGTTTGAGCCCAATGCAACAATCCACATACACGTTACATTACTGACAGTAAATTTTAGATTGTTTTTCCCACCTTCCAGGCATCCATTGGTTTCGCTTCATTCCAGCACGCTATAAAAAATCAACTTGTAGAGACTTGAAACGTGCTTGAGATAAATAATCCATCACAGCGAACATGACGTCTGTTAACATTTTTTGTCAAAGTATGTCTATTTAACCAAAGAACTCAGAGATGCACTATGTATGTCTCCGCCAGAGAAAATAGTCCCAGGACAAAACGGGTTTTACTGAGAAATAAAAAATGACCATCCTTTCTACAATCATACAAAAGTGTCAGCAGGTGAAACGTTGAATTTTAAGGTGCGTGTATCATCTGAATATATGATTTTGAAATATTGTGTGTAATAACCTCCAACATTTTTTTTTTTACATGCACGTCTTGCTATTTGGCACCACCACCAGTGTGAAATTTGGTTTCAGCCAGTAAACATTAAAGCTTTTATTATTCCTGCTTTTCACAGTACAGATGTCAGAGTTTACAGCATGATGGTTGTGTTTTAGTGAAACCTTCTCAACATTCTCTTTTTATCTCTGTAGATCTGAGTGCCGACGGTCCCAACACAGACTATCTAATCACCAGCAACATGGCACCAATGTTCCCTGTATTTAAAGGTGAGCCATTCCTGCATATTTTTTTTATTGGATAGTAATTTTCTAGTTATTCTCCAAGCTGGAATAATATATTAGGATGATTTACGGTTAAAGAAGAACTGAATAATTGAATTAAGTTGTGAGCTGAAGATGTACTCTCCAAATTGGATCATGACTAGACATGTCAGGGTGTTCTGTTGAACTATTCATTCCATTTTCCCCAGCAGCAGGTAATTGTAGTTTGGCCATTTTTATGGCTCAGTAATATAACTTTCAAATATGAATTTCTGAAACAGTCCATATTAAATATAATAAGAGGAATCCAAAGATTTAACCACAATGATTACAAGGTACGACTGTAATTTAATTTATTTAAGCTCATTCTCTAAACAAGTTTGTAATCCCAGTAACAGTTCTCTCCAAAATAAGATTTTGACATCAGGTTAGATGAATTTTAGCTCTGAGAAACAGAGTTGCTGCTTTTATACATTCATCATAGCTCATTTTTGTGATTATACAGATTTACTTGTTCTGATTTTCATTTAATCTGTTTCTATATGTTTGTTAAAGTACAATTTAATGCACACAAAAAAAAAAAACACTGATCCATTTCTTCTCTCCCTTGCTGCAGCATGACTGTGCACGCTGAGTGAAAACAGGTCATTTTTGGTCTTTTTTAAAGGGAGGACTCGTTACGTCATATTCAGAATGCGAACTTTGCGAGAACTTTGCATTTTCGCAAAGTCGGGGAAATTGACCCCTATGACATCACAAGCTTTACTTCCTGTTGGTGCTTTAGAAAATAAGCAGACTAAAACTTTGAAAATTAAAGCCTCTCCTTGACTTTTTTTAGTGAATTTAATGCACCCGACTTCTAGGAGTAGCTTTAATTTTAAACTTTTATCTTTAGCACCAATATGAAGTAGCCCTTGTGATGTCACAGAGGTCAAATTCCATGACTTTGCACATCTTACTGTCAGCAACAAAAGCAGGAGTTGAACAACCTCTGACCACTAAACTGAACTGTTTCCCTCCCAAAAAATCTCTTTTCTTATTGATCAGCTGCATCAGATAAAATCCAAATACTGTGAAACAAATGCTGGCTAAACACTCACTAGCCTCGTACTTGGTGGGCGTGTCTAAACAGGTGTGTAGGCAGGTAAATTCAAATATGTTACATGTTGATGTAAGCATGTTACAGAAATAAAGGACCAATCAAAAACAAAGCTTTCCAGGGCAGTTTAGGACCTATGGGTTTGTCTTTCTGGATGCATTTCATTTCCAGAGATGTCAGCCTCAAAACATGCAACTTTAACAATGTTCAGCACAAACTCACTAGTATGTTACTTATAAAATAATGGAAAATGAACAAAATAAATAAAATGTCCTCTTTAAATCATAATTTCATAGATACAGTGTAGCCTCGTGTAGCCTAATAGTTTAACTGTGAAATAAAAAGAAATGTCAGATCTCATATATCGTAAAGGACTACATCGGTAAAATTTTTTATAGCATAATGGAATGAACTGAAACTTGTAGCTGCCTGGAAGGTTGGAAAAACAATTTGAAATTTTTGGCAGTAGTGTAACGTGTATATGGGTAATATTTTTTTGGGCTCAAGCATGCAAAACCACTGGTATGGTCCTTGAAGCTGAAGTTGTAATACTATACAGCAGAGTGCATCAAGTTCATCAGATCATCGGCAGCCAATCAGATTCATGCAGCTCTTTGTCTGTCCATCAATTGGAGTTTGTTTTCATTAACCTTTTGTGATTCTTTACTGCACCTTTACATCAAATAAAATAAATAAATAGATGTCTTTTTGTACATTAATCCAGCTTGAAATGTTTTTGGAAACTTTCAGATCTCCACTAGTGTTTAAAACACAGTTCTGTGGGTTTTCTGGGGGATAATGATGTAGTCAGGAGGTTCTGAATGGGTTAAAGTGTGTGTGCGGTTGGATGATACAGCACAGATGAGCTGCTGCTGCTTTGGTTTAAACTTGCTTTTGGTGATTAATGTATGACGACGTTGATTTGTTAAACACTCTTCGTCGTCGTGTTTTGGATGCCATGACTCGACACTGGCTGGATTTAAGGCTAAAAATGAAAACTCCCTCAGAAAGCAGCTCGTGTGGCGTTTGTGGTTAAGCTGGAAGCCTGTAAATATTAACCCTGCAAATTCTTATCTTATTCTGACGTTTTTATGCATGACCCCTGGGTTATGAGTCAAGTAGAGAAATAGGTCATAAAGGTCAGATTGTGACCTTTGACCTTACCAAGAGATCTTCATGCAGGGTAAAAAAGAGCTTTTATCTGTGTTTTTCCAGTGAAAATCTAACATCTGCATGAAATCTTATCACACAGAAAATGGGGAACATTTAGATTTTTGTTTCACAAGAAAGGTTCTGAGATTCTACTAACTGTTTTCATGTGATTCTGTTATTTATTCATTTATTTGTTTTCTTTCCTTCATTCATTAACAAAACAAAAAAATGCTAAACTGCTTTTTAAAAAGAAAAAGTCCAGTATAAAATCAAACTGTGAGTTAATCTGAGGGTTTATTAACCCTATGAAATGCTGCCCTCTAGTGGCAAAGTGTTGTACTCTGTGTGAAGGAAACTGGAGTTTCAACGGATTATTCTCTTTATTCAGTTTCTTAACATTTACTCTATAAAATGTTAAATACTATATAAAAAATATTACAAGTTTTTAAAGCCTGATTTGTTTATTTTGCCTTAACAGCAGTTAATATAAACCCAACCCTAACCCAATACAATGATATGAAATGGAGAAAAGCAGTAAATGCGCAAATTTTAGAAGCTGAAACCAGCAAATGTTTGGCGTTGATAAAGAACTAAAACAAATTCTTGGTTTAAAAAAAAAATAGCTGATTAATTTTTGAGCAGTCTCCTTATTGTTTGATTGGCTGCTCATTTTAACGCTTTAATCATAATGTTGTTATATGTTGTTGGAGACTAAAAGCGTTTTTTTTTTTTTTTTTTTTTTTTTTTTTTTTTTAAACCAGATATTTGGACGTATTTCCATGATGTCCTGCTTCCAAAATATTCCCAACAGCTGAATGGAGTCAATGTCATGAGTGGACCCATATTTGATAAAGATTATGATGGAAGGTTTGACGCACCTGAAGTAACCACACCGTAAGTGTCTCTCATACACATTAACTAAAACTATCACAGTGTTGTTAAAAAATATATATATATATGACATTTATTAGAGTCTCTATCTTCAAAATATGCTGCAGCTCATTCCAATATTTAGGTCCATATAGTACCTGAAACCACTTTTCCCCAGTTTGGCATTTGGAACTTTTAAAGCTAACCAATCCACTGATCTGGTATCATATCCATGCAGAAAACTTTCAATTCATGACATAAGGTATTCAGGTAAATTAGAAAATATATCTTTTTAAATTAATATGTGGATATGCTGATGTCTTCTAGAATTTAATGATGATCATCCAACGTTCTTATACAACTCACAATGGTATTGTGATGCTATCATGAGCAATAAATTAGACAAAACTATGATAATTAGCATCCAATAATTGACAGTACCAACATTATGACCATAGAGAATATCCCATATCTAAAGTAGACAAAATAGTAGAGTGTATTTTTTTTTCTTGTTATTGTAAGAAAAGTGTCTTATTTTGATAGAGAAATCAGCAGGTCGTGATCTGAGTAGTCATTAGCAGCCATAATTTACACATTAAACTGAGGTTCCATGAATTAACTTTTTTTTTTTTTCTGTTCACAGCACCAGGTAAGATCACATGATAATTAGACTTTTATAGAAACCAGATCCTAGTTTTGAAATCGCGTCATCTGGTTTCTTTTTTCTCCAGGAATGAGGCTCCGATCCCGACGCATTTCTTCCTGATCCTGACCAGCTGCGGGAACTCGACCTTTAGCCCCGTTAGCTGTGAGGGTCCGCTGAAAGCCCAGTCCTTCATCCTGCCCCACAGAGCCGACCACACAGAGAGCTGTGCTGTGAGTAAAACCCACTCCCACTCCTTTCTGCACATCCCTCTCTGCTGCACCTCTGTGGAAAACCTGCTGACACATTCTGTAACAGAAAACATGTCAAAGCTGAGAGTTTCTGATGCCTTTTCAAACCAATATTTGGCTCTGACACTCATTCCTCTGGTTATTTCTTGTCTCTGTCCTTCTCAGAACGGGTCTGACTTCACATGGGTGGAGGACTGGCTGAAGTTTCACGCCGCACGGGTGCGAGACATTGAGTTCCTGACAGGACTCAGCTTCTACCATGACAGGTTATCGGTGGAAGAAACACTGCAGCTCAAGACTTTTATACAGACTGATTAAAACTAGAGATGCATATCAAATGAAGCTTTAAATTCTGAAGAAACCATATTGGTCTGTACGGCCGACCTCTGACCTTACACTCATGGACTTCTTGTCTATAAAGCTTCCCGCAGTCAGATTTTGTGATTGTGACCTGATCCTGTTCCATCCAGTTCTGCGTGATTACTCTAATTCCAAAGCTGTGGCAAAGAAAAAGGTGGAATTTGTTGGATTTCTGCTCATCAAATGTGGTTTGATCAAAGTCCAGGCTGGTGAAAGTGTGTGAAGCTTGTATTTCATGTTTGGTAGAACCTTCTTTAGCAGCGAAAACTTCCACCAAATGCTTCCTGTAGCAGCTGATCAGACTTGCACAACCGTTCTTCAACCGTTCCTCCCTACAACAGTTGCTTCAGGTCATCAGTATATCAGGGATTTCTTCCCTGCCGTTGGTCTAGGGGAGAACGGGGAGTAACAAAAGCGGGATGAAAAAAGGGCAGAGTCTGTTCAATGAGTGCCAGTTTTGTTTTTTGTTTTTTTTTTTTTATTGCCAGAAATAGCAACTCAAATTAGAATTCAGGGAGATCCGAGGCCAAAATATCAAACAAACCAGCTCTAACTATAAAAGAAAGATCAGCCTACTGCCTGTGAGAAAACAGGGACAAACTAAAATGGCAGTGTTCCCCTACAGTATTTCCTGGCAGAACCAACAGAGGAGTACAAAAGGATTAACAAAAAAAAAAAAAAANAAAAAAAAAAAAAACAATTAGAGTTCAACTACAAATTAAATCATCTAAGGACAACATCATTCACAAGAGCTGTGTTCTGTCTGCACAGAAAGGAGTAGCTCAGAACACAACATGTGGCAAATCAACAGCAACACCAGGCAGCTCCTCAGCCTTTAAATAACACCTAGCTGGTCTGTGATTGGTTGATAGGTCCCCAGGTGCAGCCAATGGAGGGAGGAGTGGGAGGAGCTGCAGCTGAGACACAGACTGATGCTGAGTTCCAGTTACAGTGGGAAGTCGGAATTTCTGACTTCTAACCTCAAACCGTTCCAGCCAAATGTAAACATGAAAACACAGCTAAACACCAATAAATACTGTAAAATTAAATAAACTTAGTAATAAATGCTAACTAAAGTAAAGTTAGATTACAGGACTGTTTGGTTGTGTTGTTTTACAATGATATTACTGTATTCACAGTATTAAACGTGCAGAGAAGTAATATTCTGAAATTATTCACACTTACATGTCAGTGGCAAACAGTTATTATACACTGTAGATAGTTAACTTGGCGATATATTTAGACATGTTTATTTCAATTTCATGCAAAAAAAAAAAAAACAAAAAAAAAACCTTTATTCGGCTATTAGCTGATCATTTCCATTCATAAAGCTCACTTCCACAGGCACTGCCATGTTGATTGACGTCATACTGGTGAAGTCGGGGTAGATCATTTTGGTCTGTTTCCCAGTCGGAGCTCCGACTTCATCTGCCGTTCCAATGCATTTTTCCAAGTAGGAAGTCAGAAAAATCTGAGTTCCAAGGTAACGCAGCATGAGTATCAGCATACACAGTATAATACAGCCACCTTACAGTATGTGGGGATGTAACAGCTGTCTGTAGATTATGCCATAGTATCCTCAAGTCTGCTTTATTTTATATTGTATAATATAAATATAAGATCATACATCAACTCCCAACCCAGCCTAAGCATCATATCATGATGGAGTTCACAGATGAGTTAATGAATGAAATGTCTACAAGTGGTCGTGTGGTCATTCTGCCCATTTTTCCTGTCCAAGGTTAGTGGGGCGGGTATGCAGGCCTTGTGTATCTGGGGATTGTATGGCAGCTTGGGAGCAGTGAGGACCAACAGATCTGAGGGGCGGAGCCAGCCAGGCACACAGCAACACCACCAGGCTAGACATATCCAGGTATCCAGGATCGGATGCCACGCTGCTGACCTTTAGGCTCAACTTCCAGACACGGGCGTGTTTCAGGACCCCAACACTCATACACCTGTGTGTCTCACCTGTCTGATAACGTTTTCTCAGAGGCCTTTTGGAACTCCAGGTGATCTTTTGCAAACTTGAGCTGTGAAGTTTTTTTTTTTTTTTNTTTTTTTTTTTTTTTGGTCTTATATTGATGTGTAATTAATGCAGAAATCCAAGAAATTCCAAAGTATTTGCTAACTTTTGCCACTATAGTTTCCTAAAAGCCATATATTTGTGTTTTTGATCAGCTTCAAAGGACTTTTTTGCAAGAGAGGCTCCAGACCAAAGCTGCTGCTGAATGACTCCACTTGAATCAAAGTTGCTTCAGACAGGAATGCAGAGCAGGAAGAAAATAAAAAGGAAGAAAAACAACATTTCTGTTGATGGAAGAAGAAGAATTTATTTATGCTACAAATGATTTTAATAGTGAGGGCATTTCATTTCATTTCAGGAAGACTCAGAGATTCCTGCCAGATGTGGAGAGAAAATATAACAGGAGAATTTTAGTCCGAAAAATATGTTTGTACAGTATGTGGTTATTTTCAGGATTTTGTTTAAATAGCACCAGTGTTTTTTTTTTAGCATTTTGTACATTTTTTAAAATATTTGTTTAATACCTGTGTTAAACAGCAGGTGAAATAAAATTTTTATATAATTATGACATTGTTTGCTGTGTGTGTGTGTGTGTGTGTGTGTGTGTGTGTGTGTGTGTATTCAGTCAAAATGCTCCAAAAGTTTCCAAATGAGGTTTATAAAACATAGTAGAAAAGACAAATACGACATTTGTCTGGGAAACAAGCAAATATTTGAACACATTTAACCCATTTATTTATATTTTTCATATTTATTTTCAGCGTTTTCATAAGTGTCAGCTGTGGGCAAATACTCGATTTCATTTAAAATCTCTATATTTACTTGTGGCCACTGTGTGTGATAAGTGGCTGCTCATCAGCACTTACAGGATCATACCGGTGGATCGTGTGTGTTTGTGCCCAGTATATATACAAACCACATACATGTTACGTTACTGACAACCATTTCCCAAAATATACTACATTAGTAGTAAATTTTAGATTTTTTTCCTACCTTCCAGACTGCCATTTACAACGGCATATTAGGGCCACATAAGACAAAAAAAAATTATTTTGAGTTTTCAAACTTGAAAACTTGCCAGTTTTAAAAGTCTGTATGCTTATGACAATTCTATGATTTTGCACTAAAAGCACAAGTATTACTTTATTGCTAAATCCGATGGAAAAGTATAATTTAATAAGGTCATGTACTGCAGGCAAACTCACAGCATGAGGCAGTTTGATTCCTGTTCTCATTATTTTCCCTTTTTCATGATTAAAAAAATTTAAATTATTATTTTAAAAAAATTTAAAAAATGATTATTCATCATTAAACATAATTTTCATTATTTTTTTTAGTTTTTAAACTCACAAATCTGCCAGTTTAAAAACTCACAAATTTGTGAGTTTTTAAACTGGCTAATTTGCAAGGTTTTTTTTTTTGTTTTTTTNTTTTTTTTTTTTTTTGGGAATTTGACCTTATTAAATTATACTTTTCCATCAGATTTAGCAATAAAAAAAATATTTGTAGTTTTGGTGCAAAATCATTGAATAACCATAAACATACAGACTTTTAAAACTCGCAAATTTACAAATTTAAAAACTCAAAATAATTCCCCCTAGTTTTATTTATTTTATTTTATTGTATTTTATTTTATTTTATTTTATTTTAGGGGGGNTCCCCCTAGTTTTATTTATTTTATTTTATTGTATTTTATTTTATTTTATTTTATTTTAGGGGGGTGGGGGGAGTGTCATCTCATATGGTTCTAATACGTCATCATAACCATTGGCTTCATTCCAATATCCTATAAAAGTCAACTGGGTAGAAGAGATTTGAAACATGCTTGAGGTACATAATCCATAGAGCAAACATGATGTCTAAGTCCTTGTTGAAGTAACTTTTAACTAATCCAACACGGAGCTGATTGGAAGACAGTGTATGTCTCTGCCAGGAAATATAGTCCCAGGAGAAGACGGCTTTTATGGAGAAATTAAAATGATCGTGCCTTCTACAATCATGCTGTTATTAAGCTAAACTGAATCTTAAGGTGTGTTTATCACCTGAACATTTGATTTTGAAAGATTAGAGGGTTTGGAAAAAGAAAAAAAACATGAAAACTAAAATACAGTTTTATGTTTTGGAAATTGTTTGCCAGTAATGTAACATATAATATATTTGGCTCAAATAGGCATGATCGCCGGTCTTGTCCTTTAAAGTGAGCCCCAAGCAAAAAGAACCCTTTAAAAAGGTCAGTTAGAAGCAGCGGTTTCTCTCAGCTTTCTCCAGATTACAACACGCTTTGTGAAGGCAGGAAGGAAACTGTGTTTCTGTGTATAAAAACCTGCCACTTCCTCCAGCTGACCACTCCAGCAGCCATGTGGATCTGAAGGTAAGATCTCTGTGTGACCTCACCTCTCAAACTGCTGCCTCGCTTTGCTTTGCTTTCGAGACTTTTCTTTTGTAAAACAGATTCACTAATGCCTGTGCTGAGATTCTGCACAAAAAAGGAAATGTTGATGAAATGTTTTGTAATCCAGAGTTTGCAGCAGGGAAAATCCAAAATGATGAAGTTTTTGACATATTATACGGTCATGGCTGTGATTCTGTTCTTTGATTCATTCTTATCACCTGTCCTTGTCACTTTTAAAGAGCAGATATCGATAAATCTATAAACATGGAAGAACAATAGAGGTCTTAACACACAGGTCACAGCTATTTTTCCATCCTTGGATTATTAAAAATGGTTGCAAATGTACACATGAAGCTCTATGTGTATCTGAGAGAAGCAGAGTTAAAGTGAAATATAATGGGTTTTACTGCTTTTCTTTCTTTTTTTTTTATTATCATTTTTAATCATTAACCTTGCACCATTTAATTCCTGTAAAGTATTTTTGAAGCTCTCAGTGAGTAAAAAATAATAGTTGGTGTGTCAGAGCTTGTGGTATGTGAGTGTGAGGGTGGGTTTTATTTGGAATTTGGCTGTGGTGATCAGACTATCAGAGCTGAGCTGAGATATGCAGTTACATGCAGTTACACACACACACACATACACATCTTCCAGGAAGCTCTGCAGCTCTAGGTGGGAAACGTGTCTGTGAATCTTACTCACGACATCACACTCACTATTTAGAAACTGGAGCAGATCTTTACTGTTATGCTGTGGAGATGGTGGTGGTGGTGGTGGTGGGGGGGCTGATATGAGCCTCACCCTCACTTCTCGGATATGAAGTCACGGTGGCCGCTAACCATGGTGACCTGAATCATTCTGATCCTGTGTGAGATGAGTGTACTTGGGTTTTGGTTTTTGATCATCATTTACAAGCCATAAAAGCTTCTTATCAATGTGATCAAAACGTCATGGTAGACATGAACATTGCAGAAAAAACATGGAGAAGCTTGAAGAAATGTGCTGGAGTTTCTATCTCAAACTTTTTGACCAGAGGACACATTATTAGAGGACAGATTTCCCTGTGAGGCTTAATTACAGCTGACACACGACTGTTTTCATTGGCCGACTGGCAGCTTTAAACATGTTGTAACCCAAAACAACACAGGCTGCATCCAGGTATTCAACAGACCACTTCCTGTCACACCCTGATGCTTCATTTATCCACTCTGACCTGAAAAAATGAGAGGTTGGGTTCCAAATTGAGAAAAATGAGATGAATCTCAGAATTAAAGTGGACATATTATATATATTTTGTATTTTCACTTTTGCATCTAGTTTGAAACCTTTGCAATGTTGTGATGTGGGAAAAAAACCACATTGATCCAGTTGAACTCTCCCTTGTTGCAGCACTGCTGTGCACACTGAGTTACAAGTGACAAGGCAGAGTTAAATTGGATCTGTTTTTTTTTTCTCACATCACAACATTGCAAAGGTTTCAAAGCACTGCTTTGCACACCGAGTGAAAACAGGTTGTTTTTAGGTACTGTCCCTTTAAGGCCACTTTCTGAAAGCCTGCTCCATTCTGATTGGTCAACTGTGTCAAGCCTGACATGACAACACCTACGGAATGCAAAACATAGATGCTAGCAAAGCTATCATTTGCTTGTACCTAGTGGATGTGTCCAAGGTGTGTGAGTGGTTAAAATCAAATGTGTTACATGTTGATGTAAACAAGTTCCAGAAGTGAAGGACCAATCAAAATGAAGCTTTCAGATCAGTTTTGTTTTTTTTGTTTTTTTTTTATTACTGGATTTATTTTTTATAGACATCAACTTCCAATTTGCAGCTTTGACAATGTTCAGCACAAACTCCCTATTACACTATCAAATAGGGGGAAAATAAAAAAGCATAAATTTTTGCCACATTTCTCAATATTCTCTTCAGTCAGTCCCTTTCTAATGATGTCATCATCAGGCGACTCAGCAAAAAGGACAATCCATAATATGTGATGTCCTCAGGTTTAATTGTAATGCCTAAAACATAAAGTGACTCACCTTTCTGCTATATTACACTATAAAAAACAAGGTAAAATCATTTTTTAAAACCTTAAAATGTCTACTTTAAGGCTGTTATTGGAAAGAAGTTGTATTTGATGCTTTTTACAGGCCTTTGTATCAGTAAAAGTTCAGGCGATGACTTTTCACTTCAAAGTGGATATTTAGCCTTTTGAGAAATACCTCTTCAAGTCCACTGACCTGCAATAAGACGAACAAAAAAATAAATATATATATAGAACACAAAGGCACGTCGGCCATCAATAATGCAGGAGTTGGCATTTGGTTTGTTAGTGAAGCGTCGCTGCTCCTGCTGCAGAGGAGGCAGTGGCAGACGTTCTTCATGATGATGATGATGATGATGAAATCCTCTCCAGATCCTCCTAAATATAATGGTGTGTAATGCTATTCAAAGGTCATCAGGTGCTACAGATCTAAGTTCATCTGTGGATGACGGTCTGCGTCATCAGGTTTAAAGTGTGTATTCCCACACACAGCTGCATGTTGCGTGTGATCATCCTAGTGGAAAGACTGAGATAGCAGGTCTAAATCTGGCTCTGACGTGGATGGAGACTCTGTGGAGATCGTGATCAGGAGATGGGGATCTGACCAGAGGGCTGTCAAAACCTTTAACTCTGTGTGTTTTTTCACTCTTTCAGGTCCAGGATAATAATACCTGAAGAGGAAGCTTGAGGCTGTGAAAGTATCCTGTGGAGTAAAGCAGGGAGGGACAAAGAAGGGAGGAGACAAAAAGACAGAGTGAGAGAGAAGAGTAGTGAGGACAGATGATCAGAGAAGGTTGTTTGGAGATGGATTTGAGTTTGTTTCAAGCCCTGGAGAGAGAAAAAGTCCTGGAGGTTCTTCAGAGGGACAAACTACTGCGCACCATCGACGAGGACAGAATCAGGTGAGATGTTTTTAATCGCCTCCATACATTTTCTGCTTCATTTCTGTAACCTAGATTATTGATTTGTCACCACTGTATCATTGTATCGTACTGTATAATCTGAATGCTACATTTGAAATAAAAGTCTGAAATTGTCTGCAGATGAGTTTTAACTGGTTTTAGTCAAGTTGAATCAGATTCAGGCTTTTTTTTTTTTTTTTTNTTTTTTTTTTTTTTTTTTACCTTGTTATAATTCATTTGGGCAGTCTGAACACAGCAATGGTACTCACTCAGGTAGGATCCAAAACGACCACGCCAAGATTCTTTTCAGGAAGTGGTCTCAGTGCAGTCACAAGAAGTGTTTGAAGTGTTTTTTTGTTTTTTGGGGTTTTTTTTTAGTGTTTTCGTGATCCAGGCCCTTTGGTCTGGCCCCAGTCAGGGACTAAATTGTTGAAATGATGCATTGACCAGATTGATTCCAAAATCCCACTGAACAGAATACATATCAGCAAAAGTCACGTGACAACACTCACTCTGCTCATTGGTCAGAAATTGACATAGCGTCACCATCGCTGGTGTCCTAGCTTTAGCCTAATGCTGCGTTCGACAGACCTCGGAACTCAGATATTCCGACTTCGTACTTGGAAAAATGCGTTGGAACGGCACTTGAATCGGAGCTCCGACTGGGAAACTCTTACCAAAATTATCTACCCCGACTTCACGAGTATGACGTCACTCAACATGGCAGCGCCTGTGGAAGCGAGCTTTATGAATGGAAATGATCAGCTAACAGGCGAATAAAGTATTTCTTCTTACGTGACATTGAAATAAAAAGGTCAAAATATATCGCCAGGTTAACTATCTTGTATAATAACTGTTTGCCATTACGTAAGTGTAAATAATTTGATTACTTCTCTGCACAAATGTTTAATACGCACTGTGCTTAATATTGTAAAACAACACAACCAAACAGTCCTGAAGTCTAACTTTACTTTAGTTAGCATTTATTAATAAGTTTATTTAATCTTACAGTATTTACTGGTGTTTAGCCATGCTTTTTGTTTACATGTGGCTGGAACGGTTGAGGTAGGAAGTTGGAAATTCCGACTGGAAAAAAATCCACTTCCGAGGTAGCTCGAACGCAGCGTTAGCTCAGAGCTCATAGCATTCGCTTCTACAGTTAAAAAAAAAAAAAAAAANAAAAAAAAAAAAAAAAAAGAAAAAAAAAAAGACGGTTAAAAGTTGGTCCAACGGAACCGTCGCCAGGAAACCGCTCACAAAAAAATAAATAAATAAATAAATAAAAATAAATAAAAAAATGCGTGATTGGAATTTATGATTGCTGACTTTGTAGAAAACTCAGTCAGGTCAACTGGATTCGTTTTTGTTTTTTTTTAATCCAGTTGACCTGAGTTTTCTACAACTTATCTACCGCCTGGATGACTGAGAACCTTCATAAAGATTGCTGATGTTGGGATTCTGAAAAACCAAATCGGTCCCTCTTCGCAGGTGGATGAAATATGAGCTACAGGAGCTTCGGAGGAAAGGCGCTAAGAGCTTTAGCAGGCAGTACGGCGAGCGGACGTGCGCGCGCTGCCAGAGGCCGCTGGGAAAGTTCTGGAACCGTGGCGCCGTTTGNGCGAGCGGACGTGCGCGCGCTGCCAGAGGCCGCTGGGAAAGTTCTGGAACCGTGGCGCCGTTTGCCTGAGCTGCAGCCACAGAACCTGCAGCAAGTGCCGCGTGGGCGCTGTGGACTGGAAGTGCACCGTCTGCCACGCCTACAGGTCTGTTATATACAGCTTTCTGCACATTACTGCCACCTTGTGGAGTGGAGTGTGACTTTTTTTTTTTTTTTTTTTTTTTTTNAAATGTTATTCACTTATCTGCATTTATCTGCATGAGCTGAATCAGTCATTTTTGTTGTTTTTTTATATTTTGTCCCAATTTCTTTAAGACTCAAGAACTTTCCTGAATTATTTTAAATTAACTGATGAGATTTTTCCCTGTTTATTCCAGAAACCAATCTAGAATCTACATATTTTTTTTCCATTTCATTTTGTAGGATTTTTTTTTTTTTTTTTTTTTTTTTTTTTGTGTAGCTAGGTCAAAATTTGTATGTGAAGACAATGCCATGTCTGCAAACAACAATTGAGTTGGTAACTCCGTTTTCCAGGCCTCATTTAAAACTGGATCAAATAACAAGTACAGTATCTGATAGCAGCTTTTTCCTTTATGTAGAGTTAATTTCTATGAACTCAATCCCATGTTTTATCTCTTCACAGAGAAGTCAAGGTCAGGTCTGGAGAATGGTTCTTAGAGGAGAAAGCAAAGAGATTTCCAGTCACCTCAGGTTTGTTTCCAATTTTCATCAATCGTGCATCTGCTCTTTTTAATTATTGATGTCATCCAAATTTAACTGCTCTGATGGATAAAAAATACATGATGTTTTTGCTGCCATTTGGTTTGCAAACTTGTGTTTTAAAAGGTAGTAAAATATTCAGTATTAACATCTTTTAGTTTGGGTAAGAGGCATGATAATATTTTATCATGTGTGGACATCTTCAGCCAATAAGGACATTAAGGGGCACATATTATGTTTTTGTTTGTTTGTTTGTTTTTTACAGTAATGTAGTCAAGAGATTGTGTTGAACATTGAGTTCAACATTTACAGAAGTGTATCCAATAAGACAAACCCTGAAAGGTCCTGAAAGCTTCATTTTTGATTGGTACTTTAACTTCTGTCACATGTTGATGTCAGCATAACACGTGCAAATTTAACTGTCTACATACCTAGTTAGACACACACACACACACACACACACACACCAATTATGACGCTAGCAAGTGTGTATTTGCTCAACATCCTGTGGGTGTGGCCAGCTCAGGCCTGACACAGTCAACCAATCAGAATAAAACAATTTTTGGGGTGAGGGGACCTTAAAGAGACAGTACTTAAAACTGTCTGTTATCACTCAGTGTGCACAGTGGTGCTGCAGCAAGGGAGAACAGAAGTAAATTCAGCTTTTTTTTTTTTTTTTTTTTTTTTTGCACATTTCACAATAATGTCAATAATGTTCAAATTAAACCCCTAAATAAAAAAATAATATGTAAATCTGTATTATGTGTCCCCTTTAAGGGACCATACCATCCATTTTGCATGTTTGAACACAATACATACAATTTTCATACACTTAAAACAACATAACACAAAATATAAATACAGCTGTATGATTTGGAAAATGTTTGCAGTAAAGTAATGTGTTCCTAGGTAGTATTTATCTGGCTCACACATGCAAAAAAACCACCAGTATGGTTCCTTAACTATGAACCGTGTGGCGTATTTGGTGTTTTTGTACAAGTACAATGAGTATGTCACATGCAAAGTAGGGGATTTCCAAAATGTGCATGAAAAAAAAGAAAATGCTAAGCAAAAAGAAGTACGCTAGCTACAGTAAGCTAAAAACACACACGCAAAAGTTATACACACATATTACATGAACTATATTCAGCTATATACAAATTATGGTATGTGCAACGACTAAACAGCTTAATGAAAATAATAACTATTGCACTGGAATTTGATCTAAATACTAATGATAATAAGAAATTTGACCTGAGATGATGAATTATCATGATGAGTGTGTGCGTGTGTGTTTTACAGACAGATATGAGACCGTCGGAGAGAAACTGCTACAGACCCACAGTGTGCTGAGGTTTGATCAAGATTCATATCATGACGCTTTTGAGTGAAATAAATAAAAGTAAAGACAAATTAAGTTGGTTTTTCTTCTCTTTTTTTCCACAGTCACATATCAATCCTTCCACCCACTCCTCCACCTCACCTGGATTATCATTTTCTGAGCAGATCCAGGGTAAAGGAGCTTTTTATGTGAAGTATTACTGACATATTTTTAGCATTATTTAATTTTTTTTACATGTGTGTGTGTGTGTGTGTGTGCGCGCGCGCATGTGTCCTAATGATTTTGATTTTGATCTGCAGGACTTGAAGAAAGCTAAACCTTTTACCAAATCGATGGAGGATCTAATGGTTTCTGTTACCAGCCATATTAGAAGTAAGTTTGGTTCAGGGATTTAAGCTCTCTTTCTCTCTCTCTTTCTCTCTGTCGCTCACTCACACACACACACACACACTCCTCTAAGAGTTATCAAAACTTTATCTGATCTTCATCTCGATGACCTGAACTTCTGCACAGCAATAACCACAACTGAAATTTTGTGCCTAAAATACCATGATGCTAAACCTCTGACGTCACCATAGCAACCGCATCACCCACAATTACGTAACACGATGGACAGATATTCAAAATATGGATCCGCATCCGTTAATTAATTAATATGAATCTGTTTGGCTTCATATTAATTTGTGAATATAGCAGCTTTATTCCTACTCTTGTTTGTAAATGTTGCAGCTTTTTTTTGTGATTTTTGTGTGTGTTTTCAGAGAACTTTTTTTTTTATTTCAGAGATTTCCACGACTCAGAATGAGCTGCTGTGTGTGGAAAACAGCAGGCAAAGATCCGGCTTCACCTACAGCAGCCAGAAGAGCCTGTCTGACACCGAAATCAATAAATCCTCCAAAGTCAGTCTCCACCCTCACACAACCTGATTTTACTACACCAAGCATCAGCGTGAGATACAAAACCAAAAACTGAAATACAGCCCAGAGGTGTACTGTCACTCAGCTCTTTTTTTTTTTTTTTTNTTTTTTTTTTTTTTTGAAGTTTTACTTTAAATTTCTCTTTCATTTACCATCTAAAATGCTAAACAGAAAAATTACTAGATGTTTTTTTTTCTTGTGAAAATCCAGCTAAGTTTATATGTGTTTCTAGAAAATTATTAATTCTTAAAAAAAATTAATTAATTAAAAAAAAAAAAGATTTATTGGTGAAGAAAGGGGGAAGAAATTTTGAAAAAATGTCACCATAGGAGAGGAAATTCTTGAAAAAAAAAATCTTTAAAAAATGTAAAAAAAAAAAAAAAAAANAAAAAAAAAAAAAAAAAATGTCCAAAAATAATGATTGATTCTTAACATATTATGATTTTCAACTGGATTCTAGAACATTACGTGTGCTGACCATCAAATCCTGCAGATGAATGATGGTCTTTTTTATCTTCCTCGTTGTTTTTAGGTGATCAAAGTTCCCAGCCTTTCCAGCCTGATGAAGAAGAGCAAAGACAGCAACCAGGACAGTTCCTCCACCGGAGCCGAAGAAGAAACCTCCTTCACTTCTGAGTATTCAGGAGGAAAGAGGGTGAGGAAGAAACCCACAAACATCCTGAACAACATGTATGATCCACTTTCTGATAGCAGAGGACGATCATTTGAACCTGTTACTTCACGTAAACGTTTGATCTGTTTCTGTTTGGAAAAATTCAAAGAGAGGGACAAATTTTGACTGGTGAAAATTTTCTGTGAAGTCTGAAAATTTTCTGCCTGTTTGTGGAAAATGTTTCATTCTAGAAAAAAAAAATCTATTAAATTTTAGGGAGGAAAAAATTGTAGGAATAAGTAAATGAAAAATTCTTGTTGGGGAAAAAAAGTGGAAATAAATTAAAATCAGTTAATTCTAGATGTTCTTGAGTTAAAAATAAATAAATAAATATATATATCTATAGATATATAGATATATATAACAAGAAAAAAATTTCCAGAAATAACTAAATGAAAATTTCTTGGGAAAAAAAATGGAAATAAATTAAAATCAATTCATTCTAGAAGTTCTTGAGTAAAAAAAAAAAATAAAACAAAAAAAAACAAAGAAATCAAGGGAAAAAATCTAATAAAAGAGNGTAAAAAAAAAAAATAAAACAAAAAAAAACAAAGAAATCAAGGGAAAAAATCTAATAAAAGAGTGGAAAACAGAATTATAATAATTCCAGTAATTCTTTATATGCAAAAAATCAGCAAAAAAAAAAAAAAAAAAAAAAAAAATCAAGAAATATTCTACCAAAACTAGAAAAACGTTGTGAAACTGTAGAAAATGTATAAATTGTAGTAAATAAGATTTATTGGATCTACAAAATTTGGTTAATTATTGTTATACATGTTAAATGTTATACATGTTATATATGTTAGACCTCTAATGTACCTGTATGTAGATACAAACAGGTACGTGGCCTTTAAACAGGCAGGTTTTCTGTATGTTCCTGTCAGGGCAGTAACAGCAGCATGAGCGTGGACTGCCCCCTGTCTGCCAGCGGCGGCCTGACAGGAGAGCTGGAGCTGGCTCTGGGATACAACCCCAACACCTCCTGCCTGGAGATCTCAGTGGGCGCCTGCAGAAACCTGACGTACGGAGACGCCAAGAGGAGGAAGTGTCACCCGTGAGGATGATCTAACAAACACCCTGCAGCTTAGATGAGCCCATTTTGGTGCATCATGCTCCATTTAAACCCCAACATCCTGTTTGTTTTATCTCCACGTGCAGATATGTCAAGATGTACTTGGTTCCTGAAAAGAGTCATAGCAGCAAACTGAAGACGGCTGTGAAGAGAAACACCACAGATCCGGTTTATAACGAAGTTTTAAAGGTAAAATCTGTCAAATTTATAAAGATGTTACAACAGTCAGTTTGATGCTGAACCGGATTTAATTTTCTTCTGTCTGGTTTTCGCAGTACCACATAGAGCGCCACCTGCTGCGTGCAAAGATGCTGCAGGCCTCCGTGTGGCATTCAGGAACCCTGAAGAGGAAGGTGTTTCTGGGTGAGGTTGTCATCCCGCTAGAGGGCTGGAGGTTTGAGGAAAAGGCCTCCAAGTGCTGGTACCCACTGTGTGCTAAGGTGCAAAAAAAAAAACAAAAAATACAGGAAGGACATCAGGGTCCTAAAGCCTGAGAGGATGTTTGTNCAAAAAAAAAAACAAAAAATACAGGAAGGACATCAGGGTCCTAAAGCCTGAGAGGATGTTTGTATTTCATCTTTTTTTTTGTTTGTCTCTCCTGCAGGCTGAGAGTCTACAGGGAGGAGCAGAGGAGGAGCGAGGAGATCTGCTCCTCACAACCAAGTCCAGCTCAAACTGTGAGATTTCCTCCAACTCTCAACCTCATGGTGAGTCCATCGAGCTGAAATCTATACCCATTTAACGTTCATACCATCATATGACGTTAGACTGTCTTTGATTTTTATTTTAATTTTTTGGTTATTTTAATATCACAATATAGTAGTTTCTGCCACCGTGGAGGTTATGATTCATCCATTTCTGTTTTGTTCGTTTGTTAGAATGATTACTAAAAAAAAAAAGGCATTAGGCTGTAGACCTGGAGTTGATCCTCACTGCACGTGGTTAAAATGGGTCAAATGTAGAAAAAAAATTTCCCCATAGAAGGGTGGAATATTTTATATAATTAGAAAAAGACAAATAATATTTGTTTTAAATATGTGCATTAAATAATAATAATGTACAAAGGTGTTCGACACATGTAAAAGTGAAAATGCATTCAGAAATAATCAAATAGAAAGATTCTCCATATAAAAAATTACTTTAATTTGTAAAATTTGTATTTTTCTTCTGTAAACTATTGCAGAAAACAAAAAATAAGCATAAAATATTAAAATGTCTTTTGTACAGGATTGTACATTACATGCAGCCACTTTATAATCTGCGTGTGCCTTATTGTTCATTAGTATAAAATCTTTATATTGCAAGACTTTTTCAATAAAAAGGGTTTAACAGATCAAATAATAATCCAGCATAATAAAGCAGACCATTATAAGACATAAACTGGGTTTTAAAGAACCGTACCACACATTTTGCATGTTTGAGCTTAATATATTCAATTTTCATACGTTACGTTACTGACAATCATTTCCCAAAGCATACTACAGCAACGGTGAATTAAAATGTTTTTCCTACCTTCCAGACTGCCATTGGTTTGAGTTCATATCTGGTACGCTATTAAAATCAACATGTTGATACTTGAAACATTCTTGGGATAGGTAATCCGTCATCACGAAGAAGATGTGTATTCAGGTTTTTTTTTTTTTTTTTNGTTTTTTTTTTTTTTTTTGAAGTTTCCTAATTTTAGAATTTAAGCACAATAAAAACCACAGAGTGAATGTATGTCTCCACTGGGGAATATAGTCCCAAAAGAAGACCTGCATACTGCATTTATCGAAAATTTTTAACGACGGTGACTTCATAATTTCGTGTAGCTATTAGCAGGGGAAACATTGATATTTAAGGTGGGTGTATTGCTTGAACATTCGATTTTGAAAGATTAAGAGGTTTTGCAAAATATCAGGAAAGCTGAAATACAGTTTTATCCTTTGGGAAATGATTGTCAGCAACCTTACATGTATGAAAACTGAGTATATTAGGCTCAAACATGCAAAATGGATGGTATGGTCCTTTAACTGGAATATGTCACTGCTGATGCCGCAGTTTTCTTGTTCCACCACTAGGTGTCAGTAGGGGTCTTTTTTTTTTTGGATCAGATGGTGACAGTGACGTCGTGTTTCTATTTGCAGGAGTGAATGGCGGTCCACACGGCAACGATTCACTCACCGTGCTTATCAAAGAGGCCAAACACCTTCCCGTTAACGCAAACACTGAACAGAACGGCTGCGTCACACGGTAAACACGACTCATTGTGTCTGTGTGTGTGCGTTTCAGATTGTCTGCACTCCTCAGAGGTGNAGAGGCCAAACACCTTCCCGTTAACGCAAACACTGAACAGAACGGCTGCGTCACACGGTAAACACGGCTCATTGTGTCTGTGTGTGTGCGTTTCAGATTGTCTGCACTCCTCAGAGGTGTGTTATGTGTGTTCTGGCGTGCGTGTCTGAATGCATTAAAGTAAGTGTTTGATAGGCTAAAGGGTGTGTTCATAAAGCTANCTGGCGTGCGTGTCTGAATGCATTAAAGTAAGTGTTTGATAGGCTAAAGGGTGTGTTCATAAAGCTATTTGTGTGTGATGCCTTTTGCTGTCTGACTCATAGAGAAGTTATTTGCTTTTCCGCATCATAAATCATAAATGTCATTTTTAAGCATCTTTTAGATTAATTTTGCTGTTAAAAATGAGGTTTTATCAGGAAAGCAGTTAACGGACTTTACCGGCCATTTTGCAGGTTTTGCCCCAATACATTTTACCTTGTTCTAAACATAAAATCGTATTTTAGTTTTCCTGATATATTTCCAAATCCCCTAATCTTTCAAAATCAAATGTGAAATTCAATGTGTCGCTCTCTGATATTTATGCGCGATTAATTTCTCGGAAAAAGCCGTCTTTTGCTGGGACTATATTTCCTGGCGGAGACATACATTATCTTCCGTGCAGCTCTGTGTTGGACCGATTACATAAAGTTACTCCGACAAAAAGTTCCGACATCTTGTTCGCTGTGAAAGCCGACTTTTTATTACCAAATTTCACAAAGCAAATCGGAGATCGGCTTATACACGAAAAATTCAAATTTGATCCCAGAGAAGGAAATTTCCAGGGGTGGAAATACTACCCATNATACACGAAAAATTCAAATTTGATCCCAGAGAAGGAAATTTCCAGGGGTGGAAATACTACCCATTACTGCTGCCCATGAAAATAGTTTAAATCATACTATGATGTATTTCCTTACTAAACATCTTATCCAGCACATTGAGTTACGGTAATCAGCTGCTGAAATAAATAGCATGTTTACCAGTTTGTGGACTATTTTCAGAAAATCACAGGAATACTATGACAATGCCCAGAAAAACAGGTAATTTTCTAAACATAAATTGATGGAACAACATTAGGGGGTTGGCTTATACTCGAGATCGGCTTATACTTGAGTAATGTCTGTACAGGTTAATTTATTATGTACTGGTGTAGCGGTTTTCGTACTCCTCTCTTGCGTTGTGTTAATGATTCACTCCAATGACACAGCTTCCGATTAATTGTTTAATTCTGCCAGAAACAAAGTAATTACAATCCTCTCACAATTCATTCATCGGACATCAAGCTCCACAGCTTATCTTAAATAAAAGGAGTAATTTTGCCCAATTACATCTTTAGTTAAACCAAAACAAATGTAATCGTTAATGTTGTAATGTAAATTGAAATTAACCTTTGTTCAAGTTAGGTAAACTTAAAAGTAAATTATCATATTGTATTAACAATTTAATATATTACATGTAACATTACCAAAAACAAATAAAAGAATTAATAAATTTAACTATTTTAGAGAAGCTTGTTGCAACTAAGTCATCCTACCGTTGCGATAACGTATAGCAGACTACAGGAAGTGCATTCTGCGCATGCGTTAAAGATAACAGTCTGCCAGTCCCAAAGAGGGCGCTGGTGTTACATGAAAACAAAGTATCTCCATGGAAACAGTCTAACAGTGATGTAATAATACAGTGATACCAATACGTTAAAATTGAGAACTTCTAAAAAAAAAAAATACAAGAATCAAATGATAGTAATAACAAGTGGAGTCATCAACACTGCTACACTGCATAAACTAAAACCAATGGTAGTATGAAAAGTAGGAAAAACTATTTTAACATTGACCGCTCCAGTATTATATTTTGGGAAATGGCTGTCAGTGATGTGTATGCGTTTGTAAATACTGGGCTGAACATGCAGTATCACCGGTATTGTCCTTTAAACATCCATGTTGATGAAATTACTGGTGAAAATGGAGATTGTGTGTCACAAATGAAAGTTGGAGCCTCAGCCGTCACAGGAAGTGGTTTGCTTTATTTAACAGTGAGACTCCTCAGCATTTCCTCCTGTATCATACAGTGAAGTCTTTCTTGTCTCCATGAAAGACAGCTCAGTCTTTTTTTTTTTTTTTTTTTTACACTCAGTCTCTGGTTTCACAAGGAAGGAGTGGTGATGTCACTGACCTGGAATTCTCTGTTAACCCCTTTCTTTCTCCAGGGTCACCGTGGCAACCAGAGGGTGCGGATGGCCAACGAGCGGCGTGACGTCAGCCTGCCCGTTCATGCCAACGTAAGTGACGAGAGAGAGAGCATGACGACACCAAAATCAAAAGACTCAGCACTTTAACATGCTCGGTTTGCACCAGGCTCATTTAAACACGCTATTTATAGTGCAACAGCTGCAACAGATCTCACACACAGACACACACACACACCACCTGACTGTATTATTTATTCTTTTCATGCATGTAAGCTATATTGTAATGAAATGTTTTATTAAAGGAGAACCAGGCATTTGATTTTCAGCTACATGGAGCTTGATTCACAATGTGAAAATAGCTGTATGAAAGCTTTTGTGACTGTAGGGGGCGCTGTACAAAGGCAAGGAAACTCAACCGAAACCTTATGACATCACAGAGTCACTTCCTGTTGGTGCTAAAGACAGTTCTGAAAGTTAAAGCCTAGAGATTGGGGGTCAAATTTCTTTTAAAAGTCTAGAAGAGGTCTTAAAGGACTATACCGGTGGTTTTGCATGTTTGAGGCCAATATATATATACAACCTGCATAGACTTTACGTTACTGATGACTATTTTTGAAAACATGCTACTGGAGAATAAGTATTAGGTTTGTTTTTCCAACCTTCCAGACTGCCATTGGTATCAATTCATTCCACTATGTGATTAAAATCAATTTGTAGAGACTTCAAATGTGCTTGAGATGTGTAAGCCATCACAGTGTTCATCACATCAGTCAGATTTTTTTTGTTGAAGTAACTTTATTTAACTGATCCAATATGGAGCTGCAAGGAAGACAGTGTATGTCTCCGCCAGGAAATACAGTCCCAGGAAAAAAATTGGTTTTTACATATGGCTTCAGACATACATGTTACCAGGCAAAACATTGATTGACTGACCATTTGATTTTGAAAAATTAGATTTGACAAAAAAAAACAAAACAAACAAAACAAAAAAAACATGAAAACCCAATTCGGATTTATAGATGTTTTTTTCCACTTTATGCTACTGAAATGTTCCTTGGGCTATTTTATACTAGGAATTGGCAGCCACTTGGCATCTCATGGAAAAATCATATTGGGATATAATATAATCATATTACTTCTTCACTTGTCGCTCCTCAAAGTTGTTTGGCATTTTTTTTTTTTTTTTNGTTTTTTTTTTTTTTTTATTCCACATAGCCAATCGCTGATGAATGTGTGTTTACGGCATGTGGAGACACATTACAAGTGACTTAAAGGACCATACCAGTGATCGTGCATGTTTGAGCCTAATGTATTCAATTTTCATTCATGTGATGTTATTGACAATCATTTCTCAAAGGATAAAACCATATTTCAGCTTTACTGATATTTTGAAAAATCTCTTAATATTTCAAAATCAAATATTCAAGTGATACACCCACCTTAAAAATCCATGTTTCTCCTGCTAATAGTTACACAGCCTTGTGAAGTCACAGTTGTTTAAACTTTTCTATAAACTCGGGTCTTCTTTTGGGACTATATTCCCTGATGGAGAGATACGTTCACTCCACGCTTTTTATTGTGCTTAAATGCTAAAATTACATAACTTTGAAAACAACCTTGAATATATTGCTGCGTTCACAGACCTCGGAACTCAGATTTTTCCAACTTCTTACTTTGAAAAATTTGTTGGAATGGCACTTGAAGTCAGAGCTCAGGCTGGGAAACCCAGACAAAATTATCTACCCCGACTTACCAAGTATGACGTCACTCAACATGGCAGCGCCGTGGAAGCAAGCTTTGTGAATGTAAATGATCAGCTAAAAGGCGAATAAAGTATTTTTTCTTGCGTATAATTGAAAGAAAAAGGTCAGAATATATCGTCAAGTTAACTATTTTGTGTAATAACTGTCATTGATACATAAGTGTAAATAATTTCGTAACATTACTGCTCTGCACAAAATTTAATACCCACTGTGATTAATATCATTGCAAAACAACACAACTAAACAGTCCTGGATCTAACTTTACTTTAGTTAGCATTTATTACGAAGTTTAATTAATTTAACAGTATTTATTGGTGTTCAGCTATCCTTTTTTGATTACATTTGGCTGGAACGGTTTGAGGTTGGAAGTTGGAGCTTCCAACTGGGAAATATTCGACTTCCGAGGTCTTGTCGAACGCAATGTATGTCTTGTTGGCAATGATGGATTACCTATCCCAAGAATGTTTCAAGTATCAACAAGTTGATTCTAATAGTGTACCAGAATGAACCAGTGGTGGTCTGGAAGGTAGGAAAAACATTTTTAATTCACTGTTCCAGTAGTATGCTTTGAGAAATGATTGTCAGTAATGTTATGTGTATGAAAATATATTAGGCTCAAACATGGAAAATGGACAGTATGGTCCTTTAATTGTGGCCTCCATGTCTGGCCGTTTTGGCCACAATTTCTTCACATTTTCTGCATGCCTGCTGTCACATCCATGTTAAGCAAAAATCAGCCTTTCCTTTCCATTTCCTCGATTCTGTACAGCGCCCCCTACTGCCAATAAAGCCTATGTGCAGTTTTTTCAGAGGCTGAGTTGAGCTCCACATGACCAATACACCAAAATTTGAGATGTAAAATCAGTTGATTGACTTTGATTAGTCTGAAGTAAAGTAAAAACACACTGATTTGTAATCACAGGAGATTTTTATTGCCAATATGTGTAACACCTCATTATAAAATCCTGTTCATGTACAAAGACCAGCAGAGCTGTTGTCTCCGTTACAGTGTCAGTAGATGCTACTCTAGTCCATGTGCAGAGGAGAGCCAGACGTGTTGCCTTAAAACGTTTCATCAGTCCAGCTTTTCATTATCTTCACCTCAACCAATGAGGCCCAAACATTAATAAAACATTTAAAACTTTTAAAGACGCACTAATGGATTTTTTGATGATAACTGGAAACTGAACCGTGCAGCAGGACAGAAACAAAGTGTGTGAGGAGGGTAAAACCTCACAACATGAGCTTATCTCTCGCTCAATGCCAATATGATACACAACGCAGAAATAAAACACAATAACCTAAAAGTCCCAGTAAACACAGCGCGCTGAAGATACACATGAACCTCAGCGTGATGTGATCTGCACGCCAAAAAAAACAAAAATCACACGTACCTAATTAACAATCTCCTTTGCTGATTTGATGGCATGCAGCTGGATATTTCCTACAGTAAAAAATAATAATTTACAATTAAATCTCTTTAATTTAGTGATCTAAAAGTTAAACGTGTGGAACATAAAGATTGTTATCATTTTGGTCAATACATAACCTTTGACATATTAAATGTTGTCATCATTAGTAAAAGCATAATAGCAAAAATATACAAACCAAAACAAACCCTTTTTAATGTCCCATATACAGTATAAATATCTACCTAGTCATGATTTAACTACTGTATAGCAATATTAAACATAAATGAAGTGTTCAAATATAATGGAAAAAAAAAACACATAAGTTCCTGCTCATACTGTTTTGCCCTTTCTGAGTGGTCGCGATGAAACGACAAATGATCCTTTTTGTCTTAAACAACAAGTGACAGACGTCAAAAAAAGAAGCGAGGCTTCTATGTGCATCAGGAAGTAAGAAAAAAAAATTTGGCTAATTCAGCTACTTAAAAACAAACGATTTGCTCCGGACTAATACGATGTGAAACACTAAGAGGAGAGATTTTGGCACTAAGTTTTCTTTTCAAAGCTGTGCGTAACGCCTGACAAACTCACGCCTTCCACCGCTTATACTGCTTCAGTGTTACATGTGTGTGTGTTTCAGCCAGGGAGGGGGAGGNACGCCTTCCACCGCTTATACTGCTTCAGTGTTACATGTGTGTGTGTTTCAGCCAGGGAGGGGGAGGTGCGGGGACCATTCAGAAAGGGTTAGTGGCCGAGTCCTGCGAGGGACTGAAGGCTTCTTATAAGGCTTCGAACTCGTCGATCCTCTGCTTGGTGTTGCCCTGCCTGATCTGTCTCAGGGTTTTGTATTTGTCTCGGCCGGCGCGGACGTTCTCCGTGTGAAGCAGGTCGTTCTGCGTGTTCTTGGATTCGTCGCGGGCCTGGGCGAGCTCCGAGCTCAGGGCCTGAGGGAGCAAAGAGAAGAGGCGTGAGAGGGAAACCCAGACAAGAAAAAACATTACAAGTCTTTTATGGCCAATTTTGATCTTTTTTTTAAAACATATCTTTTCCATATCTGACACTGTTTACATGGTTTAGATGTGAAACAACCTTCATGTACAAACCAACGATACATGAAAGTATGAGAAAAAAAAACAAGCTGTCATTCTGCAAAGCATCTTTAAACATCTGCAATGACTTCATTATATTTTAAGAAAGCAAAGAAGGAGGAGCTAGGTTAGTTAAGGAAATGACCGCTGCTGCTGCTGAATGAGGATTCATATATGTGAACAAAAACTGTCGCATTTTATAATGTGCGAGTCGGAATGTCAAGGAAATTACCATCTGTGTGTTTAGAGGAAAGAAGCCTTGCTTTTTCAAATTATTTTATAAATGTTGTTTTGTACTATTTTTATTGTGTAATTTTAAGGCATTATGTTTACCTCCTCTTATTTCATTCTTCATTTTGTTTTATCTTCATGTAAAGCACTTTATGACTACAGTCTGTAAAAAGTATAAATATAAATATATATAAATATAAATAAAGTTATTATTATTAAGAAAGTCACAAATATCCAATACAAGTTCCAATAAATATGGCCCAAAATAGATCTGAGAATATCTGATTGCATGTACTTTTTGAATATTTACACACTGACATCGCATGTCGATGTGTGAACAAGAAGTTGGAATAGGGTCGTTTTTACCGTCCGTGTAAATGTAGCACGAGGCTGCAACTGAGGCAAAATTAAATACATCCGTAGCAAAAAGGAAAAAAACATTTAACTATGTTTATACGCATATGTTTGTACTTGTGCATTTCATGGGTGTTAATGAAAACTGATTTTTTAAAATTAATCGCTGTTAAGACTTTAATACATTAAAAACATATTGTTCTGATAAAGTAGATTGTGTATGTTGTAAATAAAAGTTGTTTTAAAAGCTTTCTGTAAATCAGTCATAACTGCTGAATCTTTCAGATGAGGTTTGGCACCTCTACTTCCCGTACTATATCACGTACAGCGACCTCCAATCTCCAAGATGTTTTAACAATCAACCAAATATTGATCAATAACGTGAGACGACCATCAATTACTGAATTTGCCTAAAACTTGCATCGTTAACACTCAAATGAATCCATTCTTTGGAGCATCATCTGGTGTTAAGAGACAGGAATCAAAGTTTTCTTCAAAATGCTGCATAAATAAAAGTTGGAAATTGGAATTTTTTTTAAATGTATTTATTTTTTGGATTCTTGTAAATGTGGAATTAATAACATATCTGCATTTTGGGAGCGACTGACCGTACGAGGGCGTGACTTTGTCCGTTTTCCTTACCAGCAGCTGCTTCTGGACACGCTCGTTCTTCTCGGCCTCGGTCAGGCGGTCCTCCTCGTTGCGGTGGTCGTTGATGCCTTCGATGTGCAGGTCGGCGCTGTGCATGCTCGCGTTCTCCTCGCTGTCGCTGTTGTCATCCACGTGCTCATACATGGGTGGAGGCGGAGGAGGCGGGGGCACCGTCATCACCATGTGCAGCTCCTCCTTAGTCTTCACCAAGTCGTCCTGGGCCTCCTGGGCCTGGCGAGACCACGATCATCAGAAAGGAGAAAAAAATCAGCATCTGCACTTTCTTTTCTTTAGAGGTCAAGAATTTATGTATTTAAGCCTTAGCTTTCAGATATCTGTGCTGGATGGGCAAAGAAGTTCTACAAAACATGCCACCGTCTTCAGAGACGCTTGAAGCTAAATGATAGTTTTGAAGCGTCACTCTCACCCTGAGCTGCCACGTGTCGGCCTCCTCCTCCTTGCGTCTCTTGGCCTCCTCCAGCAGAGCGATCTTAGCCGTGTGCTCCGCCAGCTCTGCAGCCTAATGCAAAAAAAAAAAAAAAAAAAAAAAAAAAGAGAAGAAAACTCATTTTAACCATGGCAGGTAAAAAATAATGTGAGTTTGATTTGAAATGTTTACAGACTTTTTATTCTTTGCAGAAAATTAGTTTGGTTCTATGGAACAGGATTTAAAAAAAAAAAAAAAATAAGAGTTCTGAGATTAAAGTCAGAATTCTGAGAAAAAAGTAGACTTTAATCTCAAAATTCTGACTTTAATCTCAGAATTCTGACTTTTTTCTCAGAATTTTGACTTTTTTCTCAGAATTTTGCCTTTAATCTCAGAATTCTGACTATAATCTCAGAATTCTGACTTTAATCACAGAACTCTTCTTTTTTTGAAGTGGCCCTGATCCTCTGGTGTATGTGTTTGTGTGAGCTGGCAGATTTGCAGCATTTTGATCCTGAACTCTGTCAGTTTATTCACTTTACATCTGCTACAAATCAGAACTAAAATGAGGAAAAAGCATCATTGGGATTTAGGCCAGGATTGACATTAAAGGACCATACCGGTGATTTTTCAAGTCTCAGCCCAATAAATACAACCTGCATACATATTACATTACTGACTATCCAATTTTCAAAAAACAAAAAAAAAAAACATATTTTAGTTTGTGTTATTTTGCCAAATGCCCTAATCTTTCAAAATGAAACGTTCAGGTGACGCACACACCTTAGAATTCTGCGTTCCGCCTGCTAACACGTATGTTTGCATGTAGAAAGCACAGTTTTTTTCATTTCTCTGCTAAAAAACAGTTTTCCCTTAGGACTAGATTCCCTGGCGGAAACATACGGTTTCTTCCTTGTAGCTCTGTATCGGATTGGTAAATTAAGTAACTTTGACAGAAAGAATAACTTTGTGTGGTTTACTGTGACGTATCTCAAGCAGGTTTCAAGTCTCTGCAAATTGATTTTTATAGTGTATTGGAATTAGCTGAAGCCAAGGACTCCCTGGAGGGTAGGAAAAACAATTTGACAAATTACCACTTCAATAGTATTATATTGATGGTCGGCAGTAATGATAATAATAACGGTTTAATAGTGTTGTAATGTGTATGTGGATAGTATTTATTGGGCTCAAACATGCAAAACCACCAGTATGGTCCTTTAAGCACACCTCTTGGCTATGCTTATGTCACTGTAAACCACGGCTTCCTGTGGTATGATAGAAAACCAGTCTGACTCTGCTGCTGGTGCGTTTCTTTCCGAAAGGTACAAATAATTTGAACTTTTAACAGTTTGGTGGTTTTGGATCTGAGATGGTTCTGGGCTCTCGGCTAAAACAGAAATGTGCAGTAGTGTGAAAACGTGCACAACGACGTGAACAGATTCCCTCAGCAGACTAAACTAACCGCGGGCTCACTATTAAAACTGTGCACCTGCTGTTGTGTACGCGCACACTAAACACAAAGCTCAGCCTATACTGGAACATCTGATGATGGAATTGTTATATGAAAGGTGTTCAGACAGAAAATTGGCCAATCAGTGAAACGTACAGTGAAAAATAGTGCTATTACTGTGTGTGTGACTCACACAGCTGTGTGTGTGTATTTATGTTTTAGATTTGGCTGACGTCAAAGTTTGATTATAAGTGAAATAACTGCAAGAGTTGCTTCCTTTATTCAAAAAATAGAGGCAAAACTCCAGCAGTGGTATATAACAATTATTAAAAAAAAAAAATAAAAAATACAATGGTTGATTGATAAATTCTGANTGGTATATAACAATTATTAAAAAAAAAAAATAAAAAATACAATGGTTGATTGATAAATTCTGAGCCTAGCACAACCTAGCAAGTCTTTCTTCCCCCAAACGTAACACCTTTAATTTGACAAATTTCTAGTAAGAATGCTGAAGGGATTTAAAAAGCCTTTTTCGTAGATGGGAAGAGGTGGAAAGTCTGAGGTGTCTACAGTGGGTGAATGGAGTGGGCGCTAAACTAGTTCAAAGCTGCAATCACTGATAGCAGACAGCAAGTACACAATCACGCCACATTCGCCTGGTTTGTCCATCTCGTGCGATTCAAACAAATACAGCTGATGCTTCCTTATGTCAGGCTCAGAACTTATCAATTGACCCTTGTAGCAGCAGCTGAACGTGGTGTATGAAGCAGAGCTTTGCCATCAGGGCCGGTAAAGTGGAAGGAGTGAGGCTGTGTTGACAGATCCACAGTGGGTGGTCTAAAGTGGAGCAGTTAGGGTTTGGTAACGGGGCGATGGTGCTGCTGCAAAGAGGTTTTGTCTGGTACTAATCTGGTCAAACACCGAATGTTCCACAGCGTGGAGTGGCGGGTTCAGATCTGCAGCAAATAACGGTTTAACGGTTTAATTGTTTAACGGTTGAATTATTTTTTGGTGGACATACGAGTGTGATTGCTAATCAGATGTTCCCAAACGAACTGTAGCGAGGAAGGAAGTCCGATTCAACCGGACTAAACCTCACAGGTGTGATGTAATAAGGAAATTAGAAAGAAATAAAGACATTCAGGAAAAAAATACCACAGGAGAAAAAACTTTTAAGAATCTGCAGACTGAAAATCTAGTTGACCTTTCTAAGCTGTATTTTCCTGACTTTAAGCGTCTAAATCAGTGGTCCTCATTCCTGGTCCTGGGGAGCCACAGCACTGCATACGTTCCAGCTCTCCCTGCTTTACCCACACCTGATTAGCTAACTCAGGCGTGTTCAGCCAATTGAGATCTGGGAGTCTCCAACTCTTGATCACAAGAGTTGGAGAGATGGACAATATGCAGCACTGTGGCTCTTGAGGACCTGGAATGAGAACCACTGGTCTAAATGAAGAGTTGCTACTGACCAGCTGCTCCTGGCTCTTCTTCTGGTTCTCGGCCTGGAGGGCCAGCTCCTCTTTGGCCAGCAGGGTGGCCTGACGCTCAGCCTCCAGGCGAGCCGCCTCCTCCTCGGCCCTCCTCCGCTCCTGCTCCAGCATCAGGGCTCTTTGGAGCTGATCCTGCAGCTCTAAACATTGCAGAAAGGAGGGAAAGAGAGATGTGCCGTGAACGCTAAGCGACCGCACAGAGACGAACACAAAAACCGAGCTGCCGTCTCCGCCCGGCCACACAGCAGAATCTGTTCCTAACGTCTGTCTGTCTGCAAACACAGACAGACGTGGGTTTGGAAATAACCCCTCATTTGTGCAGGTCTAAACCGCTGTCAAACACATCAGATATAAGCCAAAAAAAAAAACTATAATCATGCATCAAGACCTGCACATCTGTGACCTGGACTTACTGGACTCTTACGTGCTGCTGTTAGGACTGGGTTGTCTTTGCTGTGTTTTTTTTTTTATAGTGAGCGCTGAATTGTTGTTTGTCCTGTATGACTTTTTTAGTGTTACTAGTTCTTAGTGTTTGTATGGATTTTTTTTTTTTTTTTTTTTTAACGTGACCTGCCAAGGGACTGCTGATGAAAATTAGCGCTAAGCTAACTCTGGTACAATGCATCAAATGGCAACATTTACGTTCAACATTGTTAAAAAAAATAAATGAATAAAAAAAAATTTAAAAAAAATAAATGAATGAATGAATGGTGTACATGTAGCCTTAAACACTTTTACTACTTTTTACATTACTTTTACTTTACTTCCTGTATACAAAATAATCACAAGGAACAAAAAAAACAAAAACTGAGGAAAATAGTAACGTAAGGCGAGCTCCATAATTAACGTACAGCCGCCTGGTAGCGATTAAGGTTTATTCACCTTCAGTTTAAACTTTTTTTTCAACCAAGTTGTTTATGAAACAAGTAAACAAACAAGTACGCTGCTTACATACCCTGCTATTGTCTTTACGCACCCACATAATTACACACACACACACACACACACACACACACTTATGATAGGGGAGCTGCCGAGGTTCCTCCCTGCAGCACCTCCTCCTCACCTTTCTCTGCCTTCTTGGTCTTCTCCTCAAACTGGTACAGCCTCAACATCAGCTCCTGTTTCTCCCGCTCCATCTGCTCCTTCTCCTTCTCGATGGCCTCCCTCTTCTTCTTCTCGTCCTCCAGCTGGGCCCTGCAGATAAGACACGGACGTCATGAGCCACAAAGAGAGCCGACGCCACCTTCGCGTAGTTAATGGTTGACAAATGACGCAGGGCCACACACGAGCCCTCACACACATTTATAATACACACAAAGGCGCGAGAAATAGATCCAGTAATTGTTTGTACAGGAATAGCACAGCTGAAATGACCACATCAGACTTCCCCCGCTACTCATTAACCACGCACGATTAGTGGATCTCTACTCTAATAGCTTTGATTAACGAGGCCCCTGGTGCCCAAAACCCCCCAGAGGCCCCAAATGTTTCCATCATCAGTATCCTCTGAGATAAGAGATGCCTTAAGTTAGTCTTGAGAGTCCTAATCAGCATAAGAGATTCTTTAAGTCTTGGCAGATTTAAAGGACCATACCAGCCATTTTGTATGTTTGAGCCTAATATATTCAATTTTCATACACGTAATGTTACTGACAATCATTTCCCAAAGCATACTACTGGAACGGTGAATTAAAAATGTTTTTCCTACCTTCCAGACCTCCATTGGTTTCAGTTCAGTCTGCTATTAAAATCAACTTGTTGATACTTGAAACGTTCTTGGGATAGGTAATCCATCATCACCAACAAGTATTCAGGGTTTTTTTTAGAAGTTATGTAATTTTAGCATTTAAGTGCAATAAAAAGCGCGGAGTGAATGTATGTCTCCACCAGGGAATATAGTCCCAAAAGAAGACCTGCGTTATGGAAAAATTTAAATGACCACCGTGACTTCATAATTTTGCATAACTATTAGCAGGTGAAACATGGATTTTTAAGGTGGGTGTATCACTTGAATATTTGATTTTGAAAGAAAAGATTAAGAGATTTTGCAAAATATCAGGAAAGCTGAAATATGGTTTTATCCTTTAGGAAATGACTGTCAGTAATCTTACATGCTTAAAAATTGAAAATATCAGGCTCAAACATGCAAAACGGCCAGTATGGTCCTTTAAAGGTTTGCTGCATCATCAAAATGTTGATATCATGGGGAATGTTGGGTTTTTATATGTTTAGTGTTACTATCGCTCTTATGGTCTGATTATAGTGTGTTTTTGTGAAATTATTTCTGCTAAAAATTAAATTAAAAAAAGTTAACACCTTCTTAATTTATATGGTATAAGCAATTTTTGTACTGTGATTGTTTTATTTTATGTTTTATGGTATTTGTAACTTTATGTAGTTGCTGCATATCTTTGGCAGGAATGCTCTTGAAAAAGAGATTTTTAATCTCAGTGAAGTTCTCCTGGTTAAATAAAGGTTAAATAAGTAAAAAAAAATAAAAAAAATTTACCCACATTAAGGGAATTTTGTTTCTACCAATCAGAAACCCAACCTGATATCGCCCTTAATTAGGGTTTCAATTAGGTTTCTTAAAGGACTGTCACTAACCGGCTTCCAACTGTATTTATAGTCCGTTGTAAAGCTACTGTTTCTGAACCCTGATACTGTCTGTTGATCTAATGGTTCCCTGGGATTTAATGTGTGACAGGCGAGCTGTTACATCACCGTGTTTGAACAGCTGTACAGGACACACACACACTCATCTAACACCAGGGTCACCGTCTATTCACTGTAGGTTCAGGAAGTGGATTTCTCTGTAATCCCAAACATGCAAATCTCTTTTTGTTGCAAAGGTGCATACGGTGAATCTCAGCATGAAAGGGAATACTTGAAAGCAAATGCTCCATTATTAACCTATGAATAGTAGTTTTACATGTGGACTCGTATGAAATGAAAGTGGACTTTTAATCTGTCTCGTGTGCCTCCAGAAGAAAATGAGAAATAATTATGCAAGCTATTGCTTTGTGCAGCATCTTTAAAGGTCTGCAACACCTTAAAAGACCACACATGCATGTTTGAGCCCAATAATTACTACCTACATGCACATTACCTTACCGCCAAACATTTTCCAAAACGTAAAACTGTGTTTTAGTTTTCCACTTATTTTTGCCAAATCCTCTAATTTTTCTAAATAAAATGTTCAGGTGATATGCCTACATGTAGGGGAGGTTTTAATTTCTTGGCCAAAGCAGATTTCTCATAGGAAGCCCCTAATATTACATCTGGGGAAGAAAAAAAAAAAAAAAAANAAAAAAAAAAAAAAAAAAAGGGATATTGAGGCCATGTATTATGAATAATCCCTCAGGGAGACATACATTTTCTTGCGTGTAGTGCCATATCCTTTAAATCTTGGCAGATTTAAAGGACCATACAGGCCATTTTGCATGTTTGAGCTTAATATATTCAATTTTCATACACGTAACGTTACTGACAATCATTTCCCAAAGCATACTACTGGAACAGTGAATTAAAAATGTTTTTNGGATAGGTAATCCATCATCACCAACAAGACGTGTATTCAGGTTTTTTTTTTTTTTAGAAGTTGTGTAATTTTAAGCACAATAAAAAGCATGAAGTAAACGTACGTCTCCACCGGGGAATATAGTCCCAAAAGAAGACCTGCGTTTATGGAAAAATTTAAATGACTGTGGCTTCATAAGGCTGCGTAATTATTAGTAGGTGAAACATTGATTTTTAAGGTGGGTGTATCACTTGAATATTTGATTTTGAAAGATT